>RJVU01022182.1:3957876-4039684 GCA_003731715.1 Anabarilius grahami
ATATATATATATATATATATATATATATATTATTATTTTTTATTTTTTTTGAAAATGTACTTTCTGTGGTAACATCTCCATTGGTGAGTGATTCATTTCAATACCAACAAAATATTTTTTTGGGGATTGATCAGATAGAAATGGAACTTTAAGGTAAAGCTTACTGGATTCTTGTTGTTTCAAAATGCTTATAGTCAAAGAGATTTGTTATTATTGATCTAATGCTGTTCTATTGTAATTCAAGTCATGTGTGAGTGAAGATGTGGAAAGGGCATTTTCTGCATGGATACTCTTTAATTAGTGCATATGAGAATGAAAGCAGAACTATTGTTTATTTGAACACTTAAACACGCTGGCAACAATCACATCCAGTGGACAAATGGAAATAACAGATGCAATATGATAGACTAGATTTCTGCATTCTTACACACTCGCAGGAATGCTGTAGATGGTTGCCAGGATGTTACAGTTTGTCTGCTGAGGTGTTCTTGAAGTGGTTTTTAGCATTTAGATTTACAATAGCACACCTCTCCTCAACAGGTTCCATGGTTTGAGATATTTTTAATGTTTGTTGCATGAACAAGTTACACACCGAAGTTTAATATTTAGGGTTTGTTCAGCTGCTGGTCCATTTACATCAAAATATTACAAATCTCAACAAGCATCTTAAACTACCAATTTGCACCCTGAAGGATATCATGATGTTTCATATGTGATTATTATGCAGAGTGTGAGTGTTGATTAACATTAATGTTGTATAATCCAGAAAATTGGATTAGCAACAGTGGAATGAATCCTTTCCACTCCAGGTTTAAAGTGTTAGATAACAAATCACCTGAATTTGAGCAGCCTTATAGAGCATCCATTAAACTTTATCTCAAATGTAAATAATAAGACAAGCTCTAGTTTTTATTTCACTAATTATTATTGTTGTAATTTTGAATTGCTAGTTTTATTGGCCTGCTCCTTATGATATCCATCACCATGATGAAGGCCAGTAAACAGCTTTACTACACGGTTTTATGAGGAGTTTACATGGTAGTTGTCGTGTAATAACTTGGCCTCCGCTGGGATGACACAGATAAAATGGTTTATCAGGGACTAGGGTCTCGTAATCCCTCTCGAACAGCTCTCAAACACCAGCCTAGTTCATCCACCCCTCTTCGCCGCATCAAACACAAGCATTCAAAACACAAAGACGTCCTTTACAGACCTCATGGAAATCACAAGAGCTTATCTATTCCCTTCTCTCACACACTAGTCATGTGTCGATTTGTGTTTCGGTAACCTGAGTCACTGGTGTGAAATCAGCAAGGAATTTGTCAAGCTGAGCGGGAATCAGACGATACAGCACGATACCGCGGCAAATGTGAAACCTTAAAAAGCGCTTGTAAAGCTGGAGTAAATGTCAAGCTTGATAAAACACATTCTCTTTGATCTTTAAAAAACCCTAACTGCAGAATTCAGACACTCACAGCAAGCAAAACTAGACCTAATGTGTGACTGTGTTGAAGTATTTAGCATGTTTATTAATATTCACATGAAAAGATTTTCTGTTTTAGCATCAGCATTTCTAAAGGATGAATATCTTGGGCAGGACTGAAGGATGTTTTAAAGAAATAAAAAAATATATATATACTTCTGCCATTTAATCATCCTCATGTTATTTTGAATCTGTATGAACTTCTTTCCTCACAAAAGGACATGTGTATACACTCACTGGCCACTTTTTTAGGTACACCTGTTCAACTATTCGTTAATGCAAATATCTAATCAGCCAATCACATGACAACATGCATTTAGTAATTACTTCACAATCTCTAAAAAGTATGTTCTATATAGTATGAATGTGTGTAGTATGAATGCAATCAAGACGTACTACATTCACTATGTTGTATTTATCACGTGACCTACCAGCTTCAGTTGTGTCACTTCACTGCCATTCACAAATCCTCTCATGGGATAATTGTATGCACATTTCTGAATCTCGCTGGAAGTTGTAGGTAATCCGGGTGCTTTTTGCTTACTCTTTTACAAGTACTGTGAATTCAGACATACTTCTTTTGTCGCATACTCTTTTTCACTTACTATATAGTAGGTGAAGTATGCACTTTTGGATGCAGCTATGGTTAAGACGATCTACTGAAGTTCAAAATGAGCATCAGAATGGGGAAGAACAGTGATTTAAGTGACTTTGAACTTGGCATGGTTGATGGTGCCAAACAGGCTGGTCTGAGTATTTCAGATACTGCTGATCTACTGGGATTTTCACACACAACCGTCTCTAGAGTGTACAGAGAATGGCCCAAAAGAAAGAGAAAATATCCAGCAGTTCTGTGGACGAAAAATGCCTGGTTGTTGCCAGAGGTCAGAGGAGAATAAAACCAAACAGTGAAATTAATTAATTGAAATTAATTTGTTTCACTCAAATAATAATGAATTTTCATTGTACTTAATAGAAAAAGTTGAGTGAACTCAAAATTTCATTGTAGTAAGCTGAACTTAATATGATTGAGTTGATTTGCAGCAGATTTCTAATTCCCAGCATGCTTTGTGTCAGATGGTATAAATAAATGTATGTTTTTTACATTTACATTTAGTCATTTAGCAGACGCTTTTCTCCAAAGCGACTCACAAATGAGAGTAGTAGAAGCAATCAAATCAACATGAGTACAACAATATGTAAGTGCTGTGTGAAGTCATAGTTTCGTCAGTAAAGTGCTCGTAGCAAGGATTTATTTATATATATATATATATATATATATATATANGCCGTGTCAAGTCACAGTTTCATTAAAAAAGTGTTTTTAGCATGTATATATATATATATATATATATATATATATATATATATATATATATATATACACAAATAGATGGAAAAAGAATAGAAATCGAAAAAAAAAAAGTGCTACTATTACTGGGTCAAGTGCTGACGAAAAAGATATGTCTTTAGCATTTTTTTGAAAATTGTTTGATTATATACTGTATATGCAAGTATATAATTACAGTCTCTTTGATAGTTATAATAGCATGTGTTATCTAACATTTAACCAAGATCTGAATGTGATGTTTATGTAAATGAACTGTATGTAATTAACATTATGATGAGTTGGGCGAGGCTGAGAACTGTGGGAGGAAAGGAATGCTGATGACCTGATTATTAATGAGAAACACCTGTGCACAACACTGTCCTTGCTCCGCTTCCAGTGCTCTCGGCTCCGTCCCACTTGACACAAAAATTTTAAGTTCTACTAACTTAAAAAAATGAGTTAGTTTACTCAAATGTTCTGAGTATTCGGAGTTTTACAGTGTGGTAAACAACATGAACGTATGGATCCATCCTGCCTTGTATCAACGGTTCAGGCTGGTGGTGTTGGTGTAATGGTTTGGGGGATATTTTCTAGGCACACTTTGGGCCCCTTAGTAAAAACTGAGCATTGTTTAAAAGCCACAGCCTACCACAGTGTACCCATCCTCTGATGGCAGCTTCCAGTAGGAAGCTTACAAAGCTCAAGTCATCTGAGTTGAGTTGTCAATGAGTTGACTATCCTAAAATGGCCTCCAGAGTCACTAGATCTCAGTCCAATAGAGCACCTTTGGGATGTGGTGAAATGGGAGATTCGCATCATGGATTTGCAGCCAACAAAAATCTGTAGCAACTGCGTGATGCTTTCATATCAATATGGACCAAAATCTCTGAGGAATGTTTCCAGCACCATTGAATCAATTATTGAATCTATGTCACCAACAATTAAGGCAGCTCTGATGGCAAAAGGGGGTCCAACCCAGTACTAGCACTCTAAAAAAAAATCTGTAAAAATAGGGCACAATGTATTAATTTGACAGAGTTTTCCGTATTTATATTTTACAGGTGTTTTACCTGTATTTTGAATTTTGAACTTCATCGTTTTGTGTTTTAGGGTTAACGAAAATGTCCGTAAAAATTATTGGATAATGCCCTGGTAATTTTCTGCCGGTACACTATCCATTTTTTTACAGAATTGTGTATCTAAAAAGTTGCTGGTGAGTGTACACTCACCAAGGCTGCATTTATTTGATCAAAAATACAATAAAAACAGTAACATTGTGAAATATTATTGCAACAAAAAAAAACAAAAAAATCTCAAAATCTTTTAAAATGTAATTTATTCCTCTGATGCAAAGCTGAATTTTCAGCATCATTACTCCAGTCTTCAGTGTCACATGATCCTTCACAAATCATTTTAATATGGTGATTTGGGAAACATTTTCTTCTTATTAAAGACATTTTATTATTAATGTTTAAAACAGTTGTGCTGTTTATTTTTATAATATTTTTGTGGAAATGTGATTCTTTGAAAATTCAAAAGAACAACATTTATTTGAAATATAAATCTTTTGTGACATTATAAATGTCACTTTTGATTTATTTAATGCATGCTTGCTGAATATGTGTTGATTTCTTTCAAAAAACACTAAATCTTCCGTCCATCCATCCATCCATCCCTGTCTCAGCTGTGGATTTTAGTCACGCAAATCACTGATATTATATTTTACAAAATATATTTACAGATATAATATTAAAAGTGTGAAGCCATTTACATCAAGTTGCTACCTGAGATATTATTATCACCACAAGAGGGAATTACAGTATGTAAAGATGTTATGTGAACTATTTATTTCCTGTGACTCAAGAGAGAAGTACAACATAGTGTTGTTGATGCAGAATGGCAATGTACCTCAGAGACAGCTCATCTCTCTCTCTCTCTCTCTCTCTCTCTCTCTCTCTCTCTCTCTNAGTATGTAAAGATGTTATGTGAACTATTTATTTCCTGTGACTCAAGAGAGAAGTACAACATAGTGTTGTTGATGCAGAATGGCAATGTACCTCAGAGACAGCTCAGCTCTCTCTCTCTCTCTCTCTCTCTCTCTCTCTCTCTCTCTCTGAGGAGTTTGTCCCTTGCCACAGGAGTTCAGCTCATCACAATCCATGATCACTGGGTTCCTACAGAGAACATTCGAAGTCAACAAGAAATGGCTTTCACAACCCATTTTACTTCCATAATGTGACATGTTTTAATGGGATATTAAAATGCTATTAGACTATTGGTTAACATTTAAAACTAGTAAACATTAATACACTATTAAACAGCTATTAGACTATTGTTTAACATTATCCAAGATTCTGCTTGGCTTAGGTTACATTAGCCAATTTCAATTAGATTACATGCATTGATGAATCATGTATAATATGACCAGGAATGTGATTGAAAAAACTAAATGGGGTCATTATTTCATGTTTACTGTAAAGGCAAGGTGTGTCATTTCTGCGGCACAAACACAGTTTCACAAATTATTTTTTTAGAAGGTGACATGACTGCTCAAAGAAACAAAGCAATGTTTGATAGTGCTGCAGAGCAACAGTGTTTACACTCTTTGAGAAATCTACATGCGATTGGCTTACTTATAGTTGTCTTGGCACATTAAACTAGGAAAGGAGAAAGTATTTTAAACATGACTGAAATGCCCAGGTTTATTTTTGGCTGTCGGCTGTTATTGAGGCTGAGCTCATTTTCCTTAGCTCACTGTTATGACCGTGGACAGCAGTGCTTGGCTCCTCACTGGAGCAGCACCATGGACAGCGACAGGCCCGTCAGCCTGAGGTCTTTCCTGCGGGAGTGACACGGCACACACTGCATCTCTATAGTCAGTCTCTACTGCTTAAACATCTGTCCATAATGAACATTTGTCCAAAGGAGGGACACAGAACACAAATTAAGATATTTTTTGATGAAGTCCGAGAGGTTTCGGACTCCTCCATAGACAGCAATTTAACCACCACTTTCAAGTTCCAGAAAGGTACTGTTTACGTCCAGCCCTTCCAGGTTCTACTTCAGAACGATGGCTCATTATTGGCCGGCTTCTGCGTCAGCATCACACGCATGCGTCGTGCTGCTCACGTGAACAGTGTCTGCCAATAACGAGTCGCCGTTCTGATGTAGAACCTGGAAGCGCTGGACGTAAACAGCAAAGAATGACACAGAAGAGAATATATTGTTGAATAAAGTCATTATTTTTGTTTCGTTTTTGCGCACAAAAAATATTCTTGTCGCTTCATAAAACAGTCACGTCAACTATTTTAACAATGTCTTTAGTACCTTTCTGGACCTTGAAAGTGGTGGTTAAACTGCTGTCTATTGAGGAGTCAGAAACCTCTCTGATTTCATCAGCTTCTTAATATCTAATAACACAAATATCTTAATTTGTGTTCCGAAGATGAACGAAGGTCTTACGGGTGTGGAATGACATGAGGGTAATTATTGACAGACTTTTCATTTTTGGGTGAACAAACCCTTTAAGTTATATCTTTGTCAGCCATTAGAGAATTTTATAGAATTTATAAAAAACAACAAAAATAGATGTTTATCAATGTAAACTTTTGAGCTTCAGCCATCAGTGGCGTGAACAAGGATCTGCATACCAAATGAATAAGGGTACGTTTACACGACAACGATATGGTTAAAACGGAGAAGTTTTTCCTTTGTGTTTTCCGCATACAGACGACACCATTGTCAAAACGATCCCCATTCATACGAATCCGTGAAAATGACTAAAAACGCTGTATTCTGCTGGCAGGCCATTAGATGGCGATGAAACACTACAGACTGAACATGTAATGCGCATGTGCATGACGTAATAGTTTTCACAGATTCGCATTTTTGTTGTTTACACAGAGACCGTTTTCAAAAACTTGCACTTTGAAACCCGTTTTCAAAAGTTAGCATTTTTTGTTGGCACCAAAACGCCATTGTTGTGTAAATGAACGGCCAAAATGCATAAACATAAACGGTGTCACGTAAACGGCCCCTAAGAGTTGCATGTTGTTTGGTTAAAGGTGCAATATGTAACATTTCTGTCCGCTAGAGGTCGCCAGAGGTCTATTCAAACAAAGGCGTAGCTTGATGACGCCATGTTTGAGCGCGGAATCTTGGGATATGTGGTCTTCACCTCAACGGACGGTTGAAACAATCAGGATAGGACTCGGGAAGAAATCATGTTCATGGATGTGATTATTAATGTTATTGTAGTATGAAGCAGAGCAGGACCGAGTGTTGTGGGAGCTGAACGAGGCCACTGGAGCGATTGCGCAACACACGCCTCACGAGCAGCAGAACTTTTATTATGACACAGTCGCTGGCGTCGCTTCCGCTTTTCCGGTCATGAGTATGAGGTAACGCAGCTCTGTTTATCATATTAGATACATTTGAGAGTGTTGAAAATGATGTTATAACATTACTCTGTGCGTTCGCTCGGTGGCTGCTGTGAGACACTGTTGCACACTGCAGTAAGATCGATTTTAGAGTATCATATTAAATACTGGATGGCTTGTGTTTATAAATGGAATGCAATTAATTTTTAAATGTATTGTATGATGGAGAAAATTCTGTATTACTGTTACTAAAAATAAAGCTGCCTCTGATTATGCTATGTTAGCTACTTCACAAATGTTTTTCTCTGAGGTGTGGTAAAGCATGGTACTCGCAAAAAATCAAGAAAATTAGATTTAAACAATAAGACTAAACGTGTTGAGCTATATAACAACAATTAGTTTTCTGTCTATAAACGTAACCAAACAGTTGTTCCCTTGCCTATAAAAACATGTAAATATTAAAGCGTCTTTGGTGTTTCCATGGTTTTTACAAAATAAAACCTGAAACCGAGGGTAACACGGGTATGACGCAATTGACAGGCGACTCCTCACACGTCCCAGAGCCTTGGTTAAAATTGCAATTTTCTCACGATTTACAAATAGTTGGAAACACTTGGGATATTGTAAGTACTCAAGTGAACAAAATATATAACACTGGCCAATATTTTGCTGCAAAAAATCTTACATATTGCACCTTTAATAGTCGAATGATTCAAAATGACTCATAATACACAATGCTCGCTTGTCGCCACCTACTGACATAAAGATGTCACCTGCAGAAAGAGTCACTGAATGAAACTGAGTGGATCTTAGCTGTACATTAATTCAATACTACTTCAACTCTCTCTCTAATTGTATTTATTTATTAATTTATTGTTTGTTTGTTTTTCTATAAATTCGCCCCTGCCATCGAGAATCTTTCCAACATTTAGCTCTGTGGTTTTCGTTTTTCCCCGACAGTATTTAGTCCAAACACGCACTGAAACATGCACTTTTCCAGTGTTTACATGTTTTATGTTTAATAGTCATTTTTTTATGTAGTTATGTCCTGGTGGATTCGGAAAACCTAATAAAGACGATGTTTCCTGTATGTTAATCGTTTAAAAATAAAATACACAAAACATTTGCATGTGTGAACTTGGAAATAAATGGAGTAGATCCTATTATTTGTTGGAAAGCTGCAACTTTAAGGCAGAAGTGAACTCCCCCTCTTTTCATGAATAATGGTCTCTACCAACCACCGCTGCTCTCGCCGCTGAATCCTTAACGTGCCATTTTATTACTAATGGGCATATCTGGAAATCAAAATGTCATTGATATACGGGACAGTATCGCGTTTCTGAGGATGCCAGCGGTGGATATTCATGCGGGTTTCTCCGGACCAGTGCTGATTTTGGCCAGTGAAGCTTCCTTGTAGTGAATCGGATGATTGGAGCAGCTGTGCGCTCGCGCTTAGATTGCAGCTGTCATTGATATTGCATAGTGAACAGTGAGTATAAGACAGCATGCAAAATACAATGCAACAGTCATTGTGTCTGACTTATGTGTAAATGCTATATTCTCTGTGCACCATTCTCAAGGTGATTTGGAAATGTCCGTTTAGTGAAAGGAAACTTCCAACAGATGTGAGAGGTATTGCTGTAGTAACAGAGATCAATCAGTGAATGAATGAATGAATGCATGAATGAATTAATGAATGAATGCAAGTGTGTTCTGTTGAACTGATGATAATCTTTCATATCTCATACAGGGAAAAGGTGTATAGATCAATGGAAGACACTGACAGAGAGAAAGGAAAGAGAGAGGAGGGAGGGAGAGAGAGAAAGAGGCAAAGACAGGCATGATGTAATGCGCTTGAGACAATGGTTGAGGATTCTCTCCAATTAGAGTCACAGCAGCGGAAAAGGCTGTTTTGAAAGAGATGAGATCACTATAACATGCCGGCTTGCTAGGTGAACTGGGAATGTCATGGGAATTGTTCCTGCATTGCCTGTGGTCCGGCTGTAATGGACCTTATTCACATGTGCTGCTGGACTGAGTGAACGTGAACGTGATGCTCTAATGTACAAATGTTTAGCTGTACAGTCAAGCAAAGAATGTTTGAATTATTACAGCATGAAGCTTTCATTGAAATTTGAAGGATTAATCAACTCATTTAATTGTGATATTACATGCAAATGCTTATATGAATTTTTACTGTCACCTGGCCATATTGTGTAAAAAATTGTCATGCCATCACATCTTGTCTATTAAAGGAAGTGTGTGACTGTTCAGTGTATTTTTTTTTAAAGTATAAAATATTTTGCAGTAGCTGTCAGAATATTCCTTTAAGTTCAAGGCCCAAAAAAATGATGTATATAGAACTAAGAATACAGCACTATCTGCTTTCAAATCTCAAATTTAGTCATTTTTGCTACTTCGTAGATGCAAAATATTAAACATGGAAGCAACTGGGTAGTATAGATGGAGAATCATGGTGAAAACACTGGTGTTTCTTGCCTCTAATGGTCTGCACTGTAGACAGACAGGCTGAGAATAGGACGGCCTCCGTGTCCCACTGACCCTGTTGGTTGTGCTGGTGTGTAAAGTCTACCTCAGCCATTTTTGCTGTATTTTATCAAATGTACAGCTGGTTTGTATGACCTTGGCAGGGGGTGTGTTGGAAAATATATTTTTCACACCACTGAATGTGTGCGAGTTCATTATAGGTTATATCAGTGAAAAAGTCCAGTCTGAGACTACCATTGAAAATCAGGGATATAAAATCTAATTTAAATCTCTAAATAAACAAAAACATTTAAATATAATATTAAAATAATAATAAAAAAAGTTAATATAATGGCATAAAATAAATGAGATCACTAGCCTAAAACCACTGTTAAATATCCAAATAAACAAAAAACATTTATATAAACAAATATAAAGATTAAAAAAATATTTAAAATTATTAGGGATGCACGATATATCGGCCACCATATCGGTATCGGCTGATATATGTTCATTTTTAATGTTATCGTTATTGGCCCAATAAGAAAATTTGGCCGATATATTAATGCCGATAAATAATGGATTTTTCCTTCAGCTGAGACACTTCAGATGTGCACTGTTCACCATGATTGTTTTGAATTGCTTGAAATATCTAAAAAAAATCGGCCAATATATCGGTTATCAGCTTTCAAATATAGAGAATTATCATTATCGGCAAAAATTTTCATATCGGTGCATCCCTAAAAATTATACTTTATATATCTAAATTATACTTAATATATAAATAAACGTAATGACAAATTTTTTTTAAAATTACATGTCAGATTAAAATACATTTTGCATATTGACCCTGTGAACAAGCTTGTGGAGTTCATGCTGTCATTAAAGCTACAAGCGCAAACCAAATACTAAGGCATTTTAATGTCCATTTTCTCAAATTAAGTTTGCACTAAAATTTCAGTCAAATGATATACTGATATTGTACTTAATGAAAGCTTTTGAATTAAATGAAGAAAATCAAAATAGAAGCATTTTTACTAGTCTTTCACTCACACTGTATATCAAATACAACATTATATCATAATTTGTGTGGTTGGTTATATATGTTATATGCGGTTCTTTGCTTGTCTTGAATCGCCACAAAAATCCACAGATTTCATTGAACTCACTCACCTCAGCCCTCCCTTTCCTCTCACTCTGTACCTCTCTTTCTCTCTCCCTCCCCCCACAGATATCCATTCATTCAGACAGTGTGTGGAATATGATCGCTCTTGTTGTCATCAGTGGGGCTTTTACTCTGGGCATTGCCTTGTGCTCCACTCAATACTCAGATTGAAATGTGGGTTTAAAATACAGTGCACAACACTCTCGCACCAAATGTGCCATCGAGGAGTCTTGGGTTTGTGCCCATCTGCATTAAATTTCAGTGCTGGATGTTATGCCAAATATCCTGGAAATATTCTGTGCCCTTGACCTTTTGTTAAAATGTGAGCTGTGATGTGTTAACAGTCAATAATCCACATTCCTTTGTTCATTTATTCAGTCCAACCCACATGCTTGGACCACCACTATTTACAAATCCCCTACTTGTAACTTGGTACAGTCCATTATTGGATTATTTGACTCTGTTTGGTCATTAACTAATCATGAAGGACTTGATCAGCAAAATATATTATGGCAAAAATTTGCGGAATGGATTTAAATACCTTTTATTTAACCTGTTTTACTACTAAAATATGGTGTAATTCCTCTTGGAGGTCCCACTAAAACAAGGCCATAGATCCCTTGAGCAATGTAAAAACAGAATGGCCTCTGTCCTTCCTCTGTAAAATATCATAAAGCAATTGATGTCCTAAAGGGACATAGGCTTCCATTGTTCTTTATGTTCATTGAATACCAATATCTATCTCGTAGGCAAAAGTTGAACTCCGGATCATGCCACAGTTAAAGTTTTGAAGTCTTGCCAGCCTCACTGCTGATGTCTGATGTTAGGGGCTGTTTGGAGTTATGAAATATAGATGGGAGTCTTTTTGTCTTAAGATGCTGTAATGGCTTTTCTCTTTCCCTCTTCCAATCCTGCTGCGTCATTCTTTCTTTCTGTCTTCCTTTCTTTCCTTTCTTCCTGCCGCTTCTGGTAACACTTTATTTTGATGGTCCCCTTTAGACATTCTGTTGACTATAAGTAATATTGCACATGTATGTCAACTCACAATCAATATCTCACAATCAATATCACAAAACTTAATATCTGCTAACACTTTATTTTAATGGTCCCCCAACATACATTCTACTGACTATAAGTAACTTTGCAACTAAGTGTCAACTTATTCTACTATCCTTAACCCTTTATTCTACTAACTCACTTTTCAGGTCATCGACAACACTACTGATGAGTAAACATTGAACAATAAGCATGTCTCAGCCAGGTTAATCACTTGTTGGGGTCCCCTTGAAATATTTCTGTGCTATTTGCTGTGTATTTCTGTATTTGGTTGCGTTGTGATTATTTGCAGCTCATTTCTGTATTTGGTTGCATTGTGAGCATTTGGAGTGTGTTTCTGTATTTAGTTGCGTTGTGAGTATTTGCAGTGCGTTTCTGTATTTGGTTACGTTGTGAGTATTTGCAGTGCGTTTCTGTATTTGGTTGTGTTGTGAGCACTTGGAGTGTGTTTCTGTATTTAGTTGTGTTGTGAGCATTTGGAGCGTGTTTCTGTATTTAGCTGCTTTGTGAATATTTGCGTTGTGAGTATTTGCAGCGTGTTTCTGTATTTAATTGCATTGTGAGCATTTGGAGCGTGTTTCTGTATTTGGTTGCGTTTTGAGTATTTGCAGCACGTTTCTGTATTTGGTTGTGTTGTGAGCATTTGGAGTGTGTTTCTGTATTTAGTTGTGTTGTAAGTATTTGCGTTGTGAGTATTTGCAGCGTGTCTCTGTATTTGATTGCATTGTGAGCATTTGGAGCGTGTTTCTGTATTTAGTTGTGTTTTGAGTATTTGCGTTGTGAGTATTTGCTGCATGTTTCTGTATTTAGTTGTGTTGTAAATATTTGCAGCGCGTTTCTGTATTTGGTTGCATTTTGAGTATTTGCAGCTTGTTTCTGTATTTGGTTGCATTGTGAGCATTTGGAGTGTGTTTCTGTATTTAGTTGTGTTGTGAGTATTTGCGTTGTGAGCATTTGCAGCATGTTTCTGTATTTGGTTGCGTTGTGAGTATTTGCAGCACGTTTCTGTATTTGGTTGTGTTGTGAGCATTTGGAGTGTGTTTCTGTATTTAGTTGTGTTGTGAGTATTTGCGTTGCGAGTATTTGCAGCATGTTTCTGTATTTGGTTGCGTTTTGAGTATTTGCAGCACGTTTCTGTATTTGGTTGCGTTGTGAGTATTTGCAGCGTGTTTCTGTATTTAGTTGTGTTGTGAGTATTTGAGTTGCGAGTATTTGCAGCACGTTTCTGTATTTGGTTGCGTTGTGAGTATTTGCAGCGTGTCTCTGTGTTTGGTTGTGTTGTGAGTATTTGCAGCGTGTCTCTGTATTTGGTTGTGTTGTGAGTATTTTCAGCGTGTTTCTGTATTTGGTTGTGTTGTGAGTATTTGCAGCATGTTTCTGTATTTGGTTGCGTTTTAAATATTTGCAGCGCGTTTCTGTATTTGGTTGCATTGTGAGCATTTGGAGCGTGTTTCTGTATTTAGTTGTTTTGTGAGTATTTACGTTGTGAGTATTTGCGTTGTGAGTATTTGCTGCATGTTTCTGTATTTAGTTATGTTGTGAGTATTTGCAGCGCGTTTCTGTATTTGGTTGCATTGTGAGTATTTGCAGCGTGTTTCTGTATTTGGTTGTGTTGTGAGCATTTGGAGTGTGTTTCTGTATTTAGTTGTGTTGTGAGTATTTGCGTTGTGAGTATTTGCAGCACGTTTCTGTATTTGGTTGCGTTGTGAGCATTTGGAGCGTGTTTCTGTATTTGGTTGCATTGTGAGCATTTGGAGTATGTTTCTGTATTTAGTTGTGTTGTGAGTATTTGCGTTGTGAGTATTTGCAGCATGTTTCTGTATTTGGTTGCGTTGTGAGTATTTGCAGCATGTTTCTGTATTTGGTTGCATTGTGAGCATTTGGAGCGTGTTTCTGTATTTAGTTGTGTTGCGAGTATTTTGCAGCGCGTTTCTGTATTTGGTTGCATTGTGAGCATTTGGAGCGTGTTTCTGTATTTAGTTGTGTTGTGAGTATTTGCGTTGTGAGTATTTGCTGCATGTTTCTGTATTTAGTTGTGTTGTAAGTATTTGCAGCGTGTTTCTGTATTTGGTTGTGTTGTGAGCATTTGGAGTGTGTTTCTGTATTTAGTTGTGTTGTGAGTATTTGTGTTGTGAGCATTTGCAGCATGTTTCTGTATTTGGTTTTGTTGTGAGTATTTGCAGCATGTTTCTGTATTTGGTTGCGTTGTGAGCATTTGGAGTGTGTTTCTGTATTTGGTTGCATTGTGAGCATTTGGAGTGTGTTTCTGTATTTAGTTGTGTTGTGAGTATTTGCTTTGAGTATTTGCAGCGCGTTTCTGTATTTGGTTGCATTGTGAGTATTTGGAGCGTGTTTCTGTATTTAGTTGTGTTGTGAGTATTTGTGTTGTGAGTATTTGCTGCATGTTTCTGTATTTAGTTGTGTTGTGAGTATTTGCAGTGCGTTTCTGTATTTGGTTGCATTGTGAGTATTTGCAGCGTGTTTCTGTATTTGGTTGTGTTGTGAGCATTTGGAGTGTGTTTCTGTATTTAGTTGTGTTGTGAGTATTTGCAGCATGTTTCTGTATTTGGTTGCGTTCTGAGTATTTGCAGCACTTTTCTGTATTTGGTTGCATTGTGAGCATTTGGAGCGTGTTTCTGTATTTAGTTGCATTGTGAGTATTTGCAGTGCGTTTCTGTATTTGGTTGTGTTGTGAGTATTTGCAGCGTGTTTCTGTATTTGGTTGCATTGTGAGCATTTGGAGCGTGTTTCTGTATTTAGTTGTGTTGTGAGTATTTGCGTTGTGAGCATTTGGAGCGTGTTTCTGTATTTTGTTGCATTGTGAGTATTTGCAGTGCGTTTCTGTATTTGGTTGTGTTGTGAGTATTTGCAGCATGTTTCTGTATTTGGTTGTGTTGTGAGTATTTGCAGCGTGTTTCTCTATTTGGTTGCGCTGTGAGTATTTGCGCTATGAGTATTTGCAGCATGTTTCTGTGTTTGGTTGCATTATGAGTGTTTGCAGTGCATTTCTGTATTTATATATTATATATTATATTATATACAAAGCCTCATTGGGGGCAACAACTGCTTTACAATGCTGAGATTTTAGCTTGCAAAATGCCAGCTTACTAAAAACACAAAGAACAAGAAATGTTTCATTTCATCTGTAGTTTTCATTATATCAAACATCAAATATAAAAATCAAAGAAAAAAAAGAATTGTTCTAATTATAGCTATGATTATAAATCATGGATGTGTCATATATGATTCTGTGTTGACACAACACAGAGCCTTTTTCATTATATGTACTGTAAGGTCTTCATTAAACTCTTTACTTGCTCGTTGTGTCACTGATCATGTGTAATAGTGACGTAAGAGGTGGTTTGTAAGCTGGCACATCCAGACTGCTGTGAGAGTGGGTGCTGACTGCTGCAGCAGGTGTCTGTCTCTGACGTCACTCTCTGAGTGTGACTCAATGTGTCAGTGTTGTGTGAAAATAAATGTAGGTCTTTTTTCCCCCATTGTAGCCAGATAAGTGTGTGGGGATTTTTGTGAGTGTTTGTGCAGTGATTGAGAGGGAGTCCCAGGCTCTCTCCCACATGAATAATTTATTGATTGGCATATGGCATTGAGACGTCGCTTCTATTCCACTTCCTTTGTCTCTCTCCTCACTCACTCACTTTTCTCTGTTATATCTGGATATTCCTGTGGTACTCTTGAAACATCAGGAAAAAGCTTTGATTTTTGATTTGGTTTTGATTTTTACCTCGCTTATAGTGATTCCAGTGCACTTTTATCTCAATTCGACAACCATCTGGTGTACACTCATTTAAAAAAAAAAAAAAGTTTTTTATTGAAAATTGTTTTCCTGACCAGAAAGTTCTAAGGGCCAAGGGAAAGGAGTGGTGGTGATTGTTTTGTATTGATCAACTATCAATTTCCCAATAACTACCTCGAGAACAGTCGCCAATGTAGACTGCGACAGAAATGAGAAGATGCTTCCAGATGCATGAGGCCTTATTTATATATTATTTCATCTTCATTTCAATGTAGGAGACAGAAAGTGGTGATTTCTGAATAGATTCCGAATAAGGTTGTTGACTCCACCAGTTTAACCACTCTGCACCATTAAACCATTTTCTGAGCAGTTGAGAACACGATAGATGGAAAGTATAATAAGACAATCACAATGACGTGATTTTTGAATATATCTCACATTTACGGCACACTTAAGGATCTCAGAAAAATACACTTTATTATATTATATTATATTATATTACACACTCGTAGCCATGCGATATGGCTGTATATCAGCACGGCTGTGATTCAGCTGTAGGTAATCACAGCATGCTGATATACAGCCATATTGCATGGCTACGAGTGTGATATTATGTTTATACAACTGTTCGACGGTACGAGTGTGTAAATAAATAAGAAATAACAACAGAGTGTCTTTAAAAACCCTCTTATGTGCAGAACTACTTCCTTCCACCATGGATTCAAATCTCAGTTTGACCAAGGATCCATTACTATTTCTAAAACTTCACTTTAGAGCTAGCAACGAAGGAATGTTGAGTCCCTCCATTGAAACTCATTGTATTTTGTGTAGTATTTTTGAGAGAGAGTGCCTGAGTGAGCATTACCTGTGTCTGACATAACATCCATTCTTCAGGTTGATGTCCGTAATATTATATCCATTATAAAAATCTGTTTGAATCTTTGTATTTGTCCTTTTTACAGTTAAAGGAATTTTCCATAACAGTGCTAAAACGTGCTTTGTTTACAAAAGTCCCTATCAATTTAAAAGTCTCTTGCAACTGACTCATTCACTCGTAAAGTTTGCTGCCATCTAATGGCATATTAATGTAACTTTCACTCAATCCATATTACGCACTAATGGACCCTTTCTCAATAGCAAATACAACATATTATTTATATAAAATAATATTTATAGAACAACAATATTTAAATGAACAACAATAGCCATTATAAATGATAATAGGAAATAAACACAATTGTACAATTCAGTCAAACGTACAAAAACAGGATGTAAGTTAAATATAGCCTTAATATTAAATTTAACATAGCCCAATTCGATTTGGAACAAGTAATAGATTAATAAAACCAAAGATTGCCTGTTTTATGTACCAAAATGAATTATATCTCATGTTTAACCACTATAAGAGCCAGCAGCAAATCCCCGAAGCACTGGCCGAGATGAAGCTGTTCTCGGCGGGTACACGAGCACTGAATGGCCGCTGACGGCCTGGAACTCGTATCTCTGAAAACATCTAATGCAAATGTTGAAAAGGTAGGAGTGCTGTTATGAATATCGCACAGCTCTCAGCCAGTCAGATTCGAGAACCAGAAAGAACTGTTGTATATATTTTATATTTTATATCTGCTTCATAAGTACTATTAAAATGGCTAATATTCTAGTAATATGCAAGCTAATAAGCAACTAGTTAAAAGTGAGAATTGTTCCCCATACTAAAATGTTACCATCATATTTGTTATAACAATATTTATTTAGCTTTATTTGATTTTTTTGATTTTTTTTAATACACAGCTTGTGTTCTTTGTTCAAAAGCGTGATTGTGCAACTGAATCATTTAATTATTCTTAAATAAGTAGCTTGTGGAACAATTGTATTTGTTTCAATCTTGAGACGTTCTCATTGTATCAATGTATACATTACATAAAAATAAATAAATCTTGTTTTATTTTTAATGTAGCAGCCAACTTAGGTCAGTTCTTAAGCTTTGCTAAAATCATCTGTTATCTAAGAGACATTTGTCAAGCGTTTTGATACCCAGTGGCGGTTTATGAGAAACTTTCGACGTGGTCTAACTCGTGACAGACCTTTGCACATTAATTTGTCTTTTGAATTGTCTCTTTATCTACAGCAGCAGGGGAAAAAAAACTCCCACTTTTCCAGGCAGCTTCAGGGCTCTCCATTGCATGCTCGGTTGGAGACAGGAGAGCTGGCCGCAGCCCAGAGCGTTTGTGGGTCTAAAGTTAGCAGTTAGTGGCTAGCTGGGAGATGGTGGGACTCTGGCTAACAGCCTGTTCACATAGTGTCTTTAGGGCCCATTGCCAGTGAGAGTCAGCTTAGGATGGACATGTATAGGCCTACTATCTGCAAACATGAAAAGTAAGAATGTAGGCCATATGTCTTCTGTAAATAATGCAATGAAATGGACTAATTATATTAACTTTTTGTATGTTTATATGTGTATAGAGATGGAAAATTGTGTTTGAATTTTAAATGAATGACTGTTTGAAAACAGTAATTATTTTTTCAGTTCCATTTGGTGAAGCAAATTATAGGCCTTTATCACACTTCCGCGTTCGGAAAGCAGATCTTCAAGTAGTAGCGTAAAATAACTTCCACTGTAGCCTGTATCAATGACAGTGCCCATAGCATGGGATTGTTGGGATATATTAATGTGCAGATACTTCATCTGAACAGATAACCACAGTTTACAGTCATTATCCAGGTATGATAAAACAAAGAAAAACCATGTCATGTTATTCCAACCCAAATGTCATGATTTAAAGTAGAGCACACAACCCTACTGTATGTGTATTTTCCTATTTTACTTCCTTGACAAAATTACTTCCTTTTTCAAGACTCTGCAAATGGAACCCACATCTTTAAATTATTACATTTATCCCCCTCTAATCATGAATACGTGGTTATATGCTTGCCATCCTCAGTAACGGTGTAATATATAAGCCACACAGGTGGTGGCTGTGGTCTGTTCCAGGTCATGTTGCTGCAGGAAACCCTGTTACATAAGCAATAGAGGAAATGATGCATTCTGGCCTATAGCATGAAATCCAGAGTTCAGGGAGCTCAACCTCCCATGACATCTCTGCTTTACCTTTCACATATACTCTACTACAGCAATATTCAGACAGATTCATTTTGTATATAGTTAACATTAACAGGGCCCGAGATGCTCCGGTCAATGAACTGAGCTGGCATATGTTTGTGTCTCGGGTGAATCGAAAACGCACAACTACACTTGCCAAGACTATTTCTTTCTCTGTTCATCTGTTCTTTCTCCACTCACTCTGTTGTAAACACACAAACACATCTCGTCCTTGCCAGGAGATTCCTCCACCCGCTCTGCCTGTGTTGTATCATCACAGCCCAGGCGTGGAGCTCTGTGGCCCTACATGTTTTTAATGCTGGTCTCCCCTACAGCTACCAGCCGTCTCAATCCTGACAGCTTTGAGTCTAACAGGAGCAGACACACATCACCACTATGTACATACAGTCTACATGCTGTCTACTCACAGATGCTCTGAGCAGCTTAACAGATTGGGTTGACATAAAAAAAGCAGTATGTTTTTCTATGGATGTTTGATTTTTACACTTAAAGTATATAGGATACTACCCTTCACAATTTTGGTGTTTGGTAAGATTTTTTTAAATGCTTTTGAAGGAAGTTTCTTTTTCTCACCAAGGCTGCATTTATTTGATTAAAACAGTAAAACAGTAATAATGAAAAATATTTCAAATTGTAGTTTATTTTTGTGTTTGTAAAGCTGAATTTTCAGCATCATTACTCCAGTCTTCAGTGTCAAATGATCCTTCAGAAATCATTCTAATATGCTGATTTGGTGCTCAATAAACATTTATTATAATTATCAGTGTTGAATACAGTTGAGCTGCTTAATACTTTTGTGGAAACCACCAACCAGGATTCTATTAATGAATTGATATAGAAATGAAATGGAAGTATTTTGTAATTTTATAAATGCCTTACTGTTTTTACTGACCCCAAACTTTTGAACAATACTGTATAATATAAAAAATCTATTTAAAAAAAAATCTTATCTAATTAAAATGTTTTTTTAAATTAAATTAAAATAGAAATAAGTAAATTATGTTTTATTACTATTACAACGTGATGATATTTTATTAATAATATTATATATTATTTACTTTCATTATTAAAACTGTCTCAAATTGGACAATTTGCCAAACCAGGTCATGTCAAAGTTGTCAAATTTACTTGCACACTAAACCCTAATATTCAAAGTAATGAATTGGTTTGAGGAAGGCAAACTCACATTAAACAAATTAGTTAAATCAAATAAACTTTTTTGAGTATTTAGAACTTTCTTTTTCTTTTTAATTTGAAGTATCCTGAATTGTTTCATTGTTTTGAGTTTTATGAACTTGTTTCTTTAATTTAGATAAACTTAAATTTACCTGAAACTGACCTGGGATTTCTCTTTCCCAGCATGCTTTGCCATGACACTCGAAAGGGAGAATAAATGCTAAAATTAAGTGTTATATAATGTTTTTTTTTTTGTGCAAGATTAATGTTTAGTGGGGTATTTAGTAGTGTTTAATGCTTTGCTAGTTTGAGCAACAGGTATTAGTTTGAGAATAGATATTTTATAAATGTTCTATATTGCTGTACTCTTTCAGCAATTGCTATGCTATAATGTTATCAATGCACTGTGTTACCAATTAGCATTTGCTGAATTAGCTAGTTATAGATCGCTAAATTTCCACTAGAAATATCATTTAAGATGTCAGCGCTGATAACCTCATGGGCAGTGCGCCAACATATAGCTCCATTGCTCTTCGGGAGACCTGAGTTTGAGTCCTGGCTTGATATTAAGTTACGATTACATGATAATTTTGTTTAATGTATGAATTAACATACTCAAAAATGTCAAGTTAAGACCAATCAAAACCCTGGTGAAAAAAAAGTACATTTCTATAATGTACTTAAAGTGCTTTATTTTGCGCACTAATACTAAAAATTCTTCTTTAGTACTTCTTAAGATAATCTTAAGTGTACTCAACTGTGCTATTTTGAGACATCATGAAATATGAACTAAAATGCGCTTTTAATATACTATCTCTGTATTTTAAAAATGTATTTAGATACCACTTATAGTACATTTGAACCCATAGTGTACTACAAGTTATGACTAAATAAATGTTTTAAATACAGAGATAGTATATTAAAAGCCCATTTTAGTTCATATTTCATGATGTCTCAAAATAGCACAGTTGAGTACATTTAGATGTTCTTAAGATTATCTTAAGAAGTACTAAAGAAGAAGTTTTAGTATATTAAGTACAAAATTAGTGCACGAAAATAGGGCACTTTAAGTACATTATTGAAATGTACTTTTTTTTTCAGCTGGAAATGTATGAGTACAAAATTGAAATATGCCAGTTCTGCTTACTTAAACTTTCAATTTCTTAACTTAAAAAATTTGATGTAACTGATTACCTCAAATTTTTTGAGTTTTGCCAACTTATTCAGGTTTACAGTGTATAGCGCTTTTCACAAAACACATTGATTCAAAGCAGCTTTAAGGATATCTCCATGCGTATTCTAAGCATCTGTCCTCTTCCTGCAGGTAAAGATGATGTGCGAAGTGATGCCCACGATCAGCGAGGACACTGCGCTGAGCCAGCGTGGCTCCCAGAGCAGCGCCTCCGACCCTGACTCCCACTTTGAGCAGTTAATGGTGAACATGCTGGATGAGAGAGACCGTCTGTTGGACACCCTGAGAGAGACACAAGAAAGCCTGGCCCTTGCCCAGCAGCACCTGCAGGACGTCATCTATGACCGGGACTCACTGCAGCGTCAGCTCAGCTCCGCACTGCCACAGGTATGACGACTACACTTAAGATTTGCTGTTGATTAAGGAACACTTGATCTCAAGTAACCAGACTTTCGATTGTCAGCATAAAGTCTGGTCCAAATATCAGCTTGTTCCTACCAAGAAAGCACGATTAAACAAAAACAACACTGTCTTAAGCTAGACATCATATTCCCATAAGGATATCTGAGTACCACCGGTGTTGTGGAAAAAAATGATAAATGTTGATTTCACACTCGTAAGATACAGTTAGCTTGTTCCTATGCTGTGCGATTCAGTCATTATTTTTTCCACAGCTGAGAGACTGTAAAAACATGGGCATGTCACAGCTGGCCATGTGTGATTGCAGCAGCTGAAACTGGTGATACTAAAATCTGCATCCAAGTCTGTCCTCCCGAACAAAGAGGACTAAAAATCACCAAGCGCGGTTTTCAGCTGCGCTACTATTGCCCAGTGACATGGGAAAAAGCGATGGCTTACGTAATCACGCCTAAACCCAGATTAGCTCGACGCTCAAAGGAAAAGTGTGTCAGTAATTCTAGTCACAAGTCCTTACCGTTCTCCTTCCAGAAGTCTCCGTGGTCCTGGCGGAGGAGAAAAGAAGGTTTTGTTGTGTGGTAGTTCTCACTTTGACTCAGTGATACTCTTGTTCCTAGTGGAGGTTTTAGCTTTGCTTACGGTACCGAGGGCGATTGGGTCTATGTTGTAGAGTATGATAAAAAAGGGTGTTGTGGATTTGAGTGTCATGTACACTACTCTTTTAAAAGTTTGGGGTCAGGAAAGTTTTTTTAATGTTTTTGCAAGAAGTCTCTTATGCTCTCCAAGGCAGCATTTTATCAAAAATACAGTAAAAGCTAGTAATATTGTGAAATATTATTACATTTTAAACTCTCTATTTTGATATATTTATTTGCACTAAGTGCATATAGCAACAGATTCTATTTACACTAAGTGAAAATAGCATATTTTCTTAGCAATAAATGCTATTTACACTGTGAAAATAGCGATATATTCTGTTTACACTAAGTGACAATAGCAGCATTTTCTTAGCGATATGCTATTTACACTAAAACGCAAAGTATACTTCACTTTTTACGCTTACATGAGGGTCAGCGTACAGTGCATGTGACTCAAATTTCGTCATCAGAACAGTACGCGCGTACTGTACGCACACCGCACCGCCAGATTTTTGTAGCCACGCTTACTTGTATGCGGAGGTCGCACATGCGCATTTAATTTTTTTGCTATAATTAATTTATCCACAAGGTGGCAACCATGCCCTGGGGGGTGTCGATTCACAAGGTAGTCCAAGAAAAACTGCATAAACAGAACAGACCGGAACGCATGCAAGCTACAGAGACGATGGAGGCCTACATAGACGAGAGATTGTGCGAAGAGCTTAGAAAGTACCCTCATTTGTACAACTCTAGCATTAAATAATACAAATATATTTACATGGGTTGTAACTCGTGGCGAGAGATTGCTTAAAACGCCTGTGTATGCGTACGAGTCAAATGAAGTATCCTTTCCAAGGCTGTGCATTCGCATACACTAGCGTATGTGTAAAAAAAAAAAGTATACTCAGGGCTTAAGTGTGAAAATAGTGATATGTTCTATTTACACTATATAAAAGAGGCAGTTCTTTGCAATAAGTGCACCTCAGTATTGTAGTACATTAACAGGATGCAATATGTTATAGAGTGTAAATGATTATTTTTATTGAAATTATTAAATGGATGCTGCATTATTGGGACAATAAAGCCCTTCCTACACCTACCCCTAACCCTACCCGATAAATACTTTATTGTTAAACACTCTTAAGGCACTTTATTTCCAATTTTCAACTATTTTCTTAATTTTTATTGAAAATAAATGCCTTTCCAATATGATATGTCTGAAATATCTGAATATCTGAAAAGGGAGAAGAGCGAGTTTGGCAAAAGGCGGATTGGAAGTCGATCGCGTCAAAAGCTACTTTACCTAGAGCCACGTTCCCTACGGAGAATGCCACTGCAGACGTTGAAAGGTGCACATCTTTTTTAATCTTGTGTGGCCCCACCAGACATTGGTGGGTGGAGTTAGCGTAAATAGCCTTTGCCAACAAGACAGGCTATTTACATTTAGTGTAAATAGACACTCCGTATTTGGCGATGTAATGTATTCCTGTGATGGCAAAGCTGAATTTTTGGCATCATTAGTCCAGTTTTTAGTGTCATATGATCCTTCAGAAATCATTCTAATATGCTGAGTTGAAGCTCAAGAAACATTTCATATTATTATCAATGTTGTGCTGAAATTTTTGTGATTCTCCATACTGATCCCAAACTTTGGAATGCCAGGAATGTCTCTTCACAGAAATTTTGCATGGTATTTAGGCAATTTTATGATAAATGTTTAAGGGATTGTTCACCCTACAATGAAAAGTCTGTTGTTATTTCTGTTCCAAACATTTATGACTTTATTTTTCTTCTGTTAAATACTAAAGCTTTTTTTCCATACAATGAAGGCATTCAGTGACCATGAGCTGTTCTGAAACAGTTATGTTATAGTTTTATGTGAGGAACAGATAAAAGTTAAGATTCAAATCAGTGTGTTACATTCGTTTACTATGCTTTCATTATATGGAAAATGGCAGCGTGAACATTCTCCCCAAATATCATCTCTGTTCCACAGAAGAAAAAATGCCATGCGGGTTTATAACAGTGTGACAGTGAGTAAATGATGATACAGTACAAGAACACAAAAGAGACATAGATAAACACAGTTGAATTACAGATATTAGCATGTGACTCATTTCTGGCTGTTTTACTATCCAGCGCTACGTGATCATTTTACAAAAAGAGTGGCAGTGTAAACCGGGTCAGTAATGATGTATTGATTGTCTTTGTGCCATGCTGGTGCTCAGACACGTTGTTTACTGATCATGTTAAAAAATGAGATGTTGAATCTCTCGATCTGGATCTTACACATGTGCAAATGACTCCATTAATTAGTCTGGCAGCGCTTTATTAGCCCTTGCCACATCAACTCCACGCTAATGCTTCACGAGGCTCTTTGGCGGAATAAATCAGAAGATGTGTACCAGCAGGAAAGCTATGTTGTTATGAGCTGTTGTAATTGAGAAACCGTGAACAGTGTCTGCTAATGTTTTTTAAACGGCATTGAAATAGATTTTATTCACAGTGATTGTTTGGTGGTGTTTGTAATGGCCACTTTACACAGTCTACACTAATTGCATGATGGATGTAGGCTTTTGCTTATTTGATGGGTTAAATATCAGGTTATTTATAGCTTTTTTTGTTAATTTGTTTTATGCCTCCGTTAAGCTCATTTTGTTCTCACTGAGCTAAAGCTTGCAATGAATGTAAGGAGGGAACAATGTTATACGGTTGAATAGTCACATGAGAGGAGGCAGTGCCCTTGATGGATTATGATTGGCTTTTCACTTTTTGCCCGCCTATCATGTTTACAGACAGTTTGCAAATTAGCCTGAATTTGTCACATTGGGAAAAAATGGACAGATTAATCACAAACTACTCACCCAATTGGACATCAGGCCAGTTTCTGTTTGTTTTTATTTACAGTCACTTCTTAGGAAGATATTTGGAAGAATATCAGTAACCAAACAGACCTCACCATAGTAGGAAAAATAAATACTATGCTAGTCAATGGGGGGCGAAATCTGTTTAGTTACTGACATTCTTCCAAATATCTTCCTTTGTGTTCAGCAGAACAAAGAAATTTAAATGGATGATGACAGAATTTTCATTTTTGGGTGAATTATCCCTTTAAAACCAGAAAATCTAGTTTGGAAATGTGTAGAAAATGTACATTTACATCTGAACTAAAAAAAAAATCCAAACAGGGACTTTGCTTCCTCCACCCAGCATTGTTTTGTAGATGGTAATGTAAACAGGTTGTCTGAATCTGATCATTCTGAATCTGAATCGTTCAGACTTGTGGAACCTTTCTGAAACAACACTTTGACCTGCTTTAGCGTTTGACAACATCTGAGGTTTGGGCTCATGGTTTAGACTGTGCATTAAATCTGGGCTCTGATGAGAAGGGAGATGAAATAGGCTGAATTATCGCTGCAGGGTGAACTCGGCTGTAGAAGAAGAGGAGGACAGACAGGAAAGGGGGAGGATGTAGACGGAAGGTGGAGTGATGCGGAGAGGAAGTGGCCTGGTTTTAGCCACTGTTGGTTATCTGATATAAAACTGATATCTCTTTCTCTCTCTAGCACATACACCTTAACATTCAGAACTCTCTTAATAGGAACTGTATTCCCCCAAGATGCCCTGGGGGTCAGACCGTGATTATGTCATGCACAGTAATGTCTTACATCCTTCTTTGCAGCAACAGCTCTCACAACAAAACTTTAACTGTTATGCTGAAAGGCAGGGTTTAATGCGGGGTCGCTTTTTACTGTTTAATTTAAAAACAAGAGCCATCTTAATCACTGCAATTTTAACAACAACACTAAAGTTTAAGTCATTTATTGTTTGTTTTATATTAGAACACAACCATTACCATTGATTGGCCCCTCTAAGTAACTGGCTGATTTAGCTGTGCTTTAGTGTGTAAAAGCTGAAGTGTATTTATAACTTAAGAACTGGGAATCAAAGTGGAATCAGGGCTCATATCATGAGAAATCAGATTTTCCTTTATTTACTTAAAGTGTCCCTATTATGCCTTTCTTAAGGTTCCTAATATTGACAAAAAACACTTTCGTTTTCTCATAATATACATTTAATTTCAGCTCAGTTCTCAATGATTCGTAAACGACTCGTTTGAAGCAGTCTCTCTGAATCCCTCCTTTCCGTGAGCCTACATTCCTCTGATTGGTCAGATGGCCCAATCCTTTGTGATTGGTCTACTGTGCGCACCGCTCGCCCATTGCCATGAGCGAATGACTATCAATTCGCAAGACATTGTATACAATGTATGGACAGAAAAGATGGCATCGATTTTACCGTATCAATTCGAGCCCCACGATGAAACGTCTGAAGTAGTCGATCAACCAGAAACTGACTGGAGCTGGACGTTTCTCTATGGTAAGTGTCACCTTAGTTTGCATTATTTATAAGGTGTGATAGCAGCGTCATTGTTATACTTATTGTAGGAACTGTATCAGAATGTCAAGAGAAGCTGAAAACCTCTAACACAAGATAAACATTTAGGCCAGATGTGTACACAGATAGAGCTCCACTGTACTGTTATAATAAAAGCGCAGAGGAAAAAAACTGTTTTTTTTACAGTTATGTAAGCAAACCGGGCCCACAGTTATGTTGTAAAATCCCACGTTAGCCGAGCGCAAGAGTGTGAATAGCAGATAACGCATTGCACTTCGTAAACAAAAGTCATGCTCCATCCTTGATCATTACTCCAAGTAATAAGACAGACAAGCTGCATTAATCGACACATTTTTAGACAATAGTGGACCCACATCTGAATAGCAGAACTACAGAAACGTGAGTTATCCGGTTAGCAGGAGACATACAGACTATAGTCCAGGGTGTACGTTCACAACATAACATTGAAACTATGAATTTTGAACGATCGCTAGAAAATATAAATATCAATTATTAATCATACTTACAGGTTGAGATTCAGAGGAGCAAGATCGTCATTGATCCATATTTTAAGACCAAGCGTTTTGTAAATCCTACGTTAAACAGTCGTCAGTAAAATGACGGGAACACAACAAAAGATTGTACTGCTGTGCTATTGTTGAAAAAATGAATTTTCCCTGGTGCCTGCACACGCAACAAGTGGGTGGGCAATATGCTAATGTTTCGTTGTGACATCACAACGAAACGGCTTGGGATTCGCATTACAAATGACTCGTTTAACTGACTCAGAGTCGACTCTTACTTTTGAGAAACTATAACTTTATAAACGGTGCACTTTCAGATTTAAAACTTTGCAGGATGTTTTCATTCACTTAGAGCTATGTTACTTACTACATGAAAGGTAATTTTCAAAAATCCATAATAGGGGCACTTTAACTCTTATTTATTATTTTTTTTTAAGTTCATTGTACTGTGTAAACGTAACTTTCTTTAATGTTTAAATGTCCCCCCCTCCACACACACACACACACACAAATTTTTTTTTTAATTTCTGATTTTTCTATTTTTATTTTTCTGATTATTGTTATAATAATTTATGCAAACAAAAAAAACAAAAAACAGTAACAGATTGAGAAATGTGAACATGAGTAAAATATATTGATTATTGGTCTGTAATTAACATATGACTGCCCATATTTAATATAATAATAATAATGATAAATAAAGATGATGATGATGATTATACTTGAAGTAATAAGAAGGAAGTAAGATGGATGCTATTTTTAAACACCAGATGAACCATCGCATGGCAGTCTTTTAGGCACAGCCCATTTAATTCTAAGGGTCAGTTAAAGTCTACTAAATTATGATCCCTGTAGGGTGTTTTTGCTGCTGGGGTTGAACAGCTGTCTAGTCTCCCATGTTTTCGTGTCCTGTGTTGCTTTTTCAGTTTGTCTCTTGGACTCCTGTCCTCTGTCTGTGTGGTTGAGTTCTGCTTACTCATCAGGCCAAAGTGGTGTGCACACATCAATGCCACCTTTGAGTCTGGGTCAGCAAGTTTATGAGAAAGAGAGGAAAAAAGGACCATAAGTCCACTCTCAGAACACCCATTGGTACCCTTCAGTGTCCAGCAAAACAAAGAAAAAATAACAATTTGTTCAATTGTTCGTTCATTCGTTTACTTCACTAGATTACCCTCCAGCTACTCTTATGATGCTGCACTATCACTCTGTAACTGCCAGTGGGAGCAGGTTTTCCTTGAAGGATTTCTCTCTTTGAAGTAACCATATTGGCCTGAATGCATAATGTTGATGCTGTGTTTTGATATTTTTCTTGTGCCGAAATGTCAGGTAATGTGTTGAATGAGGATTTGTTGAAATTGGTTGAATTAAATTGTTCTTATGAATGCTGTTGAAAGCAAATTCATTGAAATTGATTGAATTAAAATTGTTCTTACCGAATGAATTACTGTAGCAAAAAAGAAAGATGTAGGGCGTGGACTAAAGGTTCCAAAAGGGGTTTTTCTTACAGTAATTCTATTGAAGAATTATTTTGGTTTCCCAAAAAACCTTTCATGGAGCAGTTCTTAAAGGGGCAGTATGTAAGAATTTTCATGTATTAACAGCTTGTAAAGAAACTTGAAAAATGAGACCTTCCTGACTTCCTATATGTTGTCTATACATTTTTTTAATTATTTTTTATTTAACCTTTATAAGGAAAGACCTCTAGGAAAGACTCACTGAGATTAAAACTCTCTTTCACAAGAGTGACCTGGCCAAAATGAGCAGCAATACAATTAGTTTCAACACAGACTTACACAGTACAAACAAAATTAAAAACAATTACATTTCACTGAATCATCTTCCATTTGCCAAATAACTACTTTAAATTGATCCAAAGACAGCAAATTTTGTAACTTCAATTTCGATTGAAGGTGATTCCAGTCAAACGGGGCTGCATACACAAAAGCCTTCTTACCTAATTCAGATCTAGCAAAAGGAAAACAGAAACAGTATAACAGTTTTGAGAACATAGAAAATATTTCTCAACAGTTTTCTGTTGAAAATGTAGACTGAAATGTAGACTGATTTTTATGTGAACGACTTTTGCCGAGAAAATGAAAAGGATGAGACGTTTACGTATGCTCCCGAGAACCTCTTTTCCGTTCAATGACACATAAAACTAATGTTTATACAATGTTAATACCGAAAAGAGCTTTTCTGTACTATAAAATCAATGTGCCATGCAAAGAAAAGGGATTAATTCAAACTATAGTCTCACATAGTCAGACCTACATATAGTCTATAGTCTCAAATATCCTTTATAATCAACCTATCATAACTGTGTAATTTTAATTACCTCATCTGTCGACATTATGCCAGTGAATTTAAAGGTCCTTGCACACAGAAGTCTGAAATTCTTGTTGCACATTAAAAAATAAATACAACCTTTTTACACACTGCCTCCGAAACTTTCATTTGTCATTAAAAAAAAAATCAGATCAGGATCAATTTTCTGTGTTTTTCGCATCCATAGAAAGCATTTTGAGAGATGTTTTGACAATTCAGAGCCACCGCACAAGTGAACGCCAAAATCCAGAATGGCACCTGACAAGTTGATCCACTTCGTCTCACAGCACAAAGCACTGACAAACAAAGTGCGGAATACAAAGAGACAGAAAATAAAAGACAGATTGATTGTGGAACAGCTTTGAAAACAGGATGGTAGCTACTGATTTCAAAACAAAGGGTGTATGAAAGATTATTCAGTATTGTGCTCAAGTTAGCTAAACAATACGCAAATGCAGGATTGGATGGACCTAATATTTCTTCTTTCTTTTTCTCTTTTTAAGAAGAGAGAGGACAACAAAATCATCCTCACTGCTTGAAGACTCCATTTTGTATTGTTTTGCAAATTTTTTCTCAATGGATTAATTAATACGCTAAACAATTAATACAGACTTTCTGTGCGTGACGAATTTTTAGGACAAAAAATACGAAACATTGCATACAAAAATTTCAGACTCTTGTGCAAGGACCTTTAGAGCTGGTGTGAACATATCCACATTGCTATGATCAAAGGCTTTCTTAACTACTGTTTTCTCAACGCTGTCATTTTTGTTGTGTGTTAATTTTGTTATTGAGAGTAAAGCACGCAGCACATACAGGTCCTTCTCAAAAAATTTGCATATTGTGATAAAGTTCATTATTTTCCATAATGTAATGATAAAAATTAAACTTTCATATATTTTAGATTCATTGCACACCAACTGAAATATTTCAGGTCTTTTATTGTTTTAATACTGATGATTTTGGCATACAGCTCATGAAAACCCAAAATTCCTATCTCAAAAAATTAGCATATTTCATCCGACCAATAAAAGAAAAGTGTTAATTTCATCAGCATGGATGGCTTCGGGACGTTCGTTAACAGTATATCTCTGCAAAGGTATTTCCAAATTTTACTTCTAAGCAAAGAACGAAAAAGAGCTCCGCTGTGAGTATATTGGGGTGTTCAATCATATTCAGTCTCTTGTATGTTACGTGTGGACTGTAGTGCGAGCACGAGCAATAACTTGCTGGCTGCAGTTAACTTAACGGCCGTTAGTGTCGCTAATAACAAGGGTTTCTGAATTCTACATACATTGTAGCCCCTTTAAAAGAACCATTGGATTTTAAAATGTGGGTGTTGCACCTCAAAGCAGAGGCAGGTGAACACTTTCAGGAGCCTGTAAGCTGACTAAATGATTGGAAAATTCAGTTATTACATTTTGATTAAACATTTCAAGGTTAAAAGACTAAAAAAAAAAAAGAAGTAAAATATCCACATACATATTGTTCACCATAAGATCTATAGCATGCATTTAGAAAATAGATTTTCCCAAGCTGTTTTTAATGTGAAACGCCATTGTCCACCCATTTTCACTTCCATAATGTGACTTATTTCTAAATGTGTAGCTGAATATTCAGTCAGAGAAACCAGAGCAGGATTCTGCTTTATCCATCGAGAATTGATTAGATGGCGAAAAGTGGGTGTTCTGTAGCAGAATAGTGTTGGTGTGGTGTAATGGTCCTATTGCATTCATCAGCAACTGACTCATTAGAGAGACACAACATGTCAATTTACTGAGTCCCCCATCATAAATCATACCCGTCCTCTTCATTTATCATCATTCAATCTCTTACGGTCCAATCAGTGCACCGGGATTGTCATGGAATGTACCATTAGGATACGGGGATGTTTGATGGGCTTGTGGAAAGTCAGATGATTAAGTGAAAGGCAAGAAACACATGAATAAATTCTTATCTCCATTTCTCTCATTCTCTTTCCCTCCTTACGTCTGACTCTTTCTCTTTCCTTCCTCTGGGCTCATGCAGTCAGCTGGTTTCCTCCATCACAGCACATGATTCGATGTGATCGTCAGTTATTGTTTGTGCCCTACTTCACTCGACCCGTAGGCCACATGAACACTTCATGCTAAGAGACTGAGAGAGAGAAAAATACAGAGAGGTTGAAGGAAAACCATAAAATCATGCTTGGTATTTGTTTAAACGTTGTTTGTGTTGAGCTCATACATTTCTATGTCAATTTTGAAGAGACGTTTAATGTTTAAATGCATGAATGATACCTCAAATCGCGCCACGTAATGGTGGTAGGTCGGTGCTATGGCTTTTCTATGTCATCAGACTTATGATTTTCCTGGCAGACAATAAAATGAGAAAAAAAAGTCCAGACTTATATTGAAAGAGGGAGCTATGCTTGGTGAGCTCTTTTGGCCAAAAATGGGTAACTGAAAAAACTGTTTAGCCTTTTAACATTGCCCATGAGAAACTTTATATACTCGATCTTCCAGAAACATATAGCTTTTATTTTATTTAAAACAAAATCAAGTTTTGGACAGCATAAATTGCAATTAATATTTATTTACGCTACCATTCAAAAGATCAGGTTGACCCTAAACTTTATATCACAGATTGCCTTAACCTGACAATTATGAAAAAATATATTTGGCCTGAGAACACGTTCAATAATACGTTACTAATATCTAAACACATGGATGCTGTATACTCTTACAGGAATAACAACAGTTCATTATAGTGTTGTGTTCCTACACAAATAGCTTAAATTAAATATGCATCTAATTAACAAGTCGAGTTCAGTGAGTTCTTGCTCAAATGAATGTCTCCTAATGATTCTCACCACTAAAAGGCTTATTTTCCAGAGAAAAATACAATATGAAGTTTCTTGTGTTTGTCATCCGTTCTTGAAATGCCTGCTTTTATGTTTCATATTTAATGCAGTGAGGAGCCCTCTGTCTTTCGCTGTGTGCATATTGACAGCGTTTATTAAAATAGAAACTTGGGCAAGGACCAAAATAGACACCGGCATCTTCATTCCCTACTTCATTCTGTTATCAGTTGGCCACTCATATGAATGACTGCAAGGCATGATGGGAAGTGGCTGGCCACATCCCAGGGGCATTCATCAAGCTGTGATTGACAGCCTGGAGAGAACGAAAGCCCTGCAGATATCATCCGCTGCGCTCCACAGCTCTTTCTGTTCACTGTCCTCCTGAGAGTCCAGAGTTTTTTTATCATGCATTCATACTGGCGACAACATCTCAGTGTATCATTTGATGTCATGGTAAAGGTACAAGAAATTATACTTAAAGGATAATTGTACCCAATATATGAAAAAGTTTGTCAACTTTTACCCTCATATTGTTCCTAACCTGCATAACATACTTTCTTGTGAGGAAAACAAAATGAGTTATCGTGAAGAATGTCCTGGCTGCTCTTTTCTGTAGAATGAACCTGGATGGTGACCACATTCATATGAGTTTGTAAGGATGTGATGTGTGAATAAATAATTTATTTTTAGATGAAAAGTCTCTTAAAGGATTAGTTCACTTTCAAATGGAAATTTCCCCAAGCTTTACTCACCCTCAAGCCATCCTGGGTGTATATTACTTTCTTCTTTCTGATGAACACAATCGGAGATATATTAATAAATATCCTGATGCATCCAAGCTTTATAATATCAGTGAGAGGGATCAACGAGTATGAGCTGAAGAAAGTGTCTCTATCCACATCCATCCATCATAAACGTACTCCATACAGCTCCGGGGGGTTAATAAAGACCTTCTGTAAAAAAAACAAAACAAAAAAAAACAATATTTACCAAGTTATGAAGTAAAATATCTAGCTTCCGCCAGACCGCCTTCGGTATTCAACTTACGGAAAAAATGGAACTGGCGTCACGTCAGTTAAGCTTTTTCCGTGAATAGGGAAGGCGTAGGACTTAGCGTAAGCTTTTTGAACTGCGAGAGGAGTTGCGCTTTCTTCCCAAGTTGAATACGGAAGGCGGTCTGGCGGAAGCTTGATATTTTATTTCATAACTTGTTAAATTTTTTCTACACAAATGCATCGCTTCGCTTCAGAAGGCCTTTATGAACCCCCCCCGGAGCCGTGTGGAGTACATTTATGATGGATGGATGTGGATGGAAGCACTTTCTTCAGCTCATACTCGTTGATCCCGCTTACTGCCATTATAAAGCTCGGATGCATCAGGATATTTATTAATATATCTCCGATTGTGTTTATCAGAAAGAAGACACATATACAGTCATATACACCTACGATGGCTTGAGGGTGAGTGATGCTTAGGGTAATTTTCATTTGAAAGTGAACTAATCCTTTAAGTAGCCTATAGTAATGATGTACAATCACTCAAATGCTTTACACCCCTGTATGTGAGCGATATCCATTAGTCCATTGTATCTTGGTCTTGTAAACTGATGTAGGTTATTTGTTGTGTATTAGTTAGGTCATGCCATTCTAATAAAGCATTTACTTTAAAGTTCATTTGTACACCATATAAGGACAGATTCTGTGATTATCATCAACTGATTGGCTCAGTGACTCATTGACTCACAGGTTTAACAGTGATTTAACGTTAGATTTAGATTTATGGTGGCTTAATAAAGCCTTTAAGATGTATAACCGGACATCTTGACCATTTGAACAGGAATGATGTAGAATATTGTGTTAAGATTACATTTAACATCCATTTAGCTACTTAGTAGTGTTAGGAAATCTGACCTTTTTGGCTGAGTAGGAAGTCTTGACGTCATCCATGTACACGTTTCACCATTACAAACCAACTGAATGTTTTATGTTGCAGCATGACCCACTTTTTTTTGCAATTCATTGTCTATTAATAGGATATTACCAATGTATAACATAGTAATAACATGTTGTGTGAAATATGGACTGATGGCTAATGCTACAAGATTGTACAAAGTAACTCATTAACTTGAAAGCCCTCTATTTAGGCTAATTATGGATTTTTTTTGTTTAAATGTATGGTTATGTAATCGATAGAAGCCATAGCGTTACACATTTGATCAGTCTCAAAGTGCTGCTAACCCAATCAGCCATGTCCGGTCTATGAATAGCATAGAATTACTGATTCACAGACGTAGAATGGGAGCTGATGTTTTGTGCACGCAGCTGGCCGTTAATGGATACCTTTTAACTTCTGACTGCCTCACTTCGGAGCCATAAATAGATGATGATGTCACAAACACTCTGCTTGGAATACTTCAATAACAACGGGAGATTCAAATGGAGACGGTTTTCAGTCGACCAACCATCTGCGTTTCAATACAGTTGTCTTTGCTGATCATTTGGCACTGCAAAACCTAACATCAAGAGTGTTATGAAAGCCATAAAACCAGTGGAAATGGATTGAATTTAGTCAATAAACGTGAACACCTTTATAAGAAAATAATTTTTGGAATACTTTGTCCCTGCAGCCGCTTTGAAGGCCACGTACTGTATTTCAGACATGCAAATGCACCAATGTGAAGCTTTCAACAGCTTCTTCTGTCATTATTGCCACATACTTAATGTCTCTGGGGGGAAAAAAATCATTTTTGGATGACCTATCCCTTTAAGACATTTGATACATGTTGAGAGGCTCATGTTTTGTGCTTCTTGCTTCAACACCTTATGTATGACGAATGACTAAAAACATCCAGACTAATACATCAGCAAAATCCCCCAAAAATCCCACCTACGAAAATGGTTCATATCAGGCTTGACAAAATATTATTTTGTGTTTTTTCCTTTTGCAACTATAAAAAACGAAACTCATTTGAGTCGGATAGGCAAAACAATCCAGTCTGAACAAGGAAAATCTCTTGGCATTATGTGATATTTTTTGACATCTCAAAAAATGTGTTTTAGGGTTTCATGACCCTTTACTTTATATTAAATAATTATTGATTTTTTTTCTGTATAATTCATACATGGTATGTCCCCGATCACAGCAAGGGGCTTGATTCCAGATAGTTATGAATACTCAGGATGTAAAGTTAGCACTAATGTCTTTGGTTACTGTGCTTGTCTGTCTCTCTTTGTTTTTCCTCTCTCTCTCTCTTTCTTTCTCCCTGAGCCCCTGTGTTGTGATAATTACAGCCTGGCTCTCTTCATCGCCAGGACTTCTGCCCACCCACAGCGGGCACAGCTGTTAGACTCGTACATCCAACGCCAACCGCCTGCAGCCCACCACAGCTGCCGTCAGGGTAATCAGTGCACAGGTACTCCGCCGCGCCAGTCGGCTGCTACCGCACCTCTAGCTACAGACCCCCGCATAACCATTGCAACCTGTAACCTTTAAAAACGACCTCTACGAGGAACTGATTGTAATTCCCCTGCTGGTGCACAGGTGGCGTACAGGTTAAAAGGTTTAAGCAGGATTAGGTTTATTTTCATTGTGTCAGTGGTCCAGACACTATAGTTATTCAAATGTATTACTTCAGATAAGGGAGTCGTTTGTTACTTCATCTGCCGTCTCGAAGAATGAATACATTTTTCAGTGAGAAGTTTGGCATTCCTAGGGGGTGTCTTGGAAATATCACTGTAACTGAGACGGTTGTAATGTTAATCTGCTCTTGAGACACCAAGCCGACATTCGGCCGTCAGTGAGCGTCTGTCGGGCTTGTTTTTGCAGTGTGTTCCGAACAAGTCAGCACACGAGAACTAAAGCAAAAGTGATGAAAGTGAGCAAAGAGGTCAAGGTGGCAAAGACAGAAGGCTGTCATAATTTATGGAATGAAGAAAGTGATCAACATGATTGATATTCAAAATGGTTTGTATCTGCAGTCCTAGTTGCAGTTTACCTTTTTGAATAACCAATATAGATTGTTGATACCTGCTGTTGTAGACAGCTATTTACTTATACGCAGGCACTGAACGTACGTGGTAGTTGGCAGCAGTGTTGGGGGTAATGCATTACAAGTAACCTGTTACGTAATCAGATTACTTTTTCAAGTAACTAGTAACGCATTACTTTTTCAATTTATAACAAAATATCAAAGTTACTTTTTCAAATAAGTAACGCAAGTTACATTTTCACATGTATTGACTGACAGCTCTCCTGTCCCCATGTTGAGAGAAATAAAGTGCAGAGGTGTTGTGTTTGCTGTGTGAACATGATGGTTATTGTAATTCTAGACTAAATGTGAGCATACATTACTCATCTCACTTGCACGACAACTTTCAGTATTCCTCAAAATGAATAAAAACAGTGAAATGCTATTTCAGAATTTTACGCAAACCTGTAATAATTAATTATATTAAATTACAGAAATATACTTTATGTATTTAATCTCATTTTAATAACCTTATTCATTTCACTTTTGGTGTGAAAGGGCCTTAACATTTGCCAGTATAGAACAAGCAAGCCCAGCCTAGCTGAGAAAAAGTAATGCAAATGTAATGTAACGCATTTACTTTTCATAAAAAGTAACGCAATTAGTTACTTTTTTTAGCGAGTAACGCAATATTGTAATGCATTACTTTTAAAAGTAACTTTACCCAACACTGGTTGGCAGTCACCTGTAGTCCTTTTGGTGTGTTCAAGTGCAGCTTTTTGGCCGAGACACAGTCGGCGCCAAGCGCCAGGCTTTTGTTGCCGCTAGTTGACGCCGGTCGATGTGTCAATATAAAATAAAGGAATTTGTTAATTTATTAATTCAAAAAATGAAAATTTAAATCACTTTTCAAATGACCAAATAAATAGACATTCATTTTTTAAAATAACAGTAAAATAATACATCCATATGACAATGTGTAAAAGATACTTGCATTCTCAAACTCGCATTCAAAATTGTTTTGTAATAAATGAAAAAATATTCCCATATATGTGTATATATATATATATNGTTGTGTCAAAAGCATAGGGAGTATACTGAGAGAGAATTGATTGCATACCAAAAATATACAGTGGTATGCGAAAGTTTGGGAACCCCTTGCAGAATCTGTGAAAATGTGAATAATTTTAACAAAATAAGAGAGATCATACAAAATAAAAGATAAATTGTACTTAATTTGTCTTCCGGGAAACATGCAAGTATGTTGCTTCCAAAGGGAAGTACTAAATGAAAAAAAAATTATATTTCAACAAAATAAGAAAAATTTGGACTTCTTCATCCTGTTCAAAAGTTTTCACCCCCCGGTTCTTAATGCATCGTTTTTCCTTCTGGAGCATCAGTGAATGTTTGAACCTTTTTTAAAAGTTGTGTTTGAGTCTCTCAGTTGTTCTTAGTGTGAAACGATGGATCTTAAAATCATACAGTCGCTGCTGTAAAGGGTTCAAATACACAAAAAATCCTTGAAAACTGAAGAATCTGCAGGACATGGAGGATTTTTCTGAAGAACAGAGCGCAGTTTAACTGCTCAGAACAAACAAGGGACTCATGAACAACCATCACAAAAGACAAAAACAGTCGTAGATCATCCAGGTAACCACACACAGTATTAAGAATCAAGAGTTCCCAAACTTTTGAACGGAGATATTTTAATAATTTCAGCTACTTTTTTGTCTTGTGGATTATATGTAAACATCTTTTATGTAAAATATTTTACTCAGGACAGTACTAAATAAAAAATAACATGCATTTTGTATGATCTCTCTTATTTTGTTAAAATTATTCACATTTTCACAGATTCTGCAAGGGGTTCCCAAACTTTCGCATACCACTGTATATATATGGTATGCAATCAATTCTCTCTCAGTATACTCCCTATGCTTTTGACACAACTGCACTCATATTCTCATCACAGTATTTATCTCATTGTCACCATCCAATAATATCAGAAGACTCTGCTTTGTATCAACAGAAAATTGTCAGTGAATGAGACTGATATAACAGAAAACATGCCCCAGGAAAAGCAGAGACAAAGTCCATGCCTTAACACAGGAGGAGGATATAAATAAACATATCTGATATTTGGCTGTCAGGCCTCTGATTCTGGTTGAATGTGCCCATGGCTGTAGACAGATCTCATAGGACATCACAGTCTTCCCTGTGTTGAAACTCTCATTTTCTCATTGACAGGTCAGAAGCATACAGACGGCTGTTGGTTAACCATGTTTGATTGTGCATATTAGAAGCTGCCTGCGTTCCTTGTTCCTCAAATCGTACATTTTTAAAAATACGCCCAAATCATATTCAGTACATGCTATGTATGGGAATTTGGACACAGCCAATGATTTTGTGAATGTCCCTGCAGCTGTGTTCACAGATGTATGCTGGAAGCGCAGAACAGGAGAGAGACAGGAAGAGAGACAGCGGATTCTTTTTTTTCCAGCTCTCTCACTCTGTTCACATTGGGCGGAGATACAGCAGGGGGATTCCTTTTGATTAAATAAATATGCAGCAACATCCCACTAAAAATAGAAATGAAGTCCTAGAATGTTCCCACATAATACAAAGGGATTCTTGCAGATCGTTCTTGGGGGCCTGTCGTGTTGTGGACCTCTTTTCCCCTTCACGATCACAAACGTGTCACAGTAACGGAGTTACTCAAGATGGAGACGCATCTTCCCCGTTCTTGGCTCTTCTGTTGACAGCACATCTCTTCACACACTTCTGTTGTGAATCTGACACATTTAATGCCACAGATAAGGACAAGATTTAGTCTGGGAAGGAGTTTGTCAAGCCAGTTGTGACAAAAGTAGTGTGCATGACTATTATGATTATTAAGGTAATCTGCAGGCAGAGCAAAAAGACGGCTTTTGGGGGTGTTTTCATTGAGTTGATCAGTGAGTTTTAGCAAGAAACACCATGCAGTCATTTTCTTCTTAAGAATATAATTGATAACTTCTAAAGAAATGTGTTGAAAAATTACATTCTTATGAACTTCTTAGAATTTATCTTATCTAAAATTTCTTAACTTCTTTAAGAAGATTTTTATGAATCCAACCCATTTCTTAGTTCTTGTTGCATCCTGTGGGGGATGCACTCTTGTTATCTAGAGAACACTTACCAAAAAGTATTATGGTATCCATAACATCCTAGCAACCACATAACAACACCCTAAAAATTTAGCAACACATTAGGGGGCCTGTGTTTGTCTGCTGACCCATGGACCATGATAACAGATGCCAGTTTTCAAAATCAAAATGGAGTTCCATAGCAGATTTCCATAAAAAATAATCATGCAAAAGTAACATTCAAAGAAATTAGTGTAACTAAAACCTCAGAAAGTTAGAAATGCAGCACAAAAAATCAAGGCATCATCGACTCCTACGTTTCTCTAAGTCTCCTGTGGTGGCCGTTATGAGATGTATCATTTATGGTAATAATTTTGCCTTAAGATTTAATTAAAAGCCATTTGGTGGAATGAAGTAAAAGATGTGTGCATGAGGCAGCTCTGCAGTCATTTAGCAAGGGTGGGCTGTAATGACGGCAGCAGGGACATCTCAAGGGTCACACCCACAGCGATGAGCTCAGAGCAGTTTCTAATTCTGGAGGTTAATTACTGTTTGTCTCTGTAGGTTCTTATTTGGACATTTTATGCATGTCCATTCCTTATATGTTTGTGTTTTGCATAGGTATGTGTGTGCTTTAAGCGGTTTGATGGAGTTGGTGCTGTCTGCATGGGTGTAGCCCACCCTCTGCTTAGCAATTCAGAAAGCATCCAGAGATCTTTGTGATTAGTGTGGGACCTGTGAATGCTATTTCCTGTGCCATCCATGTCGTGCTTCTGAGTATATGGAATCTAAATGCACTTTTTACGTTTTTAGTTCTGGTATGAAACTCTAGATGGCAAAGGCTGATAGGTTAACTCATTTGGTAGCGATTACATCAATATCTACATAGCACAGCTGATCGGTTGCTGTTGCATGTTGAGTTGCGGCTCAACATAAAAAAAAATACCAGTAGTGGTGGTGTTAGCAGTCTGCAGCGTGCTTTCAGAAATCCTCCACCTTCCCCAGCTCCACCTGTATAGATCTGCTACAGGGTATACTGTATAGATACTGCTATTCATGTATAGCCGCTTTTCCACCGTCAGGCCGAACGGTTCTTAGAATAGTAAGGAATGGTTCCAGTTGTGTTTCCACTTGAGCCTCTGCAGCAGCAGCAGCGTAGCAGATCTATTCCACCAAGACCAAATTAACATTGCCATATGCATTACACTGCCAATCTCCCGAGAGTTGTCATGACTGAATTGCATTTATGTACACCACCGTTCAAAAGTTTGGGGTCAGCATTATTTTTTTTTAAAGATATTAATACTTTTATTCAGCAAGGATGCATTAAATTGATCAGAAGTGGCAGTAAAAACCTTTTCTAATGTTACAAAAGATTTCTATTTCAAATCCTGTTGTTTTGAACTACATCAAATAATTTACACAAAAATATTAAGCAGCACGATTTTTTTCATAAATTTTTTTTTGAGCACTAAATCAGCCTACTGTACATATTGAAAATTACATTTTAAAAATTTTAATATTTCACAATATGACTGTTTTTATTGTATTTTTGATCAAATAAATGCAACATTGGTGAACTCAAGAGACTTCTTTCAGAAACGTTTGAACTGTAGTGCACTTAGATATTAATAAAATGCAATTACTCAACCATGAATATTTGGCTTAGATGAGTGAATAAAGAGTTACTTTGTCTTGGCCACCTTGATTGAATTATCAATTTAGTAATGATAGTCCCTTTTTTCAGACACGAGCGAATTAAATCATATGATCTACTAAGCTTAGTGACTGTTGTGCAAGCTGTAATGAAGTACTTTTTTCAATAATTGTTACATATCACTAGAACTTTATATGGCCATGGATTTCTGCCATTGTCATCAAATAGAGGATATGAGAAACAAAAATAGCCCAATGATATTTTCATTACATTTACATTTACATTTATGCATTTGGCAGACGCTTTTATCCAAAGCGACTTACATTGCATTGCATTATACTATACATTTGTATCTGAGTATGTGCAATCCCTGGGATCGAACCCATGATCTTGGCATTGCTAGTGCCACACTCTAACCACTGAGCTACAGGAAAGCCTGTAGTGACATCTCATTACAATACTGCTGAGTGACACTATGGCCTGCGTTGTTTTCTGCGAATATTCAAGGAAAAATCAGCTAAATAATGGGGGTAAATAATGTGGACACAAATTAGCTTTCAAGAAAATAATGTGAATTACAGTGTTTTGGCCAGTAAAAACATTGGAGATTGTCAAGTGTGGAAAAAAGTCAAATTGTGTCCCAAATAAATAAAATGTAACTGCACATTAAGACAGTCTAGAACATTCCAATGTTATCGCATAAGTCATTGGGAGTGACAAATGAATGCACATATTCTCTGAATAAAATATATATTATGAGTCATCCAGCAGAAAATGTGAATATGAAGAGTTAGTTCTAGAGGACAGGCACTGCCGCGTATGTGTGATGGTCAGAACAGAGAGCCTAAAGCATTTAAAAAGGAATGACACAGCTGTATGACTGACAAGCCCCTGCTAACTAGGTCACGACAGAGAGAGAGAGAGAGAGAGAGAGAGAGAGAGAGACAGAGAAGGACTGAGAAAGAGTGAGCCTGGGATGAGAGAGATAGGGTTGCAGAAGAGAGAGAGTGTCATCAAGCACAAGAGACCAAGAGTATGTCCACAGCTATCAACAGACCCACTCAGTCTCTTTCAGTGTGGCACAAGAGTGCCCATGAAATGGTTTGACAAACACTATTATCTAATAGAAAAAAGAAGTCTGGGTGGGACCAAAGTCCCTCTAAGACAAGTCATTTCACTTGGCGGCCATCTTTGAAACGCCTCTCGGGAATCCAAGTGCAGCTCCTGTCTCTTTGAATGGGGAAACATCAAATTCTCCAAAGCTGTTTGCCAAGCTTTCGATTAAATTTCATATTTGAAATCACCAATGAAATCTGACAACAACTGTCTCATAAATTTTGTTTCTAAACGCTATAATCATGACAAAAAAACTGTATTTTTCAGGCTGGATCAACCTAATGCGCATGCGCAGTCCTAAATGCCCGTCTCTTGTGCCTCATTTCGGAGGCACGCGTCTGACTGTTTCTATAGAACCGGAGCTTCTAACGGCCGCTGCAGTGACACAACGACTTTACCAATTGGCGATTGGCTCTTATTTAGAAGGTGGGACTTATTCCGCCATATTGCGCATTGCACTTTCTCCCATTCAAAACAATACGAGTGACACGTCTTGTGTTATTCTATAGTCTTTGGTGGGATATAGAGTGCAGTCACTAGTGTTTCTGCTGAAATTTTGCTTGTAAAAAAAGTTAATTGTCTATTGTCAATAGTGTAGTGATGAATGAAGCACAGCTCACACAGAAGCCACTTTCAAGCAGCTTTCTGTTGGTCAATGCAACTAAATCTTTCCCTCGTGTGAAATTCCCTAATTGTGTGGATATCTATTGGAATTACTTGATTTTTCTTGTGAAAATTCGTTGCACAACAGTAAATATGACCACACCTTTAAGTTGAAAAAGGGACCAGAACATCATAGAGGCTTAGCACCCACATACAGTAACAATGGACTAAAAATGACCCAGAACTTCTCAGCAACCACAAGGCAACACCCTGGCAACCATCCACAACATGCTAGTGGTGAACAGCGATTTTCTCAGAAAATTTAAAAATCTAGTTGCTACTTGCTACTGGTATAGCTACTTGGTATTAGCGGGAGGCACATTCTTGTTCCAGAGAGAATTTGATTGGACAAAAATGTGTGTACGCACCTGTATGCAAGATGAGTCATTAATATTTTGCAGATTTCCCTAAGAAAGAGACTGTAAATGTGTGTTAGTGCTGAAGTTTTTCAGATGCCTGTTGCATGAAGCCTGTTCCAATTCCTACCCATTTAAGTTTGAGATTAATTTGAGCAAACTCTGTTTTTTCAGGCTCAAGAAGGTGGATTGGTTTTTATTGGTGTTAATCGTCATGGTAACTTATGGCTAACCTACTCCAGAGCAGGTTTTATTCTCGGTTAGAGATCGCAAACCAAAACTAGACCAATCAGCTGTGAGCAAAGTGACATATCTGATGCAATAAAGCCACTCCCCCTGTATCTCTCGCTCCAAATTAAAGTAGTTTATATTGAAATTGACAATATTAAACTTTTTAATTAATTGAAATTAATTAAATTAAACCATTTTAATTAATGTAAATATATAAAGACAAGCTTTAACATATAAAGCTTTCAAACATATTAAGCTTATGTGAATTCTTCTGAGCTCTTTGTGAACCTATATAAATATTTATTTAAATTCAGTTGATACACATGTATTGAAAATCAGATATTTTCATTCAGCTGCCTTCTCAAACTCTCTCTGCAGCAGCAGTGTTTATTCCTGCCTTGTAAATGCATTTAAATTCATGATATTTTTCATAACATAACTTACTGTAGCACAATCTTCAGCAGAGAAGTGGAATGCGCCGTCTTTCTTGCGAGAAGTGAATCAAAATGACGCTCTCCGTGTTTCATGGCTGTTTGCAAGCATATGTCAGATTTTGAGGTGCACATGCTCCAGAGTTAATCACAAACTCGGGATCAAACCCTGAGTTGACAAAGAACCTGATCTAAACCAGGTTGGATTTGTATGGTTTTGGCAACTCTAAACCTGCAGCAGGCCTTAGGAGTACTGTAGCATGCTGTATACATTAGCCTCAAAGCTAACACACATGGACTAAAAGCCACAAAGCAATTTTGATTCTTGGGAAACTTTCAAAGCATCATTTGACGTCACAGAGCTGCCAGCTTATTCTGACGTGGCTTGTGCTGGAAAGACTAAAAAGGGAGTTTCCTATTCCGTTATGAAATAATCAGCGCTGGTGTTTCCGTTTGATCAAAGCATAGCGCTCTGGCAGAGCAGATGCTAATGTGCTTTAAATGGGGCTCATTATTGCTGAATAATATTCAGGCCACGTTGGTAAAACATATCAGAGCAAGGACCCGTGCAAGCTAACTGCTAAACTCAAGAATAAACATGCCTTTAGAAGACCCGGTATGCAGGAGTGAGCGCATGTAGTTAATAAGTGTACATGTGAGGGGACTGTATGTATATATTTACTATGCTATGAGAGAATTGTAACTTAAATGGATTATATTATTGAAAACTGAATTTTTATTTTTATTTTGAGTTAAGATGTAAGATGTGTCTTTCAGAAATAGTCTCAGTTATGATATCTCACCCATGAACACATTAGATTGGCCACATTTACTTGTGTTCAGGGGTCCTGTTCAGTGTCCTTTAACTTGGTGAATTGTTATTACTTATTTCACATGTATTGAGGTTAGCTAATCATCAAATAGGTCATTTACAGTGCGTTTAGCATAAATGAGTACACCCCCTTTGAAAAGTAACATTTTAAACAATATCTCAATGAACACAAAAACAATTTCCAAAATGTTGTCAAGACTAATTTTTAATATAACATCTGTTTAACTTATAACATGAAAGTAAGGTTAATAATATAACTTAGATTACACATTTTTCAGTTTTACTCAAATTAGGGTGATGCAAAAATGAGTACACCCCACAACAAAAACAGGCATGGAATGAACAAGTTGGTCACATTTTGCAACATCTATCTTTTTCCATTCTTCAAGAATGACCTCTTTTAGAGACTGGATGCTGGATGGAGAGTCATGCTCAACTTGTCTCTTCAGAACTCCCCATAGGTGTTCGATTGTGTTCAGATCAGGAGCCACTGAATCACTTTCACCATGTTCTTCTTCAGAAATCCAACAGTGGCCTTAGATGTGTGTTTAGGATCATTGTCATGTTGGAAAAGTGCACGACGACCAAGGGCACGGAGTGATGGTAGCATCTTCTCTTTCAGTATAGAGCAGTTCATCTGTGAATTCATGATGCCATCAATGAAATGCCGCTCCCCGACACCAGCAGCTCTCATGCAGCCCCACATAAGGACACTGCCACCACCATGTTTCACTGTAGGCGCCATGCATTTTTCTTTGTATTCCTCACCTTTGCAATGCCATACAGTTTTGAAGCCATCAGTTCTAAAAACATTTATCTTGGTCTCATCACTACAGAGTATAGAGCCCCAGTAGTCTTCATCTTTGTTAGCATGGGCCCTGGCAAACTCTAGTCGGGCTTTTTTGTGCCTGGGCTTTAGGAAAGGCTTCTTTCGTGGATGGCACCCATGCATGCCATTCATCTGCAGTGTACGCCGTATTGTGTCACGGGAAATAGTCATCCCAGTTTGGCTTTCTACTTCTTTAGATAACTGCAAAGAACTTGCATGCCGATTTTCTTCAACCCTTCTCATCAGAAGATGCTCCTGTCGAGGTATTAACTTCCGTGGACGACCTGGACGTCTCTGTGAGATGGTTGCAGTTCCATCTTTTTAAAATTTTTGTACCACTTTTGCTACAGTATTCTGACTGATAAGTAAAGCTTTGCTGATTTTCTTGTAGCCTTCACCTTTCTGGTGTAAAGAAATTATGTTCTTCCTCAGGTCTTGTGACATTTCTCTTCCATGTGGTGCCATTGCTGACAGCATGAAATGGGAAGGGGTTTTAACACCCTTTTATAGTCAACTGTCTGCTGGACACTTGTGTAATGAATAATTAGACTCACCTGTGGTTGAATTCTTGTTAAATTTGACATTTGTAGTCTAAAATTTAGCTTTTCTCCAGAGACTTTCAGTGGGGTGTACTCATTTTTGCATCACCCTAATTCGAGTAAAACTGAAAATTTTGTTCACTAAGCTATATTATTAACCTTACTTTCATGTTATAAGTTAAACAGATGTTATATAAAACTTAGTCTTGTCAACATTTTGGAAATTGTTTTTGTGTTCATTGAGATATTGTTTAAAATGTTACTTTTCAAAGGTGTTGTACTCATTTACGCTGAGCACTGTACATATAGACATTCTAAAGGAAAAGTAGAAAAAAACATGTTTAATCAATTCTAAAGGTGCATTCACATTTACTATTGTTTGGCAAATTGTTGCTGGCAAAATCCAGTCATTTCGATAGGAATCCATGCAATCAAGAATTCTGCGTGAGGGCGAAAGAGTTCTCTTGGAAGTGTTGACCTTAGTTTGAAAGTGACTTCTACATGTACAGGTATGTGAGCTGTGCTTCATAAATCACTACACTATTGACAATAGACAGTGGACCTTTTTTGCCCCTTAAAATTTGTCAAAATTCACTAATGTAACCGCACTTTAAGGGTCAACGAGAGGGTGGAAAAGGTCTTGGAAAAACTAAATTAGAACTTTTCTTGTGCAAGAAACCTTGACTAACATTATAAGTGGACCTCAGGGGGAAAATAAAATACTTTAGAAGAATATGGCCTCTTTAAATTTTAAAAGCTCTCTCATCTTTACAGCAGCTTCTGTGTGATTTGAACCGTCTCATCACCTCAGATAAGAGCAACAAGAGAAAGAGAGAAAGAGAAAGAGAGAAGCAAAACACCCATCTGGAGGGTAGGAGAGTGTTGGAGGGGGAAAGGAATGACAGATAGGAGGAAGTACTCTGCATGTGAAAGAGAGGAAAACAGAAAAGGAGTGTGTAAAGGATGAATATAACTGGTATCAGCAGGGCATTAGTTGTTCTTGTATTGTGTGCCTGTGATATTCATATGACTGCTGATCAGATCAGCTCTGTGTGTGTCGTGACCTCACCACAGGTCAAACTAAGACTGAATACAATATTAGGCCTATTGCACAGTTCTGATATTTTGATACAGGTTTACCTAAATAAAGAGGTAAATGTAAATATTTACATTGCTGAAAATCATAAAGAATTAAATGGATCTGATCTGAATTCCTCTAAACGATTCCTCATTTAAATATTGCAGTTGTAAGCTGTATGTTTAATTCACTAAATATAGCCAACTCATTCGAGTAGTGTTGTGAAAAGTACCAACTGCGATCAACACAATGGCCAATCAGAGGTGTTTACGAATCCGCTCAACCATGCCCAAAGCATCATATTTTTTACATTTTAGTACTGACATGTCGGTACTTTTGACAACACTACATTCAAATCATTCATTAAAAAATCTACGCTGGTTGCACTTTATGCTTTTGATTCACTAAAAACTCAGAGTCATTTGTTCAGGATTCAGACTACACTGGTTGCACTGTATTTTTTTTATTCATTAAAGGTGCACTATGTAATATTTTCTGTCCGCTAGAGGTTGCTAGAGGCCTATTCAAAACAAAGGCATAGCTTGATGACGCCAAGTTTGAGTGCGGAATCTTGGGACATGTGGTCTTCACCTCAACGGCCGGTGGAAAAGAATTGGGATAGGATTTGTGAAGAAATCATGTTCATTGATGCGATTATTAACATTACTGTAGTATGAGCAGGACCGAGTGTCGTGGGAGCTGAACGAGTCCGCTGGAGCGATTGCGCAACACACGCCTCACGAGCAGCGGAACTTTTATTATGACACAGTCGCCGGCGCCGCTTCCGCTTTTCTGGTCATGAATATGGGGTAACGCAGCTCTGTTTATCATATTAGATACATTTGAGAGTGTTTAAAATGTTATAACCTTACTCTGTGTGTTCGCTCGGTGGCTGCTGTGAGACACTGTTGCACACTGCAGTAAGATAGATCGATTTTAGAATATCATATTAAATACTGGATGGCTTGTGTTGATAAATAGCATGCAATTAATTTTAAAACGTATTGTATGATGGAGAAAATTCTTTATTACTGTTACTAAAAATAAAGCTGCATCTGATTATGCTATGTTAGCTACTTGACAAAATAGTGTTTTTCTCTGAGGCATGGTAAATCATGATACATGATAATTTAAGCAATAAGACTAAACGTGTTGAGCTATATAACAACAATTAGTTTTCTGTCTATAAATATATCAAAACAGTTGTTCCCTTGTCTATTAAAACATGTAAATATTAAAGTGTCTTTGGTGTTTCCATGGTTTCTACAAAATAAAACCTGAAACCGAGGGTAACACGGGTATGACGCAATTGACAGGCGACTCCTCACACGTCCCGGAGCCTTGGCTAAAACTGCAATTTTCTCACGATTTACAAATAGTTGGAAACATTTGGGATATTGTAAGTACTCAAGTGAACAAAATATATAACACTGGCCTAGTGGTTTTTGGATATTTTACTGCAAAATTCTTACACATTGCACCTTTAATTCAATTAAATTCACATTTATTTGTATAGCGCTTTTCACAATACATATTGTTTCAAAGCAACTTTACAGAGAATGCATGTCAACATTACAATTTAGAGTAATATGTTATCAGAGATGTGTAATTTCAGCAATGTACATATACAAATCACACAGTTAGCTAACAATGTATTCATTTAAGGTAGAAACAATGAGCTTATGGAAGTAATGAAAACATGTTAACAATGATTGGGATGTATAGCAAAATTTGGAATGGTGCATGTTGATCTAGAGTTTGCGTCATCTGAAATCCGCGCAGGGGTTGGCGCCATCTCTTCACAGGTGTTGGTCATTACAAAGAACCAACTAAATAGAGACATTAGTTTGAGAATCAGAATAACCTGGTTGTGTTGTATGTTTTTAATTCACTAAAAAAGAACCAACTCATTAGATCATAGAGCTGCACGATTAATCGTTAAAATCTCAACTCAGAGTCATTCATTCTGGAATCAGACTACACCGGTGTCAGTACACTCCTAAAATAGGAATTGTCCTTTTCACCATCAACCAATGCCTCCCCGTCAAATGATACTAGATCTTCACCACATTCACTTTGAAGGTGAGAGAGAGAAAGAGGGGGAGAGAGTGCACAGATGGCTTGTGGGTAATTGAGGGCACACATCAGACAGTGAGAGGGTGTCCTTGACCTTCAGTGCTGCCACTGGAGTGCCTAAGTAAACCTGCTGAACAAACACACATACACACTCACATTTTTACATTTGGCATATGGCATGTGCTCCTACCAGCACTGACATTTTTTGGAAAGAAGACTGTAATGTAAAATTTTACAATCATCTTCAGCAACAGCTCTGGTTTTTGCTCAAATAACCTGCGGCACTGTCTTACATCAGCGCTGCTAACAAGTCAAATGACAGCTCTAATTCTGAGACACTATATTGAATTGTGTTTGAGATGACGTTGCGCTGTCCTATGAGTCACAGTCCCTCAGCACACACACACACACACACACATACACATTCTTGGAGTAGTTCTGCATTTTTACCTGTGCTTTCTGTGTGCATTAGCTGATTAGCGAGTTCATTTGGTGGCTCTCTCTGCGGATACGGCTTTATTTCTTATCAGAGGAGGACAGTGGGTGGATGGATGTTTGGGAGCTCTCAGTGGAGGTCCTGAACCTCAAGTCTGCCCCAGAAGCCTGAATCTAACACACACACGCACACACACACACACACACACTGGAGCTTCTAATCAGTGGAACGGCGCTGCACAAGGCTGACCTGCAAATTACATAAGCTCCGCTCGTCCCAGCTTCTGTAGAAGATTCTGTAGTCATCTTCTGTAGTCCTTGCCCTCTTTCTTTCATCCCTTCTCTCTACATTTACATTACTTCATTTAGCAGATGCTTTTATCCAAAGCGACTTATAAATGAGGATGCAAGTGATGCATTTGTTCTTTCATGCATATTCTTTTCTGTATGTTTATGTTGTTTTGTGTGTGCGTGTTTGTCTGTGTGTCTGTGCTTGCTTTCTTGCGTTGTGTATGTTATCACATGTTTGTTTCTTGTGTTTGAATGGTTTTTTTTCCGGTCATTCTTTTTTCACACATTTTTAATTCTTATGTTTTGCTCTTTTTTTGTTCTTTGTTCTTGTCACTTTTTTAGTTCTTTTAGTTTTATTCTTTTGTTTTAGCTTTCACACATCCATTTAAAGGGCTGGTTCACCCAAAAAAATTAAAATTCTGTCATTAATTACTCACCCTCATGTCGTTCCAAACCCGTAAGACCTTCGTTCATCTTCTGAACACAAATTAAGATATTTTTGATGAAATCCAAGAGCTTTCTGACCTGGAAGCGCTGGACGCAAACAGTGTATGAGAATGACACAGAAGAGAAGATATTGTTGAATAAAGTCATTACTTTTGTTTTGTTTTTGCGCACATAAAGCTCGGAACACACTAAGCCGACGGTTGGCCGTCGGGCAGTTTTTGTGCATCAGCCAACTAAGTTTCCTCAGTGTGTTCCGCATCGTAGGCTTAGGTTGGTCCTCTTGCGTCGGGCCATCGGCGAGAGAGAGAACTCTGATTGGCTGTTCAGTATAGCAAACCAGTTAGTTCACGAGAATATAAGCGAAAGTTATGAAAGCAAACAAATAAGTCATGACGGCACAGACAGATGGTTATAATTTTACGTCATCTTATCTGAGCCCTCGAATGCACAAATATTTTCATAATAACATTAGAGTGGAGTAGAATAAAGAACATTGATATACAAAACGGTAAGCAAACGCTGTTTTGTTTATGGTTTGTATACATGCAGTCTTAGTTTTGCTTTCCCTTTTTGAATGACGAATATAGACAAACTTATCTGCTTATATAGACAGTTATCTCCTTTATACGCAGGTACAGAACGCGCATGCTAGTTGACAGTCGGCTGAAGTTCTTTCGGTGTGTTCAAGCACATATTGTTTCCCTGACGCAACCGACGTGAGGCGACAACACCGTGGCTTTTGTTGCCGCTAGTTGGGTTGGTTATGTCCCGGCCTAAAAGTATTTTTGTCGCTACATTAAATAAAGGTTGAACCACTGCAGTCACATCGACTGTTTTAATGATGTCTTTAGTGCCTTTTTGGATCTTGACAGTGGTGGTTAAATTGCTGTCTATGGAGGAGTCAGAGAGCGCTTGGATTTCATCAGAAATATCTTAATTTGTGTTCTGAAGATGAACGAAGGTCTTACGGGTGTGGAATGACATGAGGGTGAGTAATTAATGACAGTATTTTCATTTGTGGGTGAACTAACCCTTTAACAAAGTTCTGGTTCTAACACTTTTTTGGTTCTTATGTTTTTTATTTGGTTCTTTTTTTTCTTTTTCTTTTTTAGCACAGTTCTGGTTCTTACATTTGTTTGTTATTTGTTTGCTTTGATCTTGTCAAACATTTCTTGTTCTCTTTTGTTCAAGCTTTTGTTTGTGCTTTTAACAGTTCTGGTTCTTACATTTGTGTGCTTTGTTCTTGTCATTTCTAGTTCTTACATTTGTTCTTTTGTTTGCACTTTTGTTTTATTCTTGTGTTTAGTTATTTTTAGTTCTTATGTTTATTTTTTTGTTCAGGCTCATTTGGTTCATTTGCTTGTGCTTTATTTTTATCACACATTTCTGGTTCTTACGTTTGTAGTTTTTTTTATCAAGCTTTTATCTGTTTTTTTAACACCATTCTTAACACAGTTCTTACTCTTGTTCTATTGTTTATGCATTAATTTGTTCTTTCACACATTTTTGGATGGTGCATTCTTTCAAGCTTTCATTCTTTTGTCTATATTTATGAACACAATACTCTTTTGTGTTTTAGAACATGTGATACACATTAAATGTCTTAATTTTAGAGAAGGAATAGCGGCCAACAAATGTCCAGCATGCGTGGAAACTCCCTCAACAGTGTTTTAAAGGCATCCCAGGAGGCACCTCAAGTTGGTTAAAAGAATGTTCAGGTTGCGAAGAGCTGAAATCTAGACAAAGAAGCTCAAATATAAGATCTTTGCTTTGTTAATGTTTTTGGTCACTATGTAATTCCCACAATTCAATTTGTGTTATTTCATTGTTTGATGACTTCACTATTTTTTAAGATGTGGAAATAGTAAAAGTAAAAGTAAAGAATGAGAAGGTCTGACAAGTGTTAGATTGGTGTAGTTTAAATGTACATAGAAAGAGGGTGAGTGTGTATGTGTATATGTGTACTATGTACATACACTTTAAGAAATGAGATGATAAATAAGGCAACATATGTTTTTCCATTACTTTAACTCATCGAAATAATTTAACCAATTTCAACTTCATTTTTAAAGAGTCAACTTGGCAAAATTAAAAAAAAGAGACTTTGATTAATACAATTTGATTAAACTGAGCTTGTGTTTGAGATTCTTCACAGGCCAGGCCACCTGACAGTCTTGTTTAGCTCCCTCTTGTGGCCAAATTTAGGCTGTTCCCATCCTTTTTTCCCATCCTGTCTCTCACACTTAATCTTGTTCCACGTTCTTCTGACAGTGATAGATTTGTGTTCTTGGCAAACACTTACTTACTAGCAGCTTACAGGAAAAATGGACATAGACAAGCTATGTTTAAGCATATTTTAAGCTATGGAGTGTTTGTCATAGGTTTGAATCTTCAGCAGTTGAATCTCCAGCAGTCAGTTTGCCTAAGAAAAGATTCAGTTCAAATCTCTTCATGCTCACATGTTCTTTGTTTCGACCTCTCGACCCAGACAGACAATGGCCCAGATGAAAGCAATGTCCATATAGCTAAAATACCCAAACATAACATAACAGTGAAATACAATGAGTGAAGTGTTTTTGTGTGAATCAACTTGCCTTTACTCATGATGGTCTGGCTGGAGGAAAGGTCACGGTGTACATTTTTTTTCTTATCATGAAGTCATGTGACCGGCAGACTTCAGAGGCATTGTGGGAAGTCTGCTGCAGGACCTTCCTGTGGGCCTTGTAAAGTTTTAAAGAAGATTCAGTAAAACTCTTATAACTGCTGAAATGACAAGATATGTTTAATAAATCTTCCCTCTGGAATAGTTTGCTCAGGAAAAAATCGTATTATTATTATTTTTTAATTTTATCAGGTGCACAGAATAAAGACATATTTTGTATAATATAATTTATATCTCAAATTACATTTAAATGTGAGGAGATAAAAAGACAAATCAGAGTGAATCAAGAAAACACATCTTTCTATTGTCTGCCTGCGCTCAAAAAGAACAGGACTATGGTTGGCTCTTATGAGCTGGGTCTTTTAATCTTTTGGTTAATAAAGACTCACACGTTATCGGTTACTTGTTGTCGAATCCTTCACTGAATGAACTCCATCAGAGGGGTTACTGAATTCATCTGACTCAGTGAACTGGTCACATGATCATTTCTTTCAGTTATGATTGACTCAAAAATAGCACTTGTAGGAAACACTGACACTTATCATAATGATACTCATTTGATGGCATTGCACATTAGACTAAGCTTTTTTTTTTTTTCTGATTTTGTCTCTTTCTCTCGGTGATGGCTCACCTTCATTGATCATCCCGCACCTCCTGGGAAAAGGTAAGAGACCATTCTCTTTGTCCATACTCTCTTTGTCTTGGTTTAAAACACACACACATACACACACAAATGTTTGTTTTTGTGAATTGTGGGGACATTCCATAGGCGTAATGGTTTTTATACTGTACAAACCGTATTTTCTATCGCCCTTCACTACCCCTACCCCTAAACCTAACCATCACAGGAAACTGTGCACTTTTACTTTCTCAAAAAAACTCATTCTGTATGATTTATAAGCCTTTTGAAAAGTGGGGACATGGGGTAATGTCCTCATAATTCACCCTCTCCTTGTGATACCTATGTCATACCCATGTCATTATACAAATTTGTGTCCTGATATGTCACAAAAACACGCACACACATTTCTAATTCAGTATAAATGCATTTTTTATTATAGGCCTATAGTGGCTATATATTAGGAAAGGGGTGATCATTGATGCCATCAAGAAGTTTTGCCTTTGACTCAGGAATGAAGTGCTCTGAGAGACTCAAATGCTGTGGAAAATACTTGCTTGCACACCACAATGATGTCCACAGGTGGTGGATATTGGAGAAATGACTTTTTCTAGTATACTTACTGAATGTGAAAGTTTTTTACGTAGACCACACAGTGGGACTTATTGCTGATAGAAAAGAAACATATTCGGTATTGTTTTCCAAGTGATAAGTCTGCTTCACTGAATAGTTTTTTCTCCTATAGACTCCCACAAAAAGAAGTACGGTATGTGCTGTGGGTTTGCAGACTAATCAGCACTGGCCTATACACACTCTTAGATATGTTTTCAGCCCGCCTGCTACACACACACACACACACACACACACACACGCATAGACAAGTACAGTACCTTTTACATCAGCAGTTTCATTAGCTTCTGAACCCTGAACTCCCATTATAGCTCTCTTAGAATGGGTCATCCAAAGTACAACCACTAAATGAGTTTACCTCATGGAATTTTCATGTGTTTCTTCTGTCAAGCTACAGAAAATCTATTTCTGTAAAGCAATTTAAGCATGCAAGTTAATTTATATGTAAAAATAAATAGATATAGCATTATCTTAAAGAGGTGCAGAACATCTACTGTAACAATGATATACTTGTGTGCCTTATCAGTAGATATTAGTAGACACTAATCAAATTGCACTGAGAGCATTGGAAATGAAAAACATTAAAATTGCATAATGTTAGTATTAAACATTTAAAAAAACAACAACAACAACAACACTGACACAGTTATACAGAGGACAGCTGTATTCTGGAAAGGTACTCTCACTGGTGGTGTTACTCTGCCCTCTTGAGCTCATATAGAGGAATGCAAGTTCATTTTTTATTTTTTAATTGTATTTATTTTTAGTTCTTCTGTTCATTGCAGTGAACAGATCTATAATTTTATATTTAATGTTTTATGTAAGTCATTGATTGTGATAGTATAATGCAGCATCTTCAGCCTTGACCATTTATTTATTTAGTTATTAGTTCATACTGTGAAAGTCAATGATGTGCAGTGTTGTTTTGGACCCCTTTGACTTTCATTGTATAGTCAAAAAGATGCTTTAAAATACTTTCTATTTTCTGGAGAAAAAAAATTAGGTAACACTTTATTTTAAGTTGACGTAGTTACACATTACTACATGTACTTACTATAGTAATAACAGTAAATTATGCTTAATTACAAGTAACTAACCCTAAACCAAACCCTAACTGTAAGCACATGTAGTTAATTAATATTACTCAATACTTATTTGATCACCTTAAAATAAAGTGTAACCAAAAATTAAGTCATACAGGTTTGGAGTTCATGAACTACATTGTTAGAAGAAAATCCTGAAAAAAGGAAAAGGGTACTGGTAATTTTCTGTCAGGACATTTTCCCTTAAGTTTACAGACATTTCCCTAGAACCCTAAAACACCATGCAATGTGTTATTCAAAATACAGGTAAGGTAAAACACCTGTGATAGACCATAGTCAATAGACCCTTTTTACACTTCTGCATTTGAGAACCTGAAGTCGTCATAGTTGGGTAAACAATGGCAGCTACAGTGAAGACCAGCAATAGAGTACCTCAGAGATGACGTGTTTTTGTATGCAAAACCCGGAAGCAAGTTAGCATTTTAGGACTTCCGGTTCCATCGCCCCAAAAGTCTATGGATTTTTTGAATGGGTTTTTGCTAAATCACCTGAAATAAGGTTTGTGGTTAACAAAGTCTCTAAATATTTTCACATTTTGATCTATGACATAAAACACACCAGTTATAACCCACTTGTGATTTTTTTTAAACCTTTATTGTGTCTTAAAAAAGGGCGGTTGCTAACAAGTTGCTGAAAGGGACTACTTTCTTTGGCGGGAACTTTAGACATCATCATGACAAACAGAACATTTGAACAGAATTACTCTTGAAAAAGTGGATAAGTATTCATACACAGCACAGATCATAATCAGTGAGCATGTTTTTAAATCAAGTTGTTTTTTAAATAAAGTTTGAGGAAGCTTTGGTGGTGGTGACATTGATCCGGGACCATGGTGTGCTGTAGTCCATTTATAGCCTACTGTTAGCTTTTTATAAAGCAATAAAATGTGAAGAAAGCCAAAATTTTGTTATTAAACGAGGAAACACTTTTGAGCATTTTCAAGATGATGACATCGGGCTACATTTTTCTTAGAATGTCTCCCGTTATCATAACTGGCCAGCAGAGGGTACCATGATTTATGAAATTAGTTTTTTCAGTACTGCTAGCCTGTTGCAGTCCTACATCAGTCATGCAAACAACAGATTCCTTGCATGTACTTAACATTCATTTGCACTTTTGCCTCAGCACCGTATGCATCTCCTGTAAGCCTTTAGCGATGCATTATGTAATGAAGCTCATGTTTTTGTAGAGCCAGAATTAATCGATTCATCTAGTGAAGCCATTGTGCTCCTCTATTTTTTTTTTCTTATATCTCTCTATTAGCAGACCATAATGTGAATAACTCCATGTTAGCAGAGCTAAATCAAAGCAGTAAATCACAAGTCATTACTGTCAGAGAGCTGCCCCGAACTCAACAGACCTCTCTATCAGGTTAAATGAGATGCTTATCGTCAACACGGTCATAACAGTTACTTTTTCCCTTCGTTTCTTTCATCGCTATTGACTACAATCCATGTCCCCTATACTCTAATAACAGTGCACTGTTTGAAGGGACAGTCATTTGTAGTTCGAAACCATAGTGGACATTATCGAGTGTTATACTCATTCAATCCCATAATGCACGGCAATACCAAGTGTACAACTGATGTACACTCAAAAGCTAGCCATGGCACGCCAAATGATTTCCTGCGTCTTGAGAAAAGAGCACTTCTGGTGCACTTAGTGTGCGAATAAGGGGGTCATTTCGAACACAACCTCTGTCTTGTGCCTGAGTGATGTTGGGTTAACGTCAGATAGGTGTGTTGTCACTGTCAATGCTAATGAAAATAATCAAGAAACTGTCTGTTCTTTTTCAGCTGACTGGCTACTTTTTGTCCACATTAGTAGAATGAATGGTTCTGTTAGGACACAATCTTAGAGTCTCTAATCAAACAAGGTGGACTATAGTTTATAAGGTGTTCATTAAGCCCTGTGTGATGACTTTCCTGTAGTACTGATTTAAAGGAATATTCTGATTTTAGTACAAGTTAAGCTCAGTCGACATCAATCATCTGAAGACATCCCACCTCTCCCGGAAGGTCCGGGATTCTCCCTCATATTGATAGCGAGCCCCTGACACCCATAAATTATATACAATATCTTGGAAATCGAGAGAGAACACAAAATCAGGTTGAGACTCTCGGCTCTTTTTTTCATCACACTGATATCACTTTCAATTTTGGCGCACAAATATTATTGAATGAATGAACCTGTGTTAGGCGTCTTCTGTGAATGAATATAATAGGCACCTATAATATCATTTTTTATATAATGGGGGGTGTTGTGCCATCCTAGAAATTAGCTTTTGAAGGTTGGGATGTCTGCGTCAGCTATGTACTAAAACATGCTGGCAACACTTAGCAACTGCTAGCAACATGCTGTCAGCCAGCAACATGTTAAACTTTAAATCATGTTAAAAGTACACTACCAATAAAACATACTAACAGTATGTTTAAAATGTCAGCAATTTGCTAAAACATGCTACCAGTGTCTAACAAATTGTTCTAGCAACATGTTAAAACAGGCTAGAATCATGCTATCAGTGTGCTAACACATGCTAGCAATGTGCTGAAACAAACTTCAGGCTTAACTGCTTCAGTCTTCAAGCTTTTTAAACTTTTTCAATCTTTCTGGCTAGGCTTTCTCAAGCCAACATCAAAGTTTGTCTTTATTGAATGTAGTTTACGTCTTGAGGCTATACTAAACAGTGAGTATTTTAATGTTTACACAGCTTTTATTGTAAGTGCCTCGCTGTAACCCAGATTTTTGCATTTACAAGTGGTTATTAAACTTTGTTATGATTTAAGATTATTTGCTGATTGAGCTTAACTAGTACTGAATCTGGAATATTAATTTAATGGCAAAGCAATTTAGCACAAACTTGGAGATTAGCGAAATAAGCACTTTTAGTGTACTGCATTAGTATTCAAATTAGGACGTAGCCTTAGAAACTTCTGAGCTGTGTAGGCCACTAATTATGATGAGCAAGTTGTTTGCGGCGTCGAATCATGGGTTCGACCCCAGCAGCATCTAATTGAGTGCCCTTCAGATTTCTATTTACGCCCGCTGTGTGGACACCACCTGCTTACACAGCTCCAAAGCACACATTTATCCCGCTTTTGGCAACAAGTTATGAGTTTTTAATTCCATCTTGTAGAAAACAGACACAAAAAACAGTGCAGAAAACTGCTGTTCTCCCAAAAGCGGTCTGAAAATGGGAGCGCAGATGCATTTATCATCGTTTTGAGGGCATTAATGTGAAAGTTATGAGATGATCTCCCAGCACCCACCGAAGAGTGATGACTTTCAACTTGCAAATAAAGTAAAAGCAATCAAAAGCTGCTGCCATGGAGACGCCCACAGACCAGCATGAGGCAAGACGAACTGAGATGTGTTTTTACACTGCTGAAGATTGATCACACTAATTTAGAACAACTTTGCCCCCCCTCTAAATTCAGCTTTTCTATTGTTTTATAAAGCCATGAGTTAACAATATCTTGTGCTTTAAAACATAATAAAAGAAATCAAAACAAGCAAGTAGGCAATTCAGAGGCTTTGCCAGCAACTTAGCTTTGTGCTACTGCAGATGTGGGGCTTTTGGTGAGTTAATTTGTGTGAAAACAGTTTGGTCATTTGTCACTTACTGTTTGTGCTTCCAAAGTACTTCTTTTATAAGGCCTCTAAATGACAGTAGCTCTGTTCTAAAACCTAATGAGCTCCCTTACTGTAGTTTATCTACCTTTTAAGGCAGAATCCTGACTGAAATGGAACTTCTTAAGTGAACGATTTAAAATGTCATACATACAGGACAGTATCAGCTTTGCACAATATACTGTAAATAGAGTTCCTCATTTGAAACTTATGGGAGACTTAAGTCTAAATTGATTCCAATGAAGCTAGATGTTAGTATTTTGCTATGCTGACAGTATATACATAATCAAATAAGCATGAAAATAGACAGCAGCTTAACGGTCACCGTGATTTTGCCAAGTAAGACATGTTCCTGGATCAACATCTTTGTTGATCCTGGAACAACATTCCAATCAACCAATTCAGATATGAGGGACAAGTTTACCGTTTATGTCAAGTTTAGGCTTGCAACCAGGGTTAGGTGCTTCTACATCAGTGTTATTCAACTATCATTTCCCTCTGATTTTAGGGATAAGTTATGGGTAGGATTAGTTTATGACTAGGAATAGGGTTAAGACTAAATTTTCAGACTGGAATGTTGATCCAGGATCAACAAAATATGTTGATCCAGGAACATGTCTTACTTGGCAAATTCACGGTGACCGCAACTTATATGTTTATAGTTTCAGTTTTAGTTAACATTGACAACACTGGTAGGATTTGTCTAAAAAAGTAAAAGAGACTCTTATAAACCATATCAGCAGCCTTTTTTCATGAACATTAATTAGGTGGCAGAATGTTTGCCCATATTAGGATTGCTGCTTATCGATTGTGCTTTCATTCGTTTGATTGATTCATTTGATTGATTGATTGATTGTTCATTGGATTGTGCTTCTAATCTAAAAGCTGCTGTTTCCTGTGACTGCCAATGAAAACTGTTTAAATATAATGATTATTGTCAACACAATCTAAAGGCAGTTTATAACTATTTTACATTTTAGTGAATTGGTGGCTAATGAATTCACACAATCTCATTCGTAAATTTTTGTAAAATCTGCTTACGCCCAAGTGACAGTTAAGTTTATGGGTGGGGTTAGGGGTGGACCTTCATTTTTACTTTTTCTAAAAATTGCACATTTGTGTATGATTCAGATTGTATGAATTAATACTAAATCGTCACCTCGTAAAATAGTTACATTTGTGAAATCGGGTTACTGCCAAATGATCAAACTTCTAAAATTTCTAAAATTGTCAGAGACGTGTCAACCTAGCTTCTCAGTACTAAATGAAATATGTTTCCAGTCTACATCACTCTTACAATCCATTCACCAATGCATTCTGGGATTGCCTTCACCCTGAAAGATTCACTTGATGCAGCCTTACAATTTGCCCAAACAAGGTAGCATAAATATGCAGCATTTTCTTTTTTGGAACAGCCATTTGATGCCTCAAAATGCTGTCTAGGTAGGTAGTTCATAGGTTTTAGAACATCTAATGTGCACCAACAGCCCATGGGCTATTTTATACCTGCCTAAATGACATCACTGTCTGTGTATCCCTCCCCCCACGCCTCCCTCCATTAAATCACCATCACTCTTGCTGATGAGGATCACTAACTCAAGTGGAACATGAAGATCAGGGCCAGGCATTATAGAAGCGTCTCCTCTCAGGCCATTAGAGTCTCCAGGCGCACATAAATAATCCAGCAGTGTTAAACTGCTCTGGCTGGAGAAATGGCTGTGGAAACGCCCCTCTAATTCAGTTGTTGCTGTTGTTCAAGCCCTAGTCCTGCATAACCACATTCACAGCTTGTTCAGACCAAGAACCACTTGGACAGGAAGATATCAACCACAGTTTGGGTTGTTTTTAAGTGTCATTTAGGTCAGGCTGGCACTATGGAGTCCTAAGCCTAACCCTAAAATCCAGATTGGTTGATGGGAATGTTGTTCCAGGACCAATAACAAGGATGTTGGTCCAAGAACATACATTGTTAAAGGATTAGTTCACTTTTAAATAAAATTTTCCTGATAATTTACTCACCCCCATGTCATCCAAGATGTCCATGTCCTTCTTTCTACAGTCGAAAAGAAATTAAGGTTTTTGATGAAAACATTCCAGGATTATTTCCTTATAATGGACTTCAATGGCCTCCAAACGGTTGAAGGTCAAAATTACAGTTTCAGTGCAGCTTCAAAGGGTTTTAAACGATACCAGACGAGGAATAAGGGTCTTATCTAGCGAAACAATCGGTCATTTTCGAAAAAAACGTAAATGTACGCCTTCCCTAATCTATTTACGGAAAAAATGGAACTGGCGCTGCGTTCGTTCCGTAAGTAGAATAGGGAAGGCGTAGGACATACAGCGTAAGCTTTTTGAAGAATACGGAAAGCGGTCATTTGTTTATATTTTTTTTCGAAAATNCGATACCAGACGAGGAATAAGGTACTTATCTAGCGAAACGATCGGTCATTTTCGAAAAAAACGTAAATGTACGCCTTCCCTAATCTATTTACGGAAAAAATGGAACTGGCGCTGCGTTCGTTCCGTAAGTAGAATAGGGAAGGCGTAGGACATACAGCGTAAGCTTTTTGAAGAATACGGAAAGCGGTCATTTGTTTATATTTTTTTTCGAAAATGACTGATCGTTCCGCTAGATAAGACCCTTATTCCTCGTCTGGTATTGTTTAAAGCCCTTTGAAGCTGCACTGAAACTGTAATTTTGACCTTCAACCGTTTGGAGGCCATTGAAGTCCATTATAAGGAAAATAATCCTGGAATTTTTTCATCAAAAACCTTAGACCCCATCAAAGACCCCATTGACTTTCTTTATACAGACAAAAAAATTAAGTTGGGGTTTTGACACAGATTTCACGATTTGATTAAATTCCGATTCATAAGCTTCAGTTCAGTTCCGATCTTTATTTGATTCAATTCACTATCGATTTTTATTAAAAAAAAATCTCAAAATATTTCTGTAAACTCTACAGAAAAACAGCATTGACTAAAAGATTGAGCTTATAAAGTGATAACAGTTTGTTAAAATGAAGCAAGATTAAAATCGAGTATTCTATATTTCAACCTCGCACTACAAAATTGCTGGAACATTTTTCAAAATATCTTCTTTTAAGTTCCACAGAAGAAAGAAAGTCATGCATATCAGACATAGTGGTGAGTAAGTTATGACACATTTTTCATTTTTGAGTGAACTGTCTTTTTAAGAAAACATAGACACACCAATCCAGGCCTCAGTGATGGCCTTTCAATTCTGCATTATGTTTGAATAACAGAATCTAACCATATGTTTGATTCTGTAAACTTGGCTTTAACTCTGAATACTAGTTTTGCCCATTCACTTTGTAGTATTCTTAAATGATTAAATTTAAGCTTAAGTGAATAAAAGCGTGAAGTAGCTTTAATTGAGCGTAGGCATGCTGTTCAAATTAGTTCATATAAATAGTACTGGCAGGGATTTTATGAGAGTCACTGACCGTGTGCAAAAACTTCTCTTCTGTGTGCTTGTTTGAATGTTTGTATGCTGGTCCACCCACATAGCATTTGTATTATAAGAACAAATATACAACACAACACAAGCCCCCCAGAGCATGTTCTAAATCGTGACTTCACTTGCGCAGTAACCAATTTCAAAACTAAAAAAAAATAACCAAAATTTGCTCAGAATATTATAAAGGCACAATTAGAAGAAAAACCAATTATCACTCAAAAGCTTTCTCCAGGGTAATGAGAAATTCTGCTCTTGAGATTCTCTTTAAAGGGACAGTTTACCCCCCAAAAATAAAATAATTTACTCACCCTCATGTCTTTTTAACAAATAAACCCTCATGTCTTTTGAAACCTAAATGAAAGGAATTCTTTATAGAAAATTGTGCAAGAAGCTCTTTCACATACAGTGAAAGTGAATGGTGACCAAGACTGAAAATGTACACCTAAAAAGCCTAAAATATCTAAATTTATAACACAAAGGTATCTTATGGCTTGGAATATAGTGCACAATTTTTATAAACTACTTTTACAATGATTTTATTTTGCTCTTTTGTTCTTTTTGGAGCTTGATGGCCAGGTCCCCATCCACTTTCACTGAATGGAAAAGAGCAGCTTGAACATTCTCTTAAACTTCCCCTCTTATGTTCCATGAAAAAAAAAAAAAATGAAGTCATACGAGTTACAACATTAAGATGAGTAAATGATGCGGAATCTTTAGAGAGAGTTTAGCCAATATCCAGATAAGCAATCACAGGTTTGCATTGCGTTTTATTCTGCTGAATACAAGATTTAGGCAATCACTCTAATTTTGGAGAGCGTTATTCTGATTGGCAGATTGCTTACATCAGCACAGATTGTCTTGAGAAATTCTTGCTCCTTATAGTTATTCAGTCAAGTTGGTCTTGTTTTGTAAAAATTTAGTATATGATGAAGTATCATAATAAGAGCTAATTCTATAATCATATTTATTACTTACAGCAGCCCCTGAAAAGTATTGAAAGCACACTAAAATCTATGAATGTCATTACATAAATAATAAATAATAAGCAGCACACTCACTTTCTACACTGATGGTAATACGAAATGTTTCTTGAGCAACAAACCAGCATATTAGAATGATTTCTGAAGGATCATGTGACACTGAAGACTGTAGTAATGACGCTGAAAGTTCAGCTTTGGCATCACAGCAAAAATTATATATAATTGTCACAACCTCATCTACAGCTGTGCCCTTTTGACTTTACACCAAGAATTTAATAAGAATCTCCTGCTTGTGCACCGTGTCCTCTACCAATCAGCGATGATTAAATAGTGCTTGACAACTGCACACGTCCAATCAATATAGACTGTCCTGATTACACACAAGTCCTGTATGAAGTACCTTTTTGTTATTCAGATGTGTTTGTGTCTATAAAAGAATGCAAGAAAAGTGTACATCTGAATTGTATGTTTTTTAAATATACATAAATGAAAATTCTGTCAATATTTGCTCAACGATATGTTAGTTTTTGAAAAATAACCAGGTCAATCTTACATAGCTTGGAAGACATAAGGCATATTCTCTTTCTCTTTCTCTCTCCAGATTGTGGCAGACTGCTCTCTGTCTCTGCATTCTAATGCGTTATGTGTGGTGATGTATTTTGGCAGACTTGAGGGTGACTCATACTTTTGGGGACTTGTGCAACCTCTCGTTACTCTGGAACTTTGCTCCATGCGTGCTGTGAAATCTCTATGTAGAGCCGATTTTGCCCAAACACAATGAGCAGAAAAAGAGGATTGAGGCTGATCATCGCCAAAGGAAGATTTGGCATGCGTATGTGCATGTGTAAAAACACTTAGCCGGAATTTAATTTTTTTTCATGTGGGAGAATTTGGTTTTCTGACAGAAAGTACCTGCATAAATTCAGCTCAGATGCTTAAAATCAGTGCAGTGATACAAAATAAAATTCTGAGCTGATTGTCTTGGGGAGAGCAGAATGACTGGTTGAAAAGTTCAGGGTTAATTTTAGTGACAGATCATATGGCAAAAATCCATCCATCCATCCATCCATCCATCCGGTTTGAAATCAGATCAAAATCAGATGAAAATTTTTGGTTTTAAAGGTGCAGTGTGTAAATTTTAGCGGCATCTAGCGGTGAGGTTGCGAATTGCAATATAGAGAAGCTATGGTGGCCAACACAGGACAAAGATGTCGTCGTCTGAGACAGAAGAGAATAGCCGGTCGAGCAAACGCTCTGTAGAGCAGTTTGTCCGTTTAGGGCTACTGTAGAAACATGGTGGCACAAAATGTATGTGTATAGAAATGGCTCATTCTAAGGTAATAAAACATAACAGTTCATTATGTAAGGTCTTTATACACCACTGAAAACATAGTTAAGTATATTAAATTGCATTTCTGTCAGTAAATCCTCCTAAAATGTACACACTCTAAAAAATGCTGGGTTAAGAACAACCCAAGTTGGGTTGAAAATGGACAAATCCAGCAGTTGGGTTAAATGTTTGCCCAATCTGCTGGGTAGTTTTATTTAACTCAACTATTGTTTAAAAATTACTGTATTGCTTGCTTAAAATGAACCCAAAGTATGTTGGAAATTAACATTTATTAACCCAACCGCTGGGTTTTATCCATTTTCAACCTAACTTGGGTTGGTTTTAACCCAGCATTTTTTAGAGTGCACATTGCACCTTTAAGTAGTTTTCATCATTTGGGATGTGTACTGTATGCAATGTCATGTGTCCATTAATTTTCACTCATTCTTTCCCCATAAAGTGAATGTGGCTTTCACTAATATTGTCCAAATTATCTGAACAAATGGATCAGATTTCATTAGATCTAAAATGCAGGAGCAGACAGTGAGGTCAAGACTGAATGTGACTAAACAAATCGGAATTGGTTCAAATATATGAGAGGCTACAAAGGATGTGTGTGAGGACAGAAATGTTTGATGGTTACTCTTCTGAGAGCCCTGCTGTTCAGCTCTGATTAGTATGATGTATATGCATTAATGTGTAGTAGCATTCATTAACATGCAGATTCAAAACATCACCTCATTATCGAGGCAACCTGGGAAAACATGAGAGAATTATAAAATTGGAATTTCCTGCGAAAGTAATGGAAAGTAGTCAAGCTCTTATGTCATAATTTATATAGTACATATATTACTAAATGCTACTTTACTAGCTAATAACCATTTACTGTGGGGCACAAAGTGGTCATCGATATACATCAATAATGATTAAAAAAAGAAAATATTAAATGGTACTACATTCATGTTACTGTAGACCAGGCTTAAAGGGTTAGTTGACCCAAAAATGAAAATTCTGTCATTAATTACTCACCCTCATGTCGTTCCACACCTGTAAGACCTTCGTTCATCTTCGGAACACAAATGAAGATATTTTTTATTAAATCTGAGAGGTATAAGACTCTTCCATAGACAGCAATATAATCACCACTGTCAAGGTCCAGAAAGGTACTAAGGACACCATTAAAACAGTCGACGTGACTGCAGTGGTTGAACCTTAATTTTATGAAGTGACGAGAACAACAAACAAAACAAAAATAACGACTTTATTCAACAATATCTTCTCCTCTGTATCAATGTCATACGTAGTTTACATCCAGCGCTTCCAGTTTCTACGTCAGAATGCCGACTCATTATTGTCCGGCTCCTGCGTCAGCATCACACGCATGCGTCGTGCTGCTCACGTGATCAGCTTTGGCCAATACTGAGCCGGCATCTGGACGTAAACACGGAAGCCTTCACTGTGCTTACTGCGGCAATTACGATAATGACAGTGAAGAGATTGTTGAATAAAATCGTTATTTTTGTTTTGTTTTTGCGCACAAAAAGTATTCTCGTCGCTTAATAAAATTAAGGTTGAATCACTGCAGTCACGTCTGACGTCTGACTTTTTAATGATGTCTTTAGTATCTTTCTGGATCTTAAAAGTGGTGATTATATTGCTGTCTATGGACAAGTCATATACCTCTTTGATTTCATCAAAAATATCTTAATTTGTGTTCTGAAGATGAACGAAGGTCTAACGGACATGGAACGACGTGAGGGTGAGTAATTAATGACAGAAATGTCATTTTTGGGTGAACTATGAACCCTTTAAAATGCAACACTCACTTTTAAAAATTATGCACCATTTTTCTATTTTCCAAGGTTGCTTGGCATGAAAAAATACCCCTGTTCTAAGTAAATACTGGTACAAATGAAAATCCACCCCAGCAACCTCTACAAAGTGATTTTAACATTTTTTATCCAATAATGACTGCTGTTGCCTCAGAGTAATGGCAACCATGACTCTTTTGCGCTTACTCAACAGAATCACTCAACAAGATAAAATAAAAACATTATTGACACACGTACTGAGGCACAAAAGATAATATTAGATCTGTTTGGGTGGCTGAGGTCACCAACCTATTTTATATTGCTTCACTTCACTTCACTTCACTTCACTTCACTTCACTTCACTTCACTTCACTTCAGGGGGACCAGATAGCAAGCACTAAATTATTTTGGGGGTTTTGAGTATGATCTCAATATTTCCCTGGGTATGTGTGCAAGAGTATGTAACTATAATTGCAGGTTGTTTTATTCTATAACACAAAAGGAGCAATGTGTCATTCAACTTTAAACACAAAATGCATCATTTAAAAAAAACGGAGAATATAGCACATTGCAGCAGGTATTTACCTTGTTCAGTAAATACTTTTTATACTGCATGCTATATTTATAAACGGGTCATTGACGAATACGTTTTTTAAAAGTGTAAAAAAACCATAATGGAGATTTAATTAATTTAGAAGTTTTCTTAAGTGTTAACAATGAGATTATGTGGTTTTTAAAATAGATAAGAGAGAGTTAGCTACTTTGCTTCATGACCATGTGGTCCTTTGCAGGTGTCTGAATGATGTCACATCCTGTCACATGATACTGACCGCATGACTTGATCCAAAATGGTCCCTTTATATTGGTTACTCCGAATGACATCAATGAAATTCATTTGTCCGGACATTCTTTCGCATAACAAAGCAACGACTTCTACACATAATTTTAATACCATTTTGCACTATGTTGAGATATGATGTTATAAAATCATGCCAGAATAAAAAAATATATATATTTATTATATTTTAAGATATTTTAATCACAAATTAAATGGCTGTATTGGCCTTTGGAAGGTTAAACCGAATGACCTTTTGACACTTCAGAATCTTTAAAATACCTTTATATGTTGCAAAATATAATTAAAACCTTATAAATTCCATAAAACAGATCTAGTTGTACTTGTACAACCTTACACACTTTGGATGTCATATCTTCGTTTTTAATTATTATTAAGGCCTTTTGGACAAAAAAATGACCCGTCACGTCATTGACCCAAATACAGAAACATGGATCTGTCTGAAGTTACAAAAGATGATGTTTGCGTAGTCAGAGCCATGGTATAAAATAAACAACAATTCACTAAACTCCATTATCAAAATTCATACATAAATCCACGTACATTTCAGAGCACGTATAGTTTGTTTGGTTTGGAATGGGATGTATTGCTGCTTTGCACTGATGCATTAGCTATCATAATATAAAGCTAACACTATTCCCCTCTGTAATATCCTGCATATTCGAATGCTATGCTGACACGGATCCCTAGCAACATTACATTACTTGTCAAAGTCAAGCAGCTGTCAGTTTTTATGGTGGGCTCATCACAGATGGAACGGAATGCAAAAACTTCTAACTTTTTGCCCCATTCCACCCACAATATCTGTCTGTACCAATTAATATTAAAATTCTAGCTGATACTAATAAGATGAATAATTATTTTCGTGTTATGGCTGATAACTGGTAAAATTCTATATTATTTTGTCTAAATAAATTAAAAAATAAAACACTAAAAACTAAAATCAGTCATTGTAGTAAATGTAGGCATCATAACATGATGTATGAAAATATTTTCTAAAGATTACATTTAACATTTAAAGTATTAGCATTTTAAGGATTAACTTTAAAGGGTTAGTTAACCCAAAAATGAAAATTCTGTCAATAATTACTCACCCTCATGTCGTTCCACACCCATAAGTCCTTCATTCATCTTCAGAACACAAAATTAAGATATTTTTTGATGAAATCCAATAGCTGTCTGACTCCTCAATAGACAGAAATTTAACCACCACTTTCAAGGTCTAGAAAGGTAGTAAAGACACCATTAAAACAGTCGACGTGACTGCAGTGGTTCAACCTTAATTTTATGAAGCGACGAGAATACTTTTTGTGCGCAAAAACAAAACAAAAATAATGACTCAACAATATCTTCTGTTCTGTGTCATTCTGGGACGTTGTTTACATTCAGCGCTTTCAGGTTCTGCGTCAGAACGCCGGCTCATTATACTAGCTGCTACAATCAATATGTGTTAATATTACATCTGTGGAATGGGATGTCGTGTTCTCTGTAGGCAGTGACTCTAATAAGGACAGTTTACCTGCTGTAACAAGCTCTCGTAAAAGAAAGGTTACATGTTTCCTTTTAATTAGACATCAGCTTTGCTCCATAGCGCAGATGCACACACACTGACATGCTATTGAATAACGGCTCTAATTGTGGTGTAGTGTTTTCAGGCACAGATGCTTGTTAGACCTTATGGAATCAGACGGATGAGTGGCCACCTAGAAACTGGAAATTGATTTGTTTTGCCCATTTGATTGTTGTGAGAGCTCATGTTTTGCTCATCCTGTTAAGGCTCAAATTGGAGTGTGAGTAGGTGATGATCAAGGTAATTTGAATGAATGAATGAATGAATGCAGGTTCTCTGTACTGCACTGACATTGTTGTGCAATGTATACAGTACTGCATGACTGTGTGTAGGGAATAATAATTTTAATGTCATTGTAGAAATACATCATATTTTTTTAAATAGTTTTATTAAATAAATAGTTCACCTAAAAATGAAAATTATCAACATTTACTTCAAAACACATAAGGCTTTCATTCATATATAAACACTGATCAACGCACATAGAGCACATTAAATATGGTAAACAGAAGCTCAGACGTGCTTTCTTGACACACAAAAACGATGAGGTTTGTTTCTGAGTAGGGCTGGGCGATATATCACATGCGATTGTCACGCGCATTTCGTCAGTAAAGCCGGTTCCCTGATTACCGCAAAATCGCCATCACCTGCTTTCAAATGGAGCGGCATTTAATAGACAGAACCGTAGATCACTGACAAGCCGCCACGCAACATCGCATTCATTATCGAAGGCGATTCATCTGCGAAATGAGCGCGATATTGCGTCGCTTGTCAGTGATCTACGGTTCTGTCTATTGTATGCCGCTCCATTTGAAAGCAGGTGATGGCGATTTTGCGGTAATCAGGGAACCGGCTTTACTGACGAAATGCGCGTGACAATCGCATGCGATATATCGCCCAGCCCTATTTCTGAGTGTCACGCAAGAATGGTTGAGCTTTACTATATCTAATATGAGCGTTGACTAATGTTTATATGAGCAATATCACACTTTTAGACGTGCAGTATGGCTGTATATCAGCACGGCTGTGATTCGGCCGTAGGTAATCACAGTGTGCTGATATACAGCAATATTGCACAGCTACGTGTGTGATATTGCTTTTATACAACAGTTCGATGGCACGAGTGTGTAAATAAATAAAAAACAACAGATTGTCTTTGAAAACCCTCTTTTGTGAGGAACTACTTCCTTCCGCCATGGATTCAAATCTCAAGTTGACAGTTTAACAGTTGAGCTCAAACCTCCGTTACTAATTCTAAAACGTCACTTTAGAGCTAGTAACGAGGGAACGTTGAGTCACTTCATTGAAACTCATTGTAAAGCAATAAGCCCCAAGAAGCCGTGGTTTACAGTGCATTTATAACAGTTAAGGGGCGTTGTTAGGCACAACGCGGAGCAGAGTTTTACGATGGGTATTTTACAACGGCTTTGAACATGGCACAACCAATCAGAATCAAGGGCCGGAACTATCTTAACTGTTATAAATGCACTGTAAACCACGGCTTCTTGGGGCTTATTGCTTTACAATGAGTTTCAATGAAGTGACTCAACGTTCCCTCGTTACTAGCTCTAAAGTGACGTTTTAGAATTAGTAACGGAGGTTTGAGCTCAACTGTTAAACTGTCAATATAAAGAGTATTATGAGAGAGAGAGAGTGTATGACCTGCATCTAGCTGATATTCTTCAGGTCGATCTTATATTCAGTTGTGTCTCGTAAGATGTTGTTTAAAGTAAAATCAACTTCCTTGTTTCAGTCCATTTCAATATAAAAGTCTGTAGGTGCGTCCCAATTCGCGTACTTATGCACTATTCTATGACTTTTTAAGTATAAATGGTGCAAGTAGTGTGTTCACACTGAAAATTCCAAAAAGAAAAATTACACTTTAAATACCCAGATGATGCACTAAATTAACGGAAAAAATGAAGTGTGGAATGTTGGACACTTCATGCGCTCAGCTGTCGCAGCTTTACTTACATAGCGGAGGGGGAGGGGGGATCAGACCCTGTTGTTAAATGACAAAAATAACCTTATACAATTCACACACTACACTGATGAGTACATAGTGCATAAGTATGTGTATAAGTACATAGTGTATAGTACGTCATTTGGGACGCAACTTTTGTGACTGACTCACTCACTCATAAAGACAGTCTTTGCTGCCATCTAATGGCGTATTAATGTAACTTTCACTGAAGTCGAAATCACTAACGGACTCTTTCTCAATACCAAAAAATACAACATGTTATTTAGATAAAATATTATTTATTGAACAATAATATTGAAATTAACAACAATAGCCATTATAACAGTATAAGAAATAAAAAACACAAGCAAACAGTTCAGTCAAACGTACAAAAGCAGCACTCTAGTAAGTGCAGGATTTAATTTAAATGTATTATGAAACTTAGTATAGCCCTTAAGCCAAATCTATTAGGTCTGGAACAAGTAATAAATTAACAAGACCAAAGATTGCCCGTTTAATATACAGGTCCTTCTCAAAAAATTAGCATATTGTGATAAAGTTCATTATTTTCCATAATGTAATGATAAAAATTAAACTTTCATATATTTTAGATTCATTGCACACCAACTGAAATATTTCAGGTCTTTTATTGTTTTAATACTNAAATGTATTATGAAACTTAGTATAGCCCTTAAGCCAAATCTATTAGGTCTGGAACAAGTAATAAATTAACAAGACCAAAGATTGCCCGTTTAATATACTCAAAACTAATTATACCTCATGTTTAAACACTATCTACATAAGAGCCAGTGTCAAATTCCCAAAGGACTGGCCGAGATGAAGCTGTTCTCTGCGGGTACATGAGCGCTGAATGGTCGCTGACGGCCTGGAGCTCACATCTCTAAAAAAAACGTCTAAACAAATGTTCAAATAGGTGCTGTGTTTACATATAAATTGCATATCTGAGGTCTAAAGAACTACATTCTTGCCTAAAAAAGTCTCAAAACTACATTCTGTTACAAAATAACAGTATCTATATAAATATATGGTGGGTTTGCTCGTCCACCATGACACTCGCTGTGAGATGCTGACAGAGGAGTGATTCAAACGGTGAAACGGTTCCCGTGGTGATACTGGTACAATATTGCATGGCTGAAAAGACCTCTCAGCCAATCAGATTTGAGAACCAGAAAGAACTGAGGTATAAATGTGAATAAAAGCTTAAATTAAATGTGTTCTTCATATACAGTGATCACAAAAACCTTTACATTGTTTTCATACTTTTTGAAGCTTGTAATGGGGGTTACTTAGACTTTCGATGAGTGGGAAAAATGATAAGAGAATATGAATTCATTTTTGTTCTGAAGATGAGCGAAAGTTTGGGTTTAAAATGATGAGTAAATGATGACAGAATTTGAATTTTTGGGTGAACTACCCCTTTAATGTCTTTATGGCTGAAACTTTTTAATGAGGAAAAACTTTAAAGCACAAAAATTGTAGCAAGATATTAAAATTCTGTAGTTGTTATTGCACATATAAACAATGATAGTTGATAAAATACTGTATAGTGCAAAATTCTGGAAGAAAATATTTGATCACTGAATTTCAATGTTCTGAACAAATCTGTTTGTACAGTACTGTTGTATAACCACCCTTAAAAAGAATTACAAAAATAATAATTGTCCACTTAACTTTGAGTTGTCTCTGCATTGGACATGGGATAGGAGAAAATATTTGAACACTGAAAAAATTGCACACTTGCACACGCTTTTAAGCTGAAACATCATTATTTCTCAAAATAACCAGGTTAAAGAAATCTGAAATTGTGAGCAGATACAGATTGACTTACATGACTCGTCATATCTCTTTTTTGTTTTTGGAGAAGCTGAATGATTGCATTGGAAAGAACCAGGGAAGTCTTGGATGGAGTTCCTTTGTGATATCATCAGTGACGTCATCAGAACAGAACAGAGATTTCATTGGCCGTTTTTCAACCAATAAGCTTTCAGTCCAAGTCCTTTCACACACATCTTATTACCGTCAACACACATCTTACATGCATGTCCACATTTTTCGAAGTCTAAAAAAAGATGTTTAGACATATTAGATGTGCTTAGAAATATTTGGGGGAGAAAATCCTCTGGCTAGACTGGAATTGTTTTTCAGGCAGTAGTGAAGGAGACGCATCTGTGCTAGCAGAGGCTGCTGCTGTTTTTATAGTAGGGAGAGTGACATGGCTTGGCATGTTTTGCAGCCACAATCCAAGCCTCCTGGCCCTGCGCACCCCCCCAGGGGAGAGCCCACGTGTGCTCTTTCTCTCTCTCTCTCTCTCTCTCTGTCCTCTCAGGTTGCTCAGAAGCCCCATCTGGTGCATCTCTATGCCTTTGTACCCTGGCAGGACGTTTGGAAGCAGAGATCAGTCCCACCCTCCTCTTCCCCTTTAGGGAGGAAAGATTTTGGAGAGATGCTCAAAATTATCCATTAGGGCATGTTCATATCTTTCTGCTGCCTTCATAGTATTGTCTCATAAGACTATTGCTGACGCCCATTAGTGGAAACAATGTTACGAGTCAGTGTTTCGATTAAAGCATATTTCACAAGGGTCTAAAACCTTTATACTAGAATCACTGCAGAAATAATAGAAATAGCACCATTATTCTTTATTTTAGTCATCCACTGGAACTGAAACTCATTTAAAGATGATTGCTAGTCTGTAGACAAGGACAAAATATATATTAGTATGGAAAAAATACCTCAGATGCCCTTTTGGATGTGAATTTCAGTGATGTTTGCTTCCAGTTTCACTTAAACAGGAGGAAAAATCCCATACATTAAAGGTGTGGTTGATTATGATTTCACTTTTTTTGAACGTTAGTCAGTGTGTAATGTTGCTGTTTGAGCATAAACAATACAAAGGGAGATATTTTCTTTTAAAAATGTTGCTGTTTAAATACTACAACAAATGGCTGGGACTTCAACTAGCTTTTTCCTGGGTTATTGACATCACTAACCCTAAAACGTACATAACCCCTGCCCTCGAGAACACACAACAAAGGGGGCGAGGCCATGTTGGGCTGCTTTAGAGAAGAGGAAGAGTTGTAGTAGAGTGTTGTTACCATGCCGTCATTTTACGCCGGACTGCTTCAGAAACGAGGGTCAATTCATACTGACAATCGTCATTTTGTCTGCGTGAGATTCTCCAGCTTTGTTGTTGTTGAGCAACCGAAGCGTGAGCTGTTAAAGCTCTGCCCTTTTCTGGAAAGGAGGCTGGGAGCAGCAGCTCATTTGCATTTAAAGGGACACACACAAAAACGGCGTGTTTTTGCTCACACCCAAAAAGGGGCAAATTTGACATGCTATAATAAATGATCTGTGGGGTATTTTGAGCTGAAACTTCACAGACACATTCTGGGGACCCCAGAGACTTACATTACATCTTGTAAAAAGGGGCATAATAGGTCCCCTTTATAGGAGATACTGCATGTCCATAGCATCGAGGTAAAACCATTTAGAAACCTGAGTAACCACAAATTATGATTGTATTGTCAACTACAGGTATTGCATGGCATGGTTATCCGATGAGATTACTTACTGGTTTATAATCACTTATGGAGTCATGTGACTTGTACAATTCAAGGAGTGTGCTGACCGTCATGGCCCATACATGTCGAGAGGCATGTATGAAATTGATTGAATAAAGTCTGGTAAATGGACTTCTGCTAAGCCAGGCTTTGCAGATTTGATTATCTTCCTCAACAATGGCTACATGTTTTTTCAGAAAAGCCAAGAAATGGAGCCAAATTGAATGAGTCCCTCCATTGTGCCCATGTCAATAGAAACACTGAATTAAAAGAGCACCTTATTAACTGAAAGAAAGCTTATTCTGGTCAATGCTAAAGCCATTCTAAATGGTTGGTTTGCATTTGTTTTTTTTAAAGAGGTGAATTGGCCAATTATATTGATCCTAAACTCTCTTGTTTTTGAAAGCAGGTCTGGGACTGGAGACCTTGAAAGTCTGAGTACAATGAATGCAGTTGTATTTGGAACAATCTTAAATAATTGCAAAACAGTAAACATACATGTTCTGTACTTATACACAGTCCATATTTTGTTTGTCGTTTATGTCAGAGTAAAGACTTCTGACAAAATTCCCTGTGATGTTACAATCGAAAGCACAAGATCACTCTGAAAGATGATGAGCAACAGGGTTTGGTGTTTGTTCAGAAAAAACTTCCAGTGTGATTGTAGTTAGCCCATATCTTGTTTATCAGAGTTAACTGATTAACTAACTTTGGTCAATTAACACAAGTAATATCTCATCTTTTTGTTGAATGTCTGCTGACATCTTTGTCAATTGATCATGAAAGTCTTTTGCTTTTTATATTTAGTAATACGTTTTTTTATTGTTATCATGTTATATTTGATATATATATATATATATATATATATGATAAATATTTACTGGAGTAAAAAGTGACAACGCCACATGAAAAAATACTATAGTAATTTATAGTAAATATTATAGTGTTTTTGAACCATACTATAGTGAAGTACTTAAATTAATTTGTTGTGGTAATTCTATATTTGCTGTGGTAATATAACAACTATAGTAATATAAACAAATTACTTGACCCAATGCTGTACTAAGTTTTCTACAACTATATAGTATATTATACTACAATACAGTTTACTGTAGTAAAAACTAAAGTATACTACAGTATTTATTACAGTTTATAGTTAACACTACAGTATGCTGTAGCAGTCATTAACAAATTGCTGCAAATACTGTAATAGTATACTACAATTTACTATAGCATGGTTCAAAAACATTATAAATTACTATAGTATTTTTTTCATGTACTAGCCCTGGTTTCCCCTATAAATTACTCCTAAAGTACTTGGCACCTTATCATTGAATACTTTAAAATAAGGAACGTTTTTCCCTAGAGGACTTTTACATATTTGTTTATTGGACCATAAAACATACAATCGCAGCTCATAAATATGCAACTCACTATCTCTGAGCATGAACAGGGAGAGTGCCCACATAGCCACGCCCACATCGGATTCTAATATCCGATTGGTTTACCGGCAGTGATGCTGCATAATGATGTGAGGAGGCAGCAGCTTATCGAACAGATGGGCTGGTCCAGCACACGGGTACACAGCATCCGTGCTGTGATCATGGAGCCTGCTGCTGTATATATCAGTGACATTTCACATCCCTGATTGATTATGTCAGCGTTTTACTGACTTATTATTCATACAACGTGCATAAAAAGGGGCGCAGTTATAATTTCTGTCATTTTATGTGGATGTGAGGAGTCCAGCGTCAGTTAGGGAGGCACTGATCTGTGATCAGTTGAACTTAACGACAAGGATTTAATTCATACTGTGCAGCTGGAGACTGCATACTGCTGATCACTTCTGCGTTGCATTTGGGGAAATATGATTTTCTCAGACATGAACACGGGGACTAACTCCCCAAAGGTCCACCCGCCGAACGGGACGAGATTTTACACGTACCAGGCGAGTATTTAAAGTGTTTAATGGCCAAAAACTAATGCAAACTGCTTGATATGTTTCTTTATACTCCTTATGATTATTGTTTGCAGTTAAGGGTCGCTTTTGTTTGACATGTCCATGATGCAGTAACGCTACGTTGTTTTTAATCTCAAGGAGCTCGCGCAAAAATGCGCACTCAGAGTTTGGTGGTATAGTTTTACACTGGGTTGACAGTTTCAATCGCATTTAGGATTGAGTTCAGCACTAAACTGTCACCATATTGATGTTGTTTAAGTCTGAACTGAAGGTTTAAAGGCGTTAACCAGCAGTAGGATTGAGCGCGCGCATTCCTCTGGAGGCGCGAGCGCTTTATAAATACATCATGCTGTTAGGACAGTGGCTTATATTGATAGTATTTTGATTAAATGTGGTTTTTGTTTTATTCTATAGTCTATTAAGAGGCTAAACAATCTGGAAGTCATGTAATTTTAATCCTGTGTAGCTAAAACGATAATCTTTATTGTGTTTACGATTACGAAGGGTAATGGATATGAGAACCGGGGCTAGTCGCACTTTTTTTACTCCAGTGAATATTTCTCAGAGTAGGTTTATTGTTTAAAATAATTTTCTGTATAATCGAATAGTTTAATGTGTTGGCTACAAAAAATCCCATGAACGTTTATATACAGTTAATTGAACACCCGTTGACCTTTTGTGACAACATGCCCCAATAGCAGTACATGTTGTCACAATAAGAACGTGCCATTAAGCAGCATAATATATACTTTTCAGCAAAACTTAAATGAAGAAATAATTAATAAAAACGGCCAATTTTATATTATTAGCCATTATTACTATTATTATTATTAACTAATTGTTCATTTGTATAATAATAACAATAATATTGTCCACTTCCTAATGTGACAACTTGCCCCGGTTTAATCTTTGATCGTTATGCACCAGTGGTGTATTGTCTTGATGTGCTGAATTGCATGCACTGCTCAGCTGTGACCCAAATCTCATGCATTGGAATGAGGACAGTGTCTTTAGATATTGATTTCTGTAATGGGAGGCCATGGTGACCAAGGCAGTGATGATATCAGCAAGAGACTGTGGCTTTAGAGATGTTGATTTCATGTGAGTGCTTTTCAACAGGTGCTGCAGATGCTTGTTTAACCATCTGTATTGATATTTGTTTGTGGATTATAGAGGTTTATTTTTGGTTACCCTGTGTACTAAAAATACTGTGGCATGGTTTACATCCTGTTGTTTATAGGTTTGCTCCTTTTGAGTGAGCATGTTTTCATTATGCCATGTTTCTGTGTGTATGTGTGTTTGTGTGTATATGTGTGTAGTATCAGCTTGTCTTGTCATTAGCAGAGAGTTGCTCCCCATGGAAAACAGCCTGAGAGATTTTCCTCTTGATTTCAAACGGCACAATCTATCGTGTTCTGTCCTGACAGTCTATTTCCCAGGTACAGCCACAGCATGAACAATCTGAACAATCTAAGCACGCAACATGAAGACGAGCTAGTGCTTTGAAAGCAACACGCTTGTTTACCGCAGTATAGGTCTTGATTGGTTTTGCTTCAGGACCTTGAATTTAAATTTGGACACCCACAAACACAGTACAAGTTCAGAATTGTTCATTATAAAGTTGTAAACAAAAATGTACTTTAAACCAGTAGTTCTCAAACAGGGGTCTTCAGCAAACTTCCAAGGGGGCTGCAGGATAACTTAAAGGGGACCTATTATGCAAAATTCACTTTTGCATGGTGTTTTGACATAAATGTGTGTTGGCAGTGTGTGTACACAACCACCCTATAGTGATAAAAATCCGCCGACTCCTTTTTTTTTAATCCCCATAAATCATAAGCAGTGTCTCAGAACAAGCTGTTTCCAGATCCCTGGCAGTGTGACGTCACAGTAGCCACAGGCCCCGCCCACGAGTGTTGACAGACACTGCCGTTTGAACAGAGAACCGCCCTGAGCGCGTTCACAGCGAGTTCGCCATTGCTGCACTGACGAGAATGTCTCCCAAGCGTTTTAGGTGTTCTGTAGCTGGATGGATTAATCCACATAGCTCTCTCCATTTACTCCCGAAATCGAGGTGGATTAACTTGGTTTTCCAGGAAAATGCTCCCTCAGTTCTGTAGAAATTCGTTTATGTCTGCGCGAATCATTTCACACCGGACTGCTTTGTGAACGAATATCAATACAAATGGACAATACAAAACAGAGACTGTGCTAAAAATGTGTTACTCAAGGATATACAAGTAAAAACTGTTTGTGATCCAGCTTACAGTCTCCAGAGTGATACTGGATATGGCAGTAATGAAGGTGAGGGCACTTTATTGCAGTTCATCTGAGTTTATTTACGGATATAAAGTTTATTAAGCACCACCCGAAAGGTTAGTTGTAACGAGTGTTCCTGTGTTCTTCGCTATGCATGTTAGTGATGATAATACAGGGGAAAGAGAGAGAGTTTATGGATAATATTTTAATGCACACTTGCAGTGTTTTATTAAGCACTTACAGTGATTTTCTATAGTGAAAACAGACGCTTCATATTTTGTGTGAAGTACAATAAACTTCATAAAACTCATCTTTAAAGTTTTGGCCATCATTCGGACGGTACAACAGGCTTGTAGTAATATAGTGGATAAAAACAAGAAGACAATATAAGTTATAACCGTAATTTAACTAAACTATACCTGTTCTATCTCCATGCAGCATATATTCACATTTTCTGACATTTTTTTGTGCGTCCTGACTGAATCCTGACGGGGCAGAACAAGCTCTTGAAGCTCCGCCCTCTTAGGCCAGCGCAGCAGCTCATTTGCATTTAAAGGAACCACACTGAAATGGCGCGTTTTTGCTCAACCCCAATAAGTGGCAATTTCAACATGCTATAAAAAATGATCTGAGGTATTTTGAGCTAAAACTTCACATACACACTCTGGTGACATCAGAGACTTATTTTACATCTTGTAAAATGGAGCATAATAGGTCCCCTTTCAAATTATTAGTTTAACACATAAAAAAAGATTTAATGCAGTTAACACAGCTTCTGTTTTTTGGTCATCCTTTAGCTAGCGTTATATTATATGATCACGCTCTTATTCATGCAGATGCTTTTAAAATATTCAAGCGCGGCTATTAATTACAGAAAAAAAAGTTACTTTTTTTTTAATCGATTGACAGCACTAATATATATATATATATATATATATATATATATATATATATATATATTTATACTACGGGGCAGTTGAATGCTCAAATCTGATTGGTTGATCAACATTCTAAGGTGTGCAATTATTTACAGGGATGACTCACCAGCGAGGTAATAACTGTGCGATTCTTGAGGTAGGTCAGTTTATAGTTTTGTTTCACTATTAGTAGAGACAGTGCTGCCGTGAGTGAGGCACAGACACTCAGGTAGGCTAATTCACATATGCTCTCTCTCTCTCTCAAGTGCCCTAATAACTGTATCAACGGTATTATTCTGCTATCATGGCTCAATCCTCCGTTTCTAGTTCTGAAATGGCGTTTTGGAATTAGCAACGGAGGCTTGGGATGAGATGTGTAAGAAATTAGTGTTTTTGAAAAAGAGTGTTTTAAGGACAAAACCCATGGTGAAAAATACACCATCGAAACAGTGTCTTGAGGTGTGATAAGATTAAGATTTAAATCCTGTTGAACTAGCATTTCACCAGCTGAAGAGGAGACTAAAGGCAGAAACTCTTACAAACAAGCAACCGTTGAAAATGGCTGCATTTAAGGCCTGGAAAAGCATTTCAAAGAGTCTTGTGATGTCTATGGGTCACAGACTCGCTCCTGTGATTGCTTTCAAGGGATTTACAATGAAATGTTATCTTTTACACTTTAACATTTCCTTTACGTTAAACCGTCCCAGTACTTATGCTGACATTAGGCAGAGGGTTGAAACTCTAAAAGTGCTGTACTTCTTAGTTGGTAAAACATTTTGTGTTGAAACAGTCAATAATAAAATGTGACATTCTGTACTTCTGCCTCATATTAATCTTTTAATCATATTTATAGATGCCTTGACACCACAGCTAACAGAGCAATTTTGTCTTTACTGTTCCAATACTTATGGGAGGGCACATATATATGCTTTTGTGGAGTGTCATGACTCGTGTTACGTACCCAAGTGCTCTGCGTTGCAAGTGCGATGCTATACCGGGTGAGCTACCAAGCAAGTTTACTACGTCTTATGGAGCAGATTATGCGAATGTCACGCACTATGGTAAAAGTGCTTTGAGTTCATGACATGGTATTGTGCACAACTGATACAGACTGATAATCTGCCCCTGTAATCATAATTTGTGTAAGGAATAAAAAGTTTTTGCCGTTTTACTGCCTGTAGTGTTCATTTCATCTGGAAACTGCAGTGAAATGTGCATATAGGTATTGGTATTTCCAACGAGCCTTGGTTGAATTGACCCATTTTCTAAATTCATTAACAACAAATGTTGCCATTGTCTCTTGATTTTAATGCTCTCATCGGGTGTGGTCAGCACAAACCATGTTTATTTTTAAATGTAACTGTATTAATATAGTCCTGTGCATTTTACTTTTACACATGCTTGTGTCTGTTATATGTTTATCTGTTATCTGTTAGACTATCTTCTACCAAGTGATAGATGATTTTGAGTACGATTGGACAGCCTTTGATGTCAGTAACACTTGACATGGGTAGTGATTGCTATTCTAACACACAAGTATATGGTTATGTGAATGTTATTATTTGCCTTTAGCTTTGTTTTCTCCTGCTTTTCGTGACCGTTTCCCATTGCTTTTTCTTCCTCTGTATTTTTCACACATATAATTAAATGCTTTCTTATCAGGCTGATGTCAATTTCAAAGTGTGTTTCTAGCTCTCTGTTTTGTTGTACAGATGATATTTCTTAGTATTTCTTCTGCATTCCTCTCCAGACCAAACACTGTGCAGAGTCAATATTAGTGTTGGCGTAGCGAAGCACATCTTCCGTGCTGTTGGCTGCAGTGTGTGCATTCTCCAAAGCTGTGTGTATGTCTGTGGGTTGGTGTGTATGTATGTGTATAGAGCTAGTTGAGCACAAAGCTTGATTTGTTAATGGTGTTTGCATGAAGTAAGGAACAAATATAGCATCAGCTATAGACTCTTTATTATCGCACACCTGTCTACTGTAAAATGTGAAATTTGAGTCTAAACTAATAGTGGTTTAGCTCACTGATCCTGCATTAAATTCAAGGTATAAATGGATTACAGATTGAATTATTTAGGTAAGACAGCTCT
>RJVU01022182.1:4052828-4160762 GCA_003731715.1 Anabarilius grahami
AAAAAAAAAAAAAAAAATTAATTCAAATAAATTAAATTTATATATTTTTAAATAGACTGCAGCAATTAACATTTTGTCAGGACCTCTAGTAAATTACAAGTTTTTTTTTGTTTAGATGTCTCTTCAGAATCATGGAAGAATCGTGTTCTCTATTTAAAAAAAACTTTAAATTTCTCCAGAAACTTGCAGCTCTAGTTAGCACTAGAAATGTTAAGTTTTGAACCAGTCAGTAAATATTTGCCTGCGGCCTAAATGTGTGCATTTACATGTGTACCTTTACCACAATTATTACTGTTTCTTTTTTAATTCCATGTTCTTAAACCTTAACTTTGCATCACAGGCAAAAGAAGCTGACCCTGTCAAAGACTCCAACAATGTCTTTACACTGCTAAATTACGTCAGCTTACGTGACTTATTGATTCGTATTATTGTGAGTCTGTGTAATCCTTAAACATTTATGCTGCCTCTGTGTAAACACATGGAGTATTTGCATTTTAAACACTTCTGTGCCATGTTTAAAACAAATTTAACCACAATATAACGGGGTCCTGCAGGGTGGGGTTGTGAGGGTGTACCGATACCCCAGTGATAAGAAGCTCTTTAGGTCAGTGGTGTGAGTATACAAGGCCAATCTCTCATAAAAAGCTGTATAACAGGGAACTTGCATCAGCAATCTGCAGGCAATGAAGGCTACATATGGATGATTTCATACACCATCGGCATTTTGAGATGAAAGATGCGCACCATTAATGCGGGAGTAACTATGCTGCATAAAACATCATCATAACACTCCAGTTCTTGTCTAAAGCATTTATTAAATCCTGTGCCATGGACTTTCATATTTGTAATAAAGTGCAGTAAAACCTTGCCATGTTTAATTAAATGAGCTCAGGCCATTTCTTCATTTATGGGATGTCCGTAAGGTCCAAGCAGACTTGTAAAGCTGTGCTGATACAGGAAATATTTCATCTTTATTTGTTCATTAAAGCAGTACGATGCAGAAAAGAAGCTGTTAAAATATAAAATAGAAACATATTTGCTGTCTGGGGTGATGATTAGCTTTGCTGTTGGACTGCAGTGGTTATTTTTATCTTGTAAGTAAAACAGGGCATTAGGGCAGCAGAGCTGACCTTTGACCCCTTCAGAGCTGAGCCCAGGCGGTGTGCTCTAAATGGATAGATTTTGGCTGCTAAACTTTTGCAGCTGGGTAATATTTGAGTTTGAGTTGTTGAATTCAATTATATTTCCAACACATTCTTTTCTTTAAAATCACCATTCCGACCAAGACAAATTTTATTGATATGTTAACACCTACATACCTTTCCCCTAAATCATTTTTCCTAACAACACAGACTTTACATCCACCCAAACTCTTCCAGAGATTTCATCTGAACACACAGGGTGTGGAAGATTAGGATGCAAATTGAAGGCTGTTGCTTCCCTGTGGCAGCTCGCGGTTAATGGCATTGCCTCAGGATGGCCTGACATTCAGCCAAACGATTCCACAGAAATCAATAAACTTCTGTGCTGAAGACATTTTAAATGCCCATGGTGCTCCCAGCACATTTCATCACTCTCGTGCTGAGCTCCCGCTGATATTGCCCCAGCCCAATATGGATGACTACAGCCAGACTGACCTCGATCAGACAATTTAAAAATCTGAATTAGCTCAGGCTGAACTGGAAGACATTTATTTTACCTTGTCTGCTTTTTTTTCTGAAAAAGCGCCTGCTCACTTGTTGTATATGTTGTGTTTTTAATTCTGTTTCCCAGTGTGGGATGCTGGTATTCAGGGAGATCTATAATAGCTGGAGCAATCTGTTAGCAGTCTCGCTCATCTCAATGGCAGTAGCTTGGCTGGAGCACATTTCCCATGCATTGTTTCTGTTATTGACCTTGACACACAGTCAGGGGTTCTCTCTATACTATTTATAAAATATACTGACATATATATATATATATACAGTCCCCTCCAAAAGTATTGGAACAGTGAGGACTATTCCTTTATTTTTTCTGTAGACCGAAAAAATTTGGGTTTGACATCAAACAATTTATATGAGACAAAAGATCAACATTTCAGCTTTTATTTCCAGGTATTTACATCTGGATCTGATACACAACTTAGAAGATATAACCTTTTGTTTGAACCCACCCATTTCTCATGTGACCAAAAGTATTGGAACATGTGACTGACAGGTGTGTCCTATTACATTGATTATTCAAACAATAAATAGCACTAAATGTCTGCACTCAGTTTCAGATTTGGGTTTTGCCTGTGCAGACTGCATTTATAGTTAGACGTGTAACCAACATGAAAACCAGAGAGCTGTCTATGGGTGAAAAACAAGCAATTGTGAAGCTGAGAGAAGATGGAAAATCAATCAGAGCCATTGCACAAACATTGACCATAGCAAGTACAACCATTTGGAATGTCCTGAAGAAGAAAGAAACCACTGGTGTACTAAGTAACAGACCTCAAATGGGTAGACCAAGAAAAACATCAGCTGTTGACGACAGAAACATTGTGAGAGCTGTAAAGAAAGACCCTAAAACAACTGTTAGTGACATCAGCAACAACCTCAAGAGGGCAGGAGGGAAGGTATCACAGTCTACTGTCCGCAGAAGACTTCATGAACAAAAGTACAGAGGCTACACCAGAAGATGCAAACCTCTCATTAGCAAGAAGAATAAGAAGGCCAGGCTGGAATTTGCCAAAAACTACAGAGACAAGCCTCAAACATTCTGGGGCAAAGTTTTATGGACTGATGAGACAAAGATTAACCTCTACCAAAGTGATGGAAAGGCTAAAGTTTGGAGAAAAAAAGGATCTGCTCATGACCCCAAACATACAAGCTCATCTGTGAAACACGGTGGAGGTAATGTCATGGCTTGGGCTTGCATGGCTTCTTCTGGGACGGGCTCATTGATCTTCATTGATGATGCAACACATGATGGCAGCAGCAAAATGAACTCTGAAGTGTACAGAAACATTTTGTCTGCCAATTTACAGAAAAATGCAACCAAACTGATTGGGAGATCCTTCATCATGCAGCAAGATAATGACCCAAAACACAGTGCCAAAGCAACAAAGGAGTTCATCAGGGGCAAAAAGTGGAAGGTTTTAGACTGGCCAAGTCAATCTCCAGACTTAAACCCTATAGAGCATGCATTTTACCTGCTAAAAAAGAGACTGAAGGGAGTAACCCCCCAAAACAAACAACAACTGAAAGTGGCTGCAGTGGAAGCCTGGAAAAGCATTACAAAAGAAGAATGCAAAAGTTTGGTGATGTCAATGGGTCATAGGCTTGATGCAGTTATTGCAAGCAAAGGATTTTCAACTAAATATTAAGTCTTATTCACTTTAATCTATTTTAAGTTAATCTGTTCCAATACTTTTGGTCACATGAGAAATGGGTGGGTTCAAACAAAAGGTTATATCTTCTAAGTTGTGTATCAGATCCAGATGTAAATACCTGGAAATAAAAGCTGAAATGTTGATCTTTTGTCTCATATAAATTGTTTGATGTCAAACCCAAATGTTTTCAGTCTACAGAAAAAATAAAGGAATAGTCCTCACTGTTCCAATACTTTTGGAGGGGACTGTACATATATTTTATTTAAAATAATAAAAATATTTATTATTATTATTATACTGAGCAACAGCATAGCAGATCTAGTCTGCCAAGACCAAATATATTAACATTGCCATATTCAATAACATGTCATATCAACTATTCAGTTATGATTAAACTAATGTTAAAGTCCCCCTGTAGTCAATAATTTTATCCCTTAAAACTCATCTTTGATCACCAAAAAGATTTTTTTCTGACAATGTAAAACCTTTTCTAAAATAGAAATATCATGTCACTGTCATGCTTGATAGGACAAAAACTGATTAACTTAGAAAAGATACTTTTTATTGTTGCGTCATGCTTTAAAATAGCTTGAATGTAACTGTACACCCTTGCCTTATTTAATACACGTGGATATATGAATATGCTAATTAGCCCCGCCTTCACGCACTCGCATGAACTCAGAGATTTACTCTGTCAACTTACTGAGGTAAACGCTGCACAATGGTATCACTTTTTACAGCGTTGGACACACTAGTAATTAATACTGTGTTATCAAACTGCTAATAATGTGTTGCTAATGTTATACACTCCCTTGCTTCAAAGAGGTCATAGTTAATGTTATGCCAAAGCCCGCCGGCACGTTGACGTGATTGGCTACAAGGTAGTTTGTGACGTAAGAAACACCAGCGATGTCTTGAGATCACTGCAGTTTTAAAGAGAAAATACTCAGCAATGGTGTTGACTTATGAATTTGCACATGGTTTGTCTTAAAGCATATTAAAAACATTGCATAGACATATAAACAACATTAAAAACTTGATTTTCAAAACAGGGGGATTTTAACATTTAAAATCGTATTGAAAAAGTACAAATGTTTATAATAGAAGAGGTAATTGTATGAATTGTTTTTAATGTTTTTGAGTAAATTAATCGATCCGGACAAAAAATAAGGATCATGTCCTTGACCCATGTGACAAATTAATCTGGAGCCTTAACACCGTGTCCTAACTAGACGCGAAGTAATAAGATTCTCGTGAGAAGCTATTTGTCTGTCTGCACCAAATGCGACTCGAATAGGAGATAAGAAACATCGCAGAAAAATGTAAAACCTTTTCTAAAATAGAAATGTCACGTCTCACCGTCATGCTTGGTACGACAAAGAACTGATTAACTTAGAAAATATACTTTTTATCGTTGCGTCATGTCTGGTTAGGAAAGCACTGCGCTTTAACTGACTATCTATGCAATGAAAGAAAAGGCTATGCAAACTGCATAGGGTCATATTGGCGATTTTCCTGTAGTACTGATGGATTCAGCTGGCTGTTATCTGTGGTTTGTTGCTGAAATTGTTAGATAAGAAGCTCTCTAGGTCACTGGTGAAAATACATGAGGAGTAGAGAGCACTAGTATCCACTAAAAAGCTGCATAACAGGGCACAGGGGACAGCTAACATCAGCAAATTGCAGGCAAAACTACACTAGATTATATTACATTTTTCAGAGCTTCTTCATCCATGTTCTGGCATATATTTTTTTCTCTGTTATATTTCCCCCAAAGGTTTCAGTCAGTACCCAACTGAAATTAGACCAAGGTTTGTTCTCTTGGGATGCCCAAATACAACACTCCAGACCTGTCAGATTTCTCAATGTTTTGTGTCAGGGGAAAACCTGGAAGTTGTCAGTTACCTTTGCCGTGGTTTTCTGTGCACTGCTGAGCAATTACCATTGAACACCCCAACGGCATTAATCGGATAATAGGGCAACCATGATGATATAAAGTCTTCCGCCATCAGGATGAACTGCTCTGTTACAGTCCCACCGCGGTGTCTGCCACTCTGCCACCTGCCACCTTCAGTAATGGGCTTGTTTGACACATCCTGCACCAGCTATAGCTATAGAAAAAATAGCACCTGGACCTGATTGAGAGGAAAGATGGATTGTTGGTATGGACAGAACGTCCCCCGAGGACGCTGGATGCTGAACACAGGTCTGATTATTATCTCCTTGCAGCAGGTTTAGGTTAAATAGAGAGAGCTGACCTCAGCTGCCCTTTGAGAGGAGTGAGCATGAAGCTCAAGTGTTTTTCACCCTTTTTGAAAATGCACCCATTGTTAGCGCTTGGAAAAAGAGGACCCCTCCATCTCAAGAGTCTTTTGTCACTTTTAAATGAGTCATAGACGAGTAGAGGATGACTCAAGTGCAGCTTTGTAATGCATGGGGCTTTTGTGCTGTGAACAAAGGGACGTCATTAAGGGAAACCATAGCTGTGAGGCTTCCAGTGATGGTTCCTGAAAGCAATCAAATGTTTGTAGGTTGCGCTCATGTTTATTAAAAGTAGAGCAGTTATCCATGTGGTTTCTGGGATCAGTTGTGACTGCGGTAATGAACATTAACGGAAGACCTGCTGTCTGAATCTTTGGGTTTGTCAGAGAAGCACGGGGGGCAAATTAGTCACAGATTTGCTAACTTCTCAAAGTTCTTGGTTGCTCACTAAGTAATATTCATTATATTATACTCATTAATGTTCGGCAGAAACGTATGAATCTTGAACTCTTGTTTAGCAGATTGCTCTTTTTCGCATATTCCAATGGCATATTAGACACGTCACAATCGGTTATGAGACACACAATAACTATTAGCTATCAAACCTGGTGCAACTTGTCTTGATGTGCATGTGCAAATGAGATTTGAAAGCTATGACTTTGGGGAAGATTATCAGTAAACAGACTAGGGGCATCGGATTATATATCGGCATTACCGATTACTGTGATGGAAAATGTATATTATGAAAGATTTGAAGAAAAAAAAAAGAAATATTGATAATAGTAAATATATAATAACATTGTAAATAATACAGTGGTTGACTTTCCAAACAGTAAGTGGAAGTATTGCAGCTTAACGCTGATTGCTACCCATCATAAAATGAAAAAAATGAAGATGACGACAAGCACGCAGTTTGTATCTACTACTGCCGTGCACAAAATGCAGAGCAAATGCCAGGATTTTTGTTTTCCGTAAAAAACTGTACTTTTTTTTTGGTATGCTTTTGTATAGTTGCGGTTACGAACTCTCTCTCTGCGTCCCTACACTCGTATTTTGAGTGTGATTCATTGGCCAAAAAAGATAAAGACAAAATAAAATAAGGTAATGAATTTGATAGCTTTATTTTCTTTCAACAATTCTCTAGAAATCACGATATGTTGAATCAGGCACGATAATCATGTAGCGAAAATCTGAAATCATGACAGCCCTAGTATCTTTATCAGTAAATAACTTAAATTTCAATCTTTTCCTCGCACAAAGATATTGTTGCACTACTGTTTACCCAGCATGCTTTGCTATCACTTGAAATGTTACTCAAAAAAAATTAATTAAAAAAAAAAAAAGAGGGAAAAAAAAGCTTATAGTTCAGCAACATCATTCTGAGATCCCAAGCCAGAATTGTTTGGTTGGTTTGAAATGTAAAAAATTGGCAAGACATAGCAGTCAAGCTTCTCTCAGCATGAGGCATACAAGCTTGACATGCTCAAAAAAAGAAATAAATAGAAATTTGTTTGGTCCTGATCACATTTCAACACCCCCTTGATCTGACCTATTGTTGAATAGAAATTTCCGTCACCATGCTTACAAATAATCTTCATCAATAGCTGCCAGTGGTGGACAGTAACAAAGTATTTTTACTTCGTTACTGTACTTAAGTACATTTTTCAAGTATCTGTACTTTACTCGAGTATTTGTATTTTGGGCAACTTTTACTTTTACTTCACTACTTTCCAAAACATAAAATCATACTTTTTTACTCCACTACATTTCATAAAACATATTGTTACTCCTTATTTTAAAATGAAGAAATCGTCACATGGTCAGAGATGCAAAAGCGGTGTCCGATTCATGCACGAACTGATTCTTTTCAATCATCCCACATCAACAATTCATTCGCAAATTGGACTGATCGTATTGCAGCTGTTCTCGAGTCAACAACTCATTGATTTAGTGATCTGTTCAGAGCAACTCTCCTGTGAATGAATTTACAAGTATGACTGAAAATTTGGGGGATCCTCTGAGTGTGTGCGACTGATGTTGAAAAGTAAGTCAGCCTACTAATGTTGAATTTTAGGATGAATTATTGTAACTGAAAATCATATTTAGGTCAGTTGTTTTTGAACTAAATCTGCTGTAAAGAGCGAACATCGTTACGCCGACAAGTGACTTCTAAAATGTATTTGACATTGAATGATTCATCTGAAAGATTTGTTCAAAAACATTGATTCATCCAATAATGAAACAAGTGAAATAGTTGAGTGAGTCATTAAATCATTCATTCAAAAGTTTTTTTTTTTAATATTAATTAATTAAATATTTTTAAATAGACTGCAGCAATTAATATTTTGTCCTACAGTAATTAATTATGCGCAATTTTGTTTAGTTATCTATTCAGAATCATGGGAGAATCATTGGGCCCTATTTTAACGATCTAAACGCAAAGTGTAAAGCGCACGGCGCAGGTGCACTCAGGGCGTGTCCAAATCCACTTTTGCTATTTTAACGACGGAAAAACGGTCCGTGCGCCGGGCCGCATTTTTGAAATGGGTTGTCCCTATTCTCTTAATGAGTAATGGGCGTAACGTTCAATAAACTAATCAGAGTGTCATCTCCCATTCCCTTTAAGAGCGAGATGCGCTCGCGCCATGGCGGATTGCTACTTACATGGCGGCATTTGTTGTTGAAATTACCTGTTAAGTGGCCAGTCAATCTTTCAGTCGTCTGCGTTGGATGCAGGCTTTCAAATAGCTCCGCGCGATGAGTCAGTTAATATACAGTACAGTCCAAAAGTTTGGAACCACTAAGATTTTTTATGTTTTTAAAAGAAGTTTCGTCTGCTCACCAAGGCTACATTTATTTAATTAAAAATACAGTAAAAACAGTAATATTGTGAAATATTATTACAATTTAAAATAACTGTTTTCTATTTGAATATATTTCACAAAGTAATTTATTCCTGTGATGCAAAGCTGAATTTTCAGCATCATTACTCCAGTCTTCAGTGTCACATGATCCTTCAGAAATCATTCTAATATGCTGATCTGCTGCTCAAGAAACATTTAATGTGTACAATTGTACAAAATATTTGTGTACAATATTTTTTTTCAGGATTATTTGATGAATAGAAAGTTCAAAAGAACAGTGTTTATCTGAAATCTAATCTTTTGTAACATTATAAATGTCTTTACTGCCACTTTTGATTGATTTAATGCATCCTTGCTGAATAAAAGTATTCATTTCTTTAATTTCTTTTCAAAAAAATAAAAATAAAAATTCTTACTGACCCCAAACTTTTGAACGGTAGTGTATAATGCTACAGAAGCTTTGTATTTCAGATAAATGCTGTTCTTTTGAACTTTCTATTCATCAAGGAATCCTGAAAAAAAAAGTACACAACTGTTTTCAACATTGAAAATACTCATAAATGTTTCTTGAGCAGCAAATCAGCATATTAGAATGATTTCTGAAGGATCATGTGACACTGAAGACTGGAGTAATGATGCTGAAAATTCAGCTTTGCATCACAGGAATAAATTACTTTGTCAAATATATTTAAATAGTACACAGTTATTTTAAATTGTAATAATATTTCACAATATTACTGTTTTTTACTGTATTTTTAATTAAATAAATGTAGCCTTGGTGAGCAGACGAAACTTCTTTTAAAAACATTAAAAATCTTAGTGGTTCCAAACTTTTGGACTGTACTGTATATGTGTGTGTATTGGCACGATTGTTCAATTAATTAGCCAATTTCGTTCATCATTATAAGTAGTAATAGGCTGAATTGAAAATAGGTAGCCTAATTCTAATACACGCAATGACTATTCATCATTACATTTTTATATTTATGTAGCCTACATAATAATATTCTTTTACACTGTAATCCTTTTGTTTTTAATATTTGGCATGTTTGTGTGATGCGCATCCCTGTGTGTAATAAGCAAAGTCAACGCGCACTGTGGACGCGCCCAGAGGCGCAGTTTCTACCAACGCGCTCTAACAAAAAAATATTGTGCCATTGACTTTAGACTTTAGACCAGGTTTGAGTTGGTCTATGGCTCAGTCTATTTTCAGCTCCTTAAAATAGCAATGTGCCGGCAATGCGCCTGAACACACCTCTTTTTTAGACCAGCACGCCCATGGGCGCACTAACTGGCGCAAATGCATTTACTAATTTAAGGACGTGGCGCTGAACGGGAAAACGCGAACGGCGCCGGACGCAAGCTAGCACTTGCGCTGCGCTTTGCGTCGCATTGCGCCGGGTGTATTATAGGACCCATGATCTCTATTTGAAAGAAACAAATAAAAATATTGATTCTCATTTTATCCAGAATCGTGCAACTTTAACACAAATAAAAATAACACATGCACGTTCATCTTTCCCGCTGCTTTAGCAATTTTTTAAAAAAAAATTATGTATTTCGTCCCATATGTTTCGTCTGTTTTTATATTGTTTGTCAACACACATTACATATTATGTATCTGCATCCACTAATCTTCCATCCATACTGACTAGTGCTGGCTATTTGACAATTCATAATCATTCATAATTATTTTGAGCAATAGGATTAAATAAAATATATAATATAAAATTAAATAATATGAGTGGTCTATATAAAATTACAAAATAAACATTCATCAATAAGTAATTTTTTTACTTAAGTACATTAAAAATCAAGTACTTTTGTACTTTCACTCAAGGAAAATTGAAAAGGAGCACTAAATACTTTCACTTGAGTAATATTTTATTACATGTATCTGTACTTTTACTCAAGTTCTTGATTTGTGTACTTCGTCCACCACTGATAGCTGCTTAAGTCACATCACTGGCGTCTACAATTTCCTCTGTCCCTGAAATTAACATTCACAAATCTTGAAGCCACCAATTATTACAAGAGGGATTTGTCCGTAACACTGTTAATTATTTGCATATTCAGAAGGACTGGTGGTTCACGGAGGAGCCGCTAACTGACTGACTACTGTTGCAATTAAGACAACCCTTTTATTTTGCATCCGTCATATGTCATATTGCAAAATTTATGACCAAATATTAATGCTTCCCATTCTAAATGTCTTTTTAGATACCCAGGAGCTTTCAAAGCACAAGTCTATGCTTGGCACATCATTGAAACCTGCTTCAAAGACTAGCATATCTAGCGCAGTAGAAACCCGATGAATAAGATATATCATTGCCAGCCTTGTCACTCCATATGTGTTCTTATAGCTCTGGGATTTGCTGATTTTTGTCAGTTTTTTAGTGAGGATAGTCTTGTACCCCTGAGCTACCACCAAAAAACACACAGAATATTTATGGGTTAGCTAGCTAACCCACCCATCTCTGTTCTCAGTGAGTGATGGGATAATCAAAGCACACTTCAGTCACCATAGCGTATTATTTCATAATATGGTGAACCATGAACCACTGGATAGTGAAAATCCAGCTGTGAATGATTTAACACTAAGAGTTCAATGGGTTTATAATATGAATTTCTGCTCTACTTTCTGTCAGTTTTTTCTAATGACCTTCGTATGAACCCAGCTTTGAACATTACCAAATTTATTTGAAGGGAAATACTTGTTCCCCCATGCATTTAAAATCATAAAAAAGAATGTGAAACACAACAAAGTATCATAAAATATGGCAACAAAGATTGTAGTCCAAGTTTTTTTTAGACCTACTGTTGTCTCTAAAAAGCTGTGAACCATTGTGACTGGATCATTGAGTCAATAAGTAGAACTTAAGAACTGGATCAGTCAGATACAGTATGTGAATGGACCATTCTGAGCTGATTTTGCAAACCGAATGGACTGGTTCACGAATTAGACAGCTTTTCTTTTGAAATCGTTATTTTTAAGGCCACGTAGATATTGGGACCCCAATGTGACTCCATGTTCACATTGTTGAATTTTACCCATTTTCAATGGTTTCAGATCAAATGTAGGTAACTTTTTAAACAGACTGAAATACATAAGGCCTTGAAAATTAAGATTTCAAAAGGAAAGTTTATTAAGAATGAGAATCTAGAAGGATATTAAGATATCTTGAATACTTTTAGAGTTGCAGGCATGCAAACTTTAGAATAGGAGTATTTATGGCACTCAGGTATATTCTATGCAATTGAGATGATAGAAAAACACGAGATACATTTCTAGTTTCAACATTATTTGTTCTTCAGATATTCCTCTTTAAAATAAAAAAGTATGCGCTGTATGAAAAGTGACCCACATTTGTTTTTGACAACTGAAAATGTGTACAATTTACTAATGGATCCGCATTAAGATCTCCATATCTCTTGGACTGAACCATCGAGGGCCTTTAAAATGAAGATACCAAAAGGAAAATTTGTTAAGAAACAGAATCTAAAAGAATATTAAGATATCTTTAATACTTCTCGAGTTACAGGCATGCAAACTTGAGGCAAAAAACACAAGAAGTGCTTTTTACAATTTTTGAACTGTCACTGTTGGCATATAATGAAACAAAGATTGTTAAAGTCAACAAATTTTACTAATAGACCTACCAACCTCTGTGTAAAAAATAAAATAATGATGCTGCCATCTTTCTAAAGTCATTTTTACACCCGTATAAACTGGCTCCAAAATGTCTGGTGAAAATTGTCATTTTGACCTCCCTCTCTGGATTACTCAGTAAATATACATCTGTGACATTTAATATTTTGTCTTTCATCACTATTTATGTTTGTCTTTCTATAGAAAAAATATTAACAAAATCAAAAATGTGAGCCGGGGACCTCTGGTTGATTTGACATGGAATGATCCAACTACTTCTCTTCTTCCATTGACTATCACTAAATAAACTAACTATACTTCAATCTACATATTTATTTATTTGTGGTAGAAGGAAAAAAAATTAATCAATATGCATTTTCCATGAGCATCCAACTTGTGTTCGTAGCATTGCTCATGGCATTCTCTTCCATTTGAGCTACAGGAACCATAATGGGATTGGACAAGTATAACCGTGCGCTATCTTAAGCTTTGTAAATATCCATGTCAGCACAAATCAGTTCGTTCAATGGATTTGATCCATGGCTTCTGTGATGTTCTCAATGTGATTTTGAGGAGGAAGTCCATACTCTGCTTTATGATTAACTGTTAGGCATAAATATTACTGAAATGTGCAATTGTGTGTCTGTTACAAGTTGCAATCTTAGAGCCTCGGATTGATCCAGCGCTTGACCCTCATATACAGACATTATTCTGAGCTGCTGAATTATTCATGAACATGTTTACTGTGTGCAGCATTGAAAAGAAACACATTGGGTCTAAATGCTATATCTGAATCCAGAGAATAAAAAAAGACCGTTGCGTAGGATTACACACACGCACACCTAGAATTTTTAAATATTATTATTAGTAGTATTTGTATTAGCTTTTTAAAAGATATGGTTTGACTATGAGGGTGGATGTTTCTCTTGTCCCCATGTTACAATATTATATTCAGCTAGCTAGTGTGAAGGTGTGCATGCGTGTGTAAAAAACCTTTGAATTTCTTACAGAAACTGACACACGGGATACATTATACGCAAAAAGATGGAGATGAAAATGCTTGACACATAGCAAAAAAACAGTTTGATTGAAATACAGAGGAATAAATACAGTTGAATTGTGGCAGAGGTTATCTGGAGATTATGCAGAACATGTTGTAGACCTGCTTTCTCAAAAAAGCAATTGCATTATAATCACATGGATGTGGAGAGACAGTGTTTGGACAGTTGAATGTTGGACATTACTTTGTCTGTGTAGAAAAAACATTCAGTGTCTCTGTGGCCACGTACTAACTTTACCACGTACTTTAACTAACACACTAACACATTCGATGGAGGCGTCATGTTTTGTTTATGCTTGTACAGCCTGTTTCACACAGAGCGTGCTCTTTTTTTTGTGTTGCCATGATCACTCATTATAAACGTTTTTGGGCTTGTTGTTTAAGCTCGTCTCATAAAGCGAACGGGTTTATTGAGTTATTAAATTGAGCAGACATGAATCGTGATATTTTTGTCTTATTTTCAGCATAAAGCATGGTTTTATTTGGGTTTATTATGGGCTTATTCTTGTTCGCTGATTTTTCTAGCAAGATCTGGCAACTCGAATGAGAAAAGGCTCGTGCTTTCCATGTGATTCACCGCGCAAACAGAAGAGAGACACATCTCCGGTGAAGGTTAAAAAAACGTCATTAACAACTAGTTGTTCAGTTCGGTTCCGTACACACTGCACAGAATTTCTGTAAATGCAGTTGTCACTACCTGTATTTTTCAGGAGTTAATTCAGTTGTAAAATGCGGTTGTCACTCCCGTATTTTACTGAACTGTGTGTGTACAGAACGCGATTAAGCACTAAAAGGTGAACTGACAACCGAATTTAGCTGCAGTGTGTACGTGGCCTGTTTGATTTCAGTTCTATTAAATGGTGACAGTTGGATGGGGCAAAATAGTTATAACATTTTTTTTTTAATCTCAATATCAATGTTTTTTTTTTTTCTTTCAAAGAGAGGAATTGTAATTTGGACCAAACTGCCATTGTTTCCACAAAGATTGAAATATTTAATGCAAGGAAAATTGTAAAATTGAGTAAACATCCAGTTCAAATATAATGAAGGCCCTATAAGACTTACTTTATTCTGCACAACACAAAAAAGATACTACAGTGAATAATGTTGGGATATAAAAAGAAACTGAGACAATTTTCAAAATATCTTTGTTTCACAGAACTCATACAGGTTTGGAACAACAGAAAGGTGAGTAAATTACGACAATTTTTTTTTATTTTTGGGTGAACTGTATCTTTAAGTTATGTTGTTGAAATTTTACAGACACATTATACACTACCACCACTAGGCCTGGGCAATATATTTAAATATAGTTATATATACCCCCAAAAACAGGAAAAATGTCAATTACTCACTCTTATGTTGTTCCAAACCCATAATACTTCCGTTCTTTAAACACAGATGAAGATTTTTTTTAATGAAACTTAGGAGATTTCTGTCCCCTTGAAAGTCCATTTCACCAAAATGTTTAATACCGTGTCCTAACCAGACGCGACGGCGCGACACGCGATAAAATGTATCTTTTCCATGTTAATCTGAGTTTTTGTCCTAACCAGAAACACAAAGTATACAAAGTAGACAATATCAGGCACTGTTTATATGCTTTATTTAATGTTAAAAGCGTCTATTGTGAGTTTGAATATCATTCTGTGTTCCCAGCTTTTTAGCTGTAATGAAAACAACACTGGCTAATTCACCTCAGATCTTGAAAATAAATAAATGGGCACAAGAACGTTCAAACTGTCAACTGCGAACAAACAAACTTCTGATTGGCTGTGGTTTTTGATTGATTTTGTTGCTTCTCATTGTTGCGTCGCGTCTAGTGTGGACAGTCAAATTGCTCGTCGCTGGAATCTTATCGCATCGCGTCTGGTTAGGACACGGTGTAAGTTTCAAAAAGTTAATTAAGACATCGTAAAAGTAATCCGTTGGTATTGAGCAGTTTACATACATAGAGCACATCAGATATGGTCAACTGCAAATCAACCGTACTTGCTTGACACGCAAGAACAAACCTCAATGGTTCTTGTGTGAACCAAAAATATCTTTGAAGAATGAAAGTCTTATAGGATTTGAATTACATGAGGGTGAGTAAATGATGGCAGAATTTTAAATTTTTGGGTGAACTATCTCATTAAACAGACTACATGCCAAGATAAAACACTTATTATTTCAGTGTTGAGAGTCCGTCTGGCTTCCTGGTGTCCCAATTAAATTCATCTTCATTGCCACAAGAGACAAAATTAGGCTGTTACTCCTTGAAGATGTTGAGTACAGGATCATTAGAGCCCAAACTAACAGTGTTTTAAACTCCTGCATTCACTTGATTCCCCTGGAGTCACATTCACTATGATCAAATTGGTGACACGCTGAAAATCTGGGCACACTAATATTTCCCTAGACTATATTAGAGTTTGGTGGAGACGAGGTTCTTCCTGACAAATAACAGGACACTCTTTTTTTTACTCACTCTTCTGAAATCAATGTTCTCCCCGGGCTTTGCGGCCCAGTATTAAAGTGGTGGTGCGTGACGCTGAAGCTGTTGCCACTCGCTAAACCTGTAAAGCGTGACAGTGATTAAAGATGCTGAGCAGTAATGTCATTTTCTCTGAGTTGCTTTTACAGGCCACACGGGCATCAGGACAGACTACTTTCTTTAACTCTGAACACTGCCTGGAATGATGCTGTTAGTTCTGCCATTTTTTGTTAAAGAGATGAAAATGCAAATTCTGTCATATATGGTTATGTCCCTCTTTTCATGACTTTCTTCTGTGGAACACAAAAAGAGAAATTTTGAATAATGTACTTGTCGCTCTTTACCATGTTTTAAGGTGTTTTCAACAATCCAAGCAGAGAGCTCTAAAGTAGCAAACTCTTGAGACAGTTACACCCTCACGTGAAGGTTTATGTTTGTTTATATATTTTATATTACTAACATTTAATTCAACCTTTGTGGTAACTAAAACTTTGTTTTGAAAGAACCAAACCACTGTACAAATGTTATAAAAAATAATATACACTACTATTCAAAACTTTAGGGTCGGTAAGATTTTTTTTAAAGAATTTTTTATTTTTGTTTTTGAAATAGGCTGCATTTATTTGACCAAAATACAGTATAATGTAATATTATTACAATTTAAAACAACTGTTTTTTACTATATTTTAAAATGCAATTAATTTCTGTGATGGCAAAGCTGAATTTTCATCATCATTACTCCAGTCTTCAGTGTCACATGATCCTTCGGAAATCATTCTAATATTCTCATTTGGTGCTCAAGAAAAAAAACAAAAAACATTTTCACAAAATTTTCACAGTTGAAAACCAGTGTGCTGCTTAAAGGGATAGTTCTCCCAAAAATTTAAATTCTGTCATCATTTACTCACCCTCATGTCATTCCAAACTTTTGTTCATCTTCGGAACACAAATGAAGATCTTTTTGATGAAATCTGAGATTTCTGTCCCTCCGTTGACTGCTATGCAACTACCACTTTGACATTTCAAAAGGTTAATAAAGAGATCGTAAAACTAATCCAAATGAATTGAGTGGTTTAGTTCAAATTTTCTGAAGAGACAATCGCTTTATATGATGAACAGTTTGAATTTAGGCTTTTATTCACTAATAAACATTTACATCAGTTGTGGTAAACGGAAGCTCATGTTCGCTTGATGTGCGAGGAGAACCAATGAGGTTCATTCTTGTGTGTTACGCAGCACGTTCGATCTTCCGCAAGAGGTTTGTACTCGCATGTCAAGCATGTTCGGTTGAGCTTTTGTTTATGTTTGCTGATCAATGTTTATATGTGAGTAAAAGCCTAAATTCAATTTGTTCATCATATAAAGCAATCACATCTCTTCAGAAAATTTTCAATCAAAACATTTCCTTGTTTGTTAAAGGTGCAGTAAGCGATTTCTGGTAAACGCTGTTGATATTTGAAATCACCAAAACAAACACGCCCATACCCAAAAAGATCACACCCCTTGTATACGCTATGCAACACAGGCAATGACTGTGGCGGAATCTGCTGTGCCTGCCACCTGAGGATATGATGTCATCAGTAAGTGAAAACAATTTGTGTTACTATGATAATTCAGGTCGAAAGTCTAATTGTTATTTAGCTCCTCTGCTCCTTCGATGGCAAAGTCACCAAGTTTTCATGAACAGCTCCCTACATAACACAATAGTCCAAGTAATTAATATATTACAAATGGGACAAGATTAAGGGGTTATAGAGATCACTAAAAGGGGAACCAAGAGAAGAACCCTATATTAGGAGTGTTATCTCATTTTTTGGACACACTCTGGGAGCTGATGCTTGAAACAGGCAGTGGAGGAGGTTTAGACGTTCCAGGCTTATAATAATAATAATAATAGTGCAAATTAACAAACAAGCGAAGATGACACACTAGCATATTCAAGTAAAAGAAAGCATATCTTAGTTCTCTGAAACACAGCAAAACCAACTTACTCAGGTATCGAGAAGAAATAAAGCAACCTCGGTGTCCGTTTTTTTCACGCCTTCCCACTCCTTAAGGTCTCTCCAGCTCTGGAAAGCTTCTCTGATATTAACGGTGGTTCTACCTCTTGCCTCATCGTAACCCTTCTTTTTAAAGTCGCCTGGCTTTCTCCTCTTTTGTATTTTCTCTGCCATCTCTCTCTTTCTATAGTCATTCTGCTAATGTCTGTCTGTCTCTCTCATGAGTGGATACGCCCCTTACTCATGATTGGCTACAAGTTTGTTTTGGTGCTTGGTCCGATCCAATTTTCAACAGCATTTTTCAAAAATCGCCAGTGGTTATTTTGCCAGAACACCTGTCTGATCTGGAGGTGAACTGAGTTTTTATGAAATTGCCTCAAGTTTGGAAAAGTAAAAGTTCTGTCATCATTTGTTTGCCATTTGGTTTGATATTTTGTATCTAATGCAGTCAAATTCAGACATTTTTAAGTGTATTCAAAAGTATTCCGATACGTTATGGGCCACTGTATGTAATTATATAACTAATACTTTGGTCCAATATTGCTGCCACAGAAGGCCTTTTAGACATAGGTGTGTAGTAGAGGTTCTGTATTTACCCGAATGGCCAGCTAAACTACAAGCAATCTTTTCTTACTGCTAGTACTTCAAATGATTGCTACAAATTGTCACCGCAGCATTGAGATCCTGTCATAATCTCAATTTTGCAGCTTCCATGTGGAAGATGATAAGAAAAGCCATATTTTCAGTGTGAACAAGTGCACTTACAGGGTATGAAACTAATAATTGTGAGAACAATATGTTTGACATGAGTTGCAGAATACTTTGAAACAAATAGAGCATCCTCAAGTCAGTGACTGCTTCCTTTAATCTTCTTCATAACTAGACATCTCTTCACTCACTTTTACAATGTCATCCTTAATTTTCATCTTTTTTGAGTTATTTTCATTAACTTAGACACCATGTCTTGTTTTTGCATGCTATGTCTGCTTTCCCTTATCTTTTACTGTCATTTTTTTCTTTCTTGCATGCTTTTCCTCTTCAGAAGGGCTAGATTTCTGATTTCTGCTTCGGTGCTTCAAGATGACGGCCTCAAGAAAGGTTTTGTGTTGTTGTTTGAAGCATGAAACCTTGGTGGGCTCAGGTTAAAATTGAAAACCACACCACACCCCTGATTTGCTGGTGTTGGTTAACTGTAAAGCTATAGCGGGTTTATAAAAGGACCTCATAAACTATAATGGGATCTAATGAGATTATACTGTTTTGCATCTTCTCAGTTCAGTAACCGATTTACATTAGCTTGCATATGTTTCATCATCACTACTTTTTCTAAAAGATTTTTGACCTTTTGACTCATTCTACGTTTGACTCTTTCTCTTTCGAAAATCATAATTTACATAGGGTAAATTTGAAAGTTTTAGAAAGAAAGTGCCTTTAAAATCTACTTTTAATATGTACCTAATTGATATATTATGGTATTACATTTCCAAAGTTTAAACATAAACCTAAAGTCATAATAATATTGACCATAGGTTTGTATTCAGTATTTTCTTCATGAAACAATAAAAGTTTTATCATTTTAAAATGATAATAAATGCCCTTGTGTTTAACTTGAGTCCACCAAGGCCTTGCCAAATGTGCTGTGACTTTGCATTAACTGTAGCCCATTCATCCTGCTTGTGTGTACATGTTCACATGTGTGTGAGTTTGCATTCATTTGTAAGCTCTGGTGTCATTAATTTTCTCAGCACAATCCCATACCTCACTATCCTCACGGCAATGTCTGTCTTAATGTTTGCCCTCTGTGACACGTTGTATTCGGTCATTCAGTCATGTCTGAATGTAGGGTTTATGTCTCTTGTCTGAGTCCTGATATATTCATGAATCAATGCCCTCGTGGAACTGTATGAGGCATGTGTGCGCACCTTGTCCGTGTACAGTTATATTAAGTCATTAAAATTGTGTATTGACTGTGTCTGAAAAAAAAAAAAAACACCACCCTGTCACTAACTTACATGTTATCCACATAAGGATACCCAAACGGAAACTCTACACTTTTCTCTTAGACTTCCATTGCAAGTGCATTCCTGTACACATTTTCCATTGTTGTGGTGAATGTGAAAATTAGTCTTTCATAGTCGACAACAGGCCGCAGATGTTATCCATACAGCTTGAGGTGTCGAAAATCTACACAGGATCGACTAATTTCCACCATCTGCTTGTTTTTGTTATTTGTAAGTTTTTGTGTTGAATTCAGCATTCAGAATTCAGGACATGTCCTACAGCTATGGGTCCCTACATGCAGTGGTTCTAATGTTATGTTTTTGCTGTTGAGCAAAGCCAGTGTCATACAAGCTTTGGTTGTCCTCTAAGAGTGAGAGCCAGTCATTCTGTGCGTCTACACCATCTCAAAGAAAGACGTGATTGACGGGGTCTGTAAATAAAGCATGAAAGGGCACTGCAGAGACGCTCTCTGTCCAGACTCCATGTCATTCACAAGCCCCTAAAAAAATATTCAGGTTCATCCTTCTTTAGTCCTCTATATTTCACACAGAATGTGTAAGCATGTCAAATTTGATTCAGTCTAGGGATGTTGCGATATAACGGTTTTGGCGATAATTGAGATATTTAAAAAATGAAATATCGTTATCGTGTTAAATGGGGTGTCACAATATAGCAGTATTGGCTATAACCGTAATATTTAAAATGAATAGTACATATACATATGATATGGCATGTAAATACAGTAGGTGATGGTATTGCATCCATCTGTCATAAAACAAAAGCAGACACAGCGCGCAGCTGCTACTGCCACGTAAAATCATGTTGTGGGATATGATGGATGAAGACACTCTACCCGCACTCCAAGAAAGTTCATGGCACTTTCAAAACTCACCAGTGTGGAAGTTTTTTGGATTCCGTGAAAATTGCTCATTAATAATCTCCCCAGTCTGCAGGACTTGCCGATCATGAATGAGTGCAAAAGGGGGCAATACCACCAACCTGTTCACCCGCCTTTGCCTCCATTAATTTGCAGATTTGGCCACTGTACAAAGAGTAAGTTGCAATTATTTTGCTAGTCCTGAAACTGGAAATGTTACATTAACCTGTTAACTGCTAACACCTTTCTGTGTTTTATTATATTTACACTACCATTCAAAAGTTTGGGATCGGTTAGATTTTTTAATGATTTTAAAAGAAGTTTCGTCTGCTCACCAAGGCTGCATTTATTAAATAAAAAATACAGTAAAAACAGTAATATTGTGAAATAATATTACAATTAAAAATAACTGTTTTCTATTTAAAAATATTTAAAAATGTAATGTATTATTGTGTTGGCAAAGCTGAATTTTCAGCATCATTACTCCAGTCTTCAGTGTCACATGATCCTTGAGAAATCGTTCTAATATGCTGATTTGCTGCTCAAGAAACATTTATTGTGTATAATTGTACAAAATATTTGTGTACAATATTTTATTTTTTCAGGATTCTTTGATGAATAGAAAGTTCAAAAGAACAGCGTTTATTTGAAATATAATCTTTTGTAACATTATAAATGTCTTTACTGTCACTTTTGATCGATTTAATGCATCCTTGCTGAATAAAAGTATTAATTTATTTTCAAAAAAATAAAATAAAAATTCTTACTGACCCCAAACTTTTGAACGGTAGTGTATAATGTTACAAAAGCTTTGAATTTCAGATAAATGCTGTTCTTTTGAACTTTCTATTCAAGGAATCCTGAAAAAAAGTACACAACTGTTTTCATCATTGATAATAATCATAAATGTTTCTTGAGGAGCAAATCAGCATATTAGAATGATTTCTGAAGGATCATGTGACACTGAAGACTGGAATAATGATGCTGAAAATTCAGCTTTGCCATCACAGGAATAAATTACTTTATAAAATATATATTTAAATAGAAATCAGTTATTTTAAATTGTAATACTATTTCACAATATCACTGTTTTTACTGTATTTTTAATTAAATGAATGCAGCCTTGGTGAGCAGACGAAACTTCTTTTAAAAACATAAAAAATCTTACCGATCCCAAACTTTTGAACGGTAGTGTACATAAGGGCTTTTAGTCCAAAGGTGTGCTCATTCAGATAAAAACTTCATATTTGTATCATACTTTATGTTTGCATCAAATATCTTTAGGGAGCAGATTTTTTTTTCTTTTCTATTTTTACCTAAAATAGGGTGATGTGAGCATTATGGAATGTTAACACATGTCTCACATGTGGAATGTCACATGTAATGTCTTTTTCCTTCATACCCGACACCAGAGGGCGTTCTCACGTAGAAAGTCCACAAGTGAGACTCAAAAGAGTAATATAACTTGTGACTTTCCAGGAAATCCCTATTATGGACTAAGACATCCAGCTATCGCTGTAACTGAATAAAAAACAGATAGACACATTTTGACTGATTAAACGTGAAGAGAATTAACACCATTGCGACAGTATGTGATTTATCTGTGTTCTTCAAGCCATCTCAGGTATTTTCATAGGGATAATTTATATTTATAATGCAATGGCAATTGACATAGCCTTTATCTCTATCAGTATTTATTTTTCTATTTTTTTCAAGATTTCTATAGATATTGCGATATATCATTATCATGAATTATTTTGGCCACGATAATCGTGTAGTGAAAAATCAGATATTGTGACAGCCCTAGTTCAGTAATTGATTCAGTCTTTTGTGTGCATAATCATTACTCAAAAATGAAAATTCAGTCATCATTTACTTCCATTGATTTCCATTGTATGGAAAAACAACTACACTGACACATTTCTCAGAATATCTTCTTTTATCCTCCACAGAAGAAAGACATTAAGTTTTGAAATGACATGAATGGTGAGTAAATGATAACAGAATTTTGTTTTATTTTTTGGGGGTGAACAAGCCCTTAAAGGATTAGTCCACTTTTAAATACACTTTTCCTGATAAATTTACTCACCCCCATGTCATCCAAGATGTTCATGTCTTTCTTTCGTCAGTCGAAAAGAAATTAAGGTTTTTTTGAGGAAAACATTCCAGGATTTTTCTCCTTATAGTGGACTTCAGTGGGCACCAAACAGTTGAAGGTCATAATTAGTTTCACTGCAGCTTCAAATTGTTCTACACGATCCCAGATGAGTAATAAGAGTCTTATCTAGCGAATCGATTGGTCATTTTCGAAAAAAATACAACCGTTTATGCTTTATAAACAAAATATCGCCTTGAACGTACTTTCCGCTTCCTCATTCTTCATAACGCTTACGCTGAATGTCCTTCGCCTTCCCTATTCTACTTACGTAACTAACGCGGCGCCAGTTTAGTATTTTTCCGTAAGTAGAATAGGGAAGGCGTAGGACATTCAGCGTAAGCGTTATGAAGAATGCGGAAGCGGAAAGTACGTTCAAGGCGATATTTTGTTTATAAAGCATAAACGGTTGTATTTTTTTCGAAAATGACCCTTATTTCTCATCTGGGATCGTGTAGAACAATTTGAAGCTGCAGTGAAACTAATTATGACCTTCAACTGTTTGGTGCCCACTGAAGTTCACTATAAGGAGAAAAATCCTGGAATGTTTTCCTCAAAAACCATAATTTCTTTTCGACTGACGAAAGAAAGACATGAACATCTTGGATGACATGGGGGTGAGTAAATTTATCAGGAAAAATGTATTTAAAAGTGAACTAATCCTTTAAAAATGGTGTCAGAATTGATAAGATTGTTTCATCAAAGTGATTCAATAATTCAAGACTCTTGATTGAGTCATTTGCATAATTATCACTCAAAAATGTTAAAATATTGCTTTTTATTAATTAAAATGATTAAAAAACATTCCTATTCATTATAATAATTTTTCACTGTATTGTGTGTCTTACATTAAATATTTTGCTAAAGTGGTTGGTTAAAATTATATTTAATTACAATAATATGAAAAGGCTAAAAGTTTTGCTTTTAATGGATCATGTACTGTACTTCAGATAGTTAAATATCTGATCTGATCATGCTTTCCTGTAGCTCAGTGGTTAGAGCATGGCACTAGCAATGCCAAGGTCATGGGTTCGATCCCAAGGATTGCACATACTCAGATACAAATGTATAGTATAATGCAATGTAAGTCGCTTTGGATAAAAGCGTCTGCCAAATGCATAAATGTAAATGTAAATGTAAATGATCAGATCTCTGATATGATATCTGATATAAAGAGAATCTAGAAATTGTATTGTTCCATTTTGAATTTATATCTCTCAAATCTCATTTGTACTTCAGCATAATGTTAGATATATAATATTATATATCTGCATAATGTGTCTCTTTATTGAATCTCTCTCTTGTCGCAACATGTTTGGTTACAACACATGCGATAACCAATGATGTTTATCACTGACGTCAAACACAACACGCCAAGTTTAAATGTGGATGCAGACAAGCTTTTCAGTGAAAAACGGCCTAAATGTTGGTCTCTTAATCACATAAATGATTCAGAAGAGCTCTGTAGTTTCTATATTATGACACCAAGATTTATGGTTATTCAATATCCAGTTACACATAGGCATTCTGAAGTACAGTCTCCTTATTTGCCACTAATAGTCTTTCTTTAGCATGCTATTTTCTAGTTAAACTTGCATATAATGAATATATCCAATTAGACTTTGGAATTGCTTGAGATCATCTAAGCCATTCTGTCACATCAGTTGCAAGGGAAGTCACGTTTCAGAGTTACTGAGTGTACAGAAGACCTTAAAGCAACGATTACCCAAGGGGACCAAGCCAATCAGCGTAAAACTACTCTCTCCATTTCACTCTATTGCTTTTAACACATTGAGTGAGGAGGAGTGGTAATTCAAAAACGAGACTCAATTAGATCAGAATAAATGAATAATATTTCCATAATTTGACATGTGTTGAAGGTTGACTGGCTGAGCTCTTGATTGAGCACTTGAGTCAGCCCACTGTTCTGTGGTTTCTCATAAACATCTGAATTCGTGCAGAACTCTCTCATGCCTTATTATGGTTTTGTTATGAATCAGATTCTTCAAAGTCATTCATCCTTTTGTCATCGAATATTTATCTCCATACTAATTTGCTCCATACTAAAGAGAAGTGCCATGTATTTTTACTGTCACTGCCCCTGCAGTATGCGGTTTTAATGTGGGGGCCCTTATTACATTATGAGCCAATTATATTCTGGTGAGATTTGTTTATCTAGAGCAGTTTTTATGTTGGTACTGTGTCGTCTCTTGGTTTGCAAGGGTCCACAGACTTGCAGTACCATACATGTCTGGTGTGTTTTTTAAAGGGCAGGATGGAATACGGATTCATAGGCTTACCAAGCTTTTCACCAGATTCCCTCAAGGAATTCTGCACTCCCATCTCCATGAACACAACTGCCAAACTACCTTGACATGTGTTCTCAGTTCCACCATTGCAACCGCATTCATTTAGTCCCACCGGTTGCCTCCTGTCAGTTCTGCTAAATGGAAATCTTCCTGAATCTCTGAGGATGAACAATGTGGGGCTCTGACTTTAGCACAAATATATGGATGACCTGCAGTACGGCTCTGGTCTAACCTATTTGTAAAAAAGAAGGGAACAATGTGTTCCCAATGGATTCATGAGGATACATGGGAAAATGTTGTGCAGTGTAAAAATATGTATTACATTTTATCCAGCATATGGGGCTTTTTGAGTTACAGATACTAAGAAATATGAGTTACGTAGAAACTACCAAATTGAACAAACAATTCATATTGAACAATGTCGGCTCTTATTATCATGCATTGCATTACAGTTTGTGGCTGGTATTATAGATTGTTTGTTGTGCTGCATCTTAATTAGATAAGCTGAAAATATGAGTGAACACAAACTGTAATAAGAAAATATATATAGTAATGTAATGGCCTAAAATGTAATGCAATATTATGAGAAAATATTTTGAAAATAATTATACAATAATTCTGATAAACATAGTTGAAAGTTTTTGAGGATTTCACGTTTTAGGTTGTTCATTTGTTGGAGTGCCTCTAGGATCACTCTTGGGCCATATTACTTTTTAAACATTATGAACTATCAGGTCTGGCATTTCTCTAAAAATTATAGTTTACACCTTGTTTTAATGGAATATTGTTAGAAAAAAGATCAGAATTGTGATAAATTAGTGCATGATTGCATCAGCATAGCACTTTTTAAAACAATGGCATGTGTTGATGGATAGCAGCATTTAAAACAACAATATACAGCACATTTTTGATAGAATTTTGTAGTTGCTTTGGCTTTTTTTTTAATCTGTCACATTATATTCCTGAAGACTGAAAAACCCTGTCTGTGGTGACTTTGAATTTAACGAAAACAGACAACCTGGCAAGATCCATGCAGGTGGAATGACCTGCCTAACTCAACCCGAGCTGCTTAGTCTTAAAGGATTAGTTCACTTTTAAAAAACGATCCCAGATGAGAAATAAGGGTCTTATCTAGTGAAACCCTCGCTCATTTTCTGAAAAAAATTGAAAATTATATAAGTTTTAACCATAAATGCTCATCTTGAACTAGCTCTCTTCTTCTTCTCTATTAGAATTCCAGCAGTGTAGACACTGCTAAGTGTATTACTGCCCTCCACAGGTCAAAGTTTTGAACAAATTTTTATATGCAATATGCTAGTATATAACAATTAGTTCAAACTTTGAACTTACTATTCAATACTGTATATCTTTTTGTTGGGACTTGTTGGTTTGATTGCTTTGATTGTTCTCTCCATTTGTTAGTCGCTTTGGATAGAAGTGTCTGCTAAATGATTAAATGTACATGTAAATTATTTATTTTTTAATTATTAAATTAATTATTTATTTCCTTAACTGTAAGATATGGCCAACATATTGCATTCTTTGTGCTATTTGTGCTTTCTCTAGCATGCTCTGTTGTATTCCTATAGGAGAAGGCAGTTTGACAGACATTAGATATTTTCAGGTCTACTTTTAATTCAATGACAGCATGATTTCTCAATAGACTTTGACATGAAACAGCTCTACCTGTGATAGAGTCCCGCTGGCTGGGTGTAACCTTTATCTTTTCTGTAAAGAGAAGTGAGGAAAGAAGCTCTGCAGAGTGGCACTAATTCATTCCTCTGTGTGTTCTTCTTATTTTACACACTTTCCCAACAGAGATTCAATGTGGAACTGTCCATTTGGGCTACTATTAAACACTCAGCAGCTTGCATAGGATGGATTTATGCAAGACAATATACTTGAGCAAATAATTTTTACCCCAGTATTATAATTTTGTGCTTTGATAGGCTGTTATAAAAGTTTCAGATGAATCCAGTGTTTCCTGAGGGTATCACATTGGTGCTAGTGCAACATAAAGTATACTTTGTTCACAAGAACCAGCCTTGGAATCTTGACTGGGTGATTTGTGGATCCCTCGAGAAGACAATATTAAGATTAAGAATAGAATAAGATATCGAATTGACCACATTTTAAAAACGATTAATCGAAAATACAGTCAAGAAGCCTAATTTGTCTCTCTTTGTAAATATAATACAATAAAGCTGAAACATTCAAGGTTAAGTTCAGTAACCTCTTTAGTACAGCTTAACATCTTCATGGGTTTTACTATCCCCCAGTTGATGAGATTTGGCCATAATTAATAGCATGTCAACCATGCTTCCCACAGTGGCTTAATGATCCTCTATAATTAGCATCTGTTTTCAGTGTGTCTGAGTTGTCATGAGAGGGGTGCAGCCCACGGGAAGGTCCCCATGTATTTGCCATTGATTTAGCCTTTCTGTTTTTTTTCTTTCTCTATTCAGTCTCTCTCATACTGTGAGGAGGGTTGAAGATAAATGTGTCAGTATTCTGAATGTGTTCTAGTCAGGGTCTTGCTCTGAGATCATTAGGGGTGTAACAGTATACGTATTCGTACCAAACCGTTTCGGTACAGGGCTTTCGGTTCGGTGCACGTGTGTACTGAAGCATATTGCAACATTGTAGCCTAACCACTATTAACCAATCGCAATAAGCTGTGCGTTTTGTTACTTTCGATAAGAAACAAAGTGTCCCTCCTTCAAATTCTGTCCACAAAATCACGAAATTTAAACAGAAAATGGCATTTTGTCGCTCTTTGATGTTCAACTCAGTTCAACCGGCAGCGCGAGCGCGGAGCGAGAGTGAACGTGATCGTCTCTTCCTCTTTAATACTAGTTACAGAATAAACATGAAAGAACATCTGAAGGTATGTTGAAAGATACAGTACAACTTACTGAAACGGTCATATCTCTTGTAATCACTCAATCAGTGTTTCAACGGCGGAAAGACATCAATGAAAGCTTGTAAACAATATGTCATGTAGCATTTACCTCTGAAAAGCCATTCAGTGTCCAAAGTTTGTTAGTTCACCAGAGAAATGAACTCTTTCGCTTAATATATGCACTGTTTTAGCCTATATATTCATTATATTTTACTTAGTGATGTCCTGATTAGGCTATTTAATGAATGTTTAAATAAATCTGTCATGAAAATGACAGCCACTGTGTATAAATGATTTGAGTGTTGATTATTTTATCTAAAAATAAAAAATGAATTTAGCTAATAGTTGGGCTCAGGTGTTAGCCTTTAATATTATAGTAGCATAATGGTCAAGTAAGGGCTACATCGTTTATAGCATTAGCAGAGATAATTTTTTTTATCCTTAAGAAACTTTTAGTTATAATTTAATTTAATATATTTAAAGACAAAAACACAATTTGTTCAGTAAACCACTGTTTAAAAAAAAAAAAAAAAAAAAAAAATTATGTTTAGTTTTCTCCCCACCTGCTGTATCGAAAACCGTACCGAACCGTGACTTCAAAACCAAGGTACGTACCGAACCGTGAGTTTTGTGTACCGTTACACCCCTAATGTTCATGGCTGGAACTTTGTGTAGAGTCAGTGGGAATTTTCTTGCTTTATGACTTCTGCACTAAACCAAATGCCTTGATTGATCAGCGTTCCCTTTTTAATGCATAATTTTGTTTTATTTATAAAGGTTAAGTGTGTAATTTTTGTACAGCTATCTCCACCAAACAGAACTACAGATGTTAAGACTGTTTTAAAACAGATTTCCTGGTCTTTACATTTTTCATAACTCTATTAAAAGTCTGTAAAATTTACAATGTTAATATGAAGGAATTTTCCGTATAGACTTTTCAAAGTTGTTTTACCCATATTTTTCCTGCCAGAGTGTGTGAATCAACCTTCAAATGGTTTTAGGTGTATTTCTTATAAGCTTGATTATTTCTCTCTTTTATTGAACAATATCAATTTACACAGCTTGTTTATTTCTTAGGAGCGCCTCTGGGGCCACTCTTGGGCCACATTACATTTTTTCCAGTATGATGTACCAGTACCTGCATCTTTCAGTTTTATTTTAGGTTTTATTTTGTCTCTTTTATGAATTTAGTAAAACAAATTATTGCAGATTTAAAGATGATGTGATGCATTATTGCTTTTCTGCCATATTTAAGTAGAATAACTTGCTAAAAGTCAAGTTTGATTTGATGAACTGTTCCCTGTGATTTATTATAAGTATAATTCCTTCTAAGAAACCATAGTGCACTTATTAGAAAGACATGTAGTAATGTTTTAGGTGCATTTCTTATTTTTGAGCTTGTTTCTCATGGGCCACAAACCAGGCTTTGTATCTAAAATCACTTTAGCATTGTTAGTGTTCCCTTTGGCTTTGGTGTTTATTGTGCAATGCGTGTTCTCTATTTTAAGTATGATAGTCAACAGTCTGTATCAGTCAGCTTCGTTAGACACGCTGTCATTAGTGCTTTCATCTCTGGTAATTAATGCACCTTCCATTCTCCAGACCTCAACACGCGGCTGCACCTACTTTGAAGATGCTTCAACAAAAAAGAGGCACAACATATGGGTGGCTATAAAAAAAAGCAGTTTCCATAGAAACCACCAGATTTGATGCTGGGATCTAAATAATTAGCTTAACGGCATATAATGAGTGTATGTGACTGTAGGGCAGAGGTTGTTGCATGCTGTTGTGTCACTGTTCCTTGCAGTTAAGGAGCTGTTTTGCATGTTGTTTACCTTCTCCGTTTCCTTTTTTTCACATAGTGCCTTGAGCGTCACTTGAAGAAACAGCAGAAAGTTTAATTTAATTTGACTGAAGAGTTTTGAAAGTCAGTGACATTAACTGTGCCAGGTTACATTTTGAGAACAAAAGAAAATTTGGCAACACTTTACAATAAGGTTCATTAGTTAATATTACAAGTTAACATGAACTAATAATGAAGTGCATTTATAAAGCATTTATTCATCTTTGTTAATGTTCATTTCAACATTTACTAATACATTATTAAAATCTTGTTAACATTAGTTAATGCGCTGTGAACTAACATGAACAAACAATAAACAACTGTATTTTCATTAATGTTAACGAAGATTAGTAAATACAGTAACAAATGTATTGCTCATGGTTAGTTCATGTTAGTTAATACATTAACTAATGTTTAACTAATGAACCTTATTGTAAAGTGTTTCCAAAATTTTGTATGTACTGTAAAAGTGATCAATGTACTTCTCCTGTAATGTTCACAATATCAATAATGCACAATTGTTGATGTAATACATGTAGAAAAAAGTGTTGCGGTTTACTATGGCAACAAATATGGAATATTTAAATATGGGTTTTCAAGGTGATGCAGTTGCCGTGGTGTAAATGATGTAGGTTGAATAACTGGAAGAAATCTTGAAGGGATAAACAGTAAACCTTGTTGATTGAGGGTAAATATATTAACTATACATTAGCTTTTGCAGATAGTGTTGTGGTCCTTGTAATTTCAGTGTAGTTTAAATAATTCTATCTCTTTGGTCTTCATCAATGCATTATGTGTGTAGATACAGAAATTTATATATATATACATTTAGGAAACATGCAATATGTTTATCCTGTTGATTTCAATTAGTTTTTTTTTTCTGCAAGGATGATCAAAAGTATAAAGACATTTATAATGTTACAAAAGATTTCTATTTAAAATAAATGTTGTTTGTTGAACATCAAAGAATCCTGAAAAAAGTAAAAATGTTAAGCAGCGCATCTGTTTTCAACACTGATAGAAGAAATGTCCCCTGAGCAACAAATCAGCATATTAGAATGATTTCTGAAGGCTCATGTCACATGTGACACTGAAGACTGGAGTAATGATGATGAAAATTCAGCTTTGCCATCATAGAAATGAATTACATATTAAAAAAAAGTGTTATTATAAGTTGTAACAATATTTCAGAGTATTACTGTTTTTTTTACTGTATTTTTTATGAAATAAATGCACCCTTGTTGTGCATAAGATACTTCTTTCAAACACATCAAATAAATCTTATCATTCCCAAACTTTGGAACAGTGTATGTCTTTTAGAGTCAAAGTGATTTCTGATGTTTGCAGAATTTTATCTCAATTATAATAGGTTTGCCATTGATGATAATCTGAGTGTAATAACCTCGAACAAACTGAAGTTCTGGTATTGATCAAGATTTTAGAGGTCTAAACTTCATGTATATGTACTGTACAGTTAGATTCAATGGTGTTATCCTAAACTGTATTTCATTTGTTTTTATTGTGACATTGATGTATTTTTGAGAAAAAAGGTTATTTTTTAAAAAAGTAGTTTACACTCAGTTTTAGAAACGGTTTCTATTTTTCTGCAATGTCGCGGCTGGAACAACAGCACAAAGTATGCCAATGATAATTGTCAGGTACTGCTTATGTGCTTTATTTAATGTTAAAAGCATCTAATGTGAGTTTGAATATCATTTTGTGTGTCTTTTATAGTCGTACTGAAAGCAACAATGGACAATTCACCTCAGCTCCTCCAAATAAATGAAAGGAAACAAGAACGTTCAAACTGTCAGCTCATTGTGAACAGACAAGTGAATTCTATGACAAAAATCGTTTCAGTAACTAAGTATGTATTTTTATTAATGTTAAAATGGTGTACTATTCATGAATTTGATTATGTACTTATCCATTTTGTTGCGAGTGCCAGGAGAACCCGCCCATGCACTCTTCTGATTGGCTGTGGTTTTTGATTGACTTTATCACATCTCATAGTCGCGTCACATCTGGTGTGGACAGACAAATTGTCTGTCGCTGGAATCTTATCGCATCGCGTCTGGTTAGGGCACGGTTTCAGTCGAAAGGAAAGTCATTTCAGAGGAAAAGAAAGTTACTAAACATTTGTATTTTTCCTTTAGAATAATATGATAAATTATGAACACTGAGACCAAGAACTTGCAAGAAAGTGAGTTTTGATTTCATGTTCATCCTTTTTGCTTTACCGGCGGTATACTATTAGCTTGTAGCACATGTAGGGAAGCTGTTTGATGATTTACCAAATACAGATCCCTCAAGAAGGTGTGAACTTCCCTTGATGATTAATTTACAGCTTGATAAATTGTTTGCAACCATTTATAATATTAATTCTTGCTTCATTAAAAACTAAAGATGACATTGTTTTGACAGAGAGTAGCACCCAACAGTTGCTTAGTGTGACATTTTGTCTGAGTTTCTGGTGTATCACTCACACTTTGACCATGTCTAATATTAAGCTCTGGCATTTGTCAATAGAAGCTCTTTGCTATAACATCAATCAACACTTTTATTCCAAAAGACAAGTGTTAAGGCTGCTGTAGCCTTTATAAGCTGTGTCTGCGTAGGAAGGAGCACCCCAGACCAGAGCAGTGCAAGTGACTGAGATTTGTCTGATTAATGTGACCTCAAACGGTTGTGATGCAACATTTGATCAAATGTGACGGCCATTTTAGTCCCCCGTCCACCTCTGTCTCGTCCTAACACTGCAAAGATGGCGCATGTGAAGTGACGTACTATATATGCTTAAAAAACTAAAATCACTTTTTAATGCGGCAAATGCTGTAAAATATATTCCTTCGCATGTTTTGTTACAAATTTAGCTAAACAAGTAAATTTATATAGATTCATTATGAGCTAAAAACCTTAGCATAGTAAATCATGCATAACATAGTACTTACAAATTATGAAGTAATAACATTTTGTGAAATAAAGGAGAATTTTTTAATAGGTTGTTTGCACATGATATCATTGCTGCAGTGTGAAATGCGGCTGGAGGGCAGGGAGTGATTTTTCCATGAATCCGATCACAAACTCAAAATTCCCATGTTTTGCGTCATTTATGGTTGCTCAAACCGAGAAACAACAAGGAGCTTTTATCATTTACGTAACTTATATCGTTTTTTAACTTTAAAAGTTGTATAGCGTTTTGCGTCTGCTGATACTTAAATGTATATGGATACCTGCTTACCTTTTTTTGTTTTTGACTTGGTTAAATATTCACATTCTTCATTGTATCATTTGCAGGGAAGAGAAGATATTTTATCATATTGCATGATCATTTGGTGTTTTCACTTCAGTTTTGTAGAATTCCGTTCACAATGTTGATCTGGTTACAGTGTAAACAGTGTCACGCACTGCTGCTTCAGCCATCATATGGTAGAAAATGTCAAAATAAAAAAAATAAATTCAACAAGCTGACAGAAGTCGATCCATTTTTTTGTTGGAAAGGTGTAAATGTAACTGTACTCTAGTAATGTTGTCTTTGTAAATATTTACTTTCTCATATGGCCACGGAGGAGAATCGGAGGGTCACATTCAGCGTACAGACAACCTTTTTTACAGACTATGACAGACACCGACACACTGTATTTTTTATTTTTTATTTCAACAAATGACAATCAAAATCAAACCCATAGAAGCTTGTGAAGAGTTTTGAAGTGGCTGCGTGCAAGTTATGCTCATTCACAAGCCGAGTGAGTGTCATACTCGCAAATGTAATGTTAATTATTAAACCAAACAAAATACAAAACTTTCAAAAACACTCAGCTATGTGATTATTTTATTGAGTGATAGGGAGTGGGTTCAGTGACATTATTAGATTTGCTATATGGCGTCTTCCCGTCACCTCCTCGACCTGCTTCCCTTAGTGTTTTTACACGTAGAAAAGGCGAAAATTGTATTACACCGTCCAGTTTTTTCCCTGAACGATGATTTGAGCTCCTGTTGCCATTCTCGATTCAGCATAAATGACCTACAATGCCGACATTTTTCACAATCACGACAAAAAATCTAAATACTGCCCTAACTTCACTAGCAGAAAGGCAGCGCGATATAAACAAACCAGACTAGAACTGAACGCGGCGTGACGGCAGCTTTACATCCTCTATATCTACCTCCTCGATGGCAGTCAAGTCTTTCAATTCAGTAGAAAAATCGCTCCTCTTCATAACATAAGGTTCACGTCCAAAATATGTTGTGATTTTCTGTTTATACCTTTCTAAATCAGCACAGTATGGACTTTTGTCCATCTCTTCCATTCTAATTTTCACTGCTTGCCCTCCACATGATCAACAGTAATGATCAAGAGAAATAATACAGGGGCTCTAATCAAATTTTAAATCAGTACATTGTACAAAAATATATGCAGCTATGATGGTGTAACAATTGTTGTCTGTTGTTTGCTTTAGCTTTTGCTTTAACATAATTATAATGAAGCTGTGGTATTTATTGGGCACAGAAATCTCAAGCTCCCAGTGGGCCGCCTGGCATCCTCAGGATTCCTGGCTACAGCCAGCTCACGAATACATCAGCAATCAGAGCGGTGTTATTTACCCATAATGATTACACCAGTGTTATATCAAACCTTCTCAGCAGCATGATAAATTCACTGCTTCCATAGACGTGTAGGACTTCTTAATATAGCATAAACGGGAAAAGGTAGATTATTTATTGATGTGACCATACACATCCGAGCAGATATATGTAGAAGTTCATAGTCAGAGAAGCACTTTTAATCGACTTCCTGTTGACCTTCTAACATTTTTCATTGGGTGACTTGTCACATCATTTTAACCTGACACTTCACCTTCACATGAACCTCTGTCTTCATTAAAAAAACATTGCGGGATTTTGCTCCCTATGCACACGGGACCGCTAAAAGTTCCACGTTTTTATTGTCACCGCGCTTTTGGGGCAAAGGGATCGAACGCATCCCGAAAGAGGAAGTCAAGTCTAGAGGGTGAATGTTTCATGTGTAATTTTGGGATGTTTTACAATCCTTATGCCCTTTTGTCTGACAGAATCATCAATCTGAATTGTGCAATTCCCTCGATGAAACATTCATGCTGGATTCCTCGAAGGCAGAAGTTGCTGAAAAGATAATGCTGACCTGAGTCTAGAAACTAGAGATTGATGGGACAGAATGATGCTCATTATAGGACCCAGATTTTTGTCTTTAGCACTGTGAATTTTAGCAACGGCCCTGAATATGTCTGTTGTTTTTCTTCAGCTGTTTGTTGCGTTTAATAGATGAAGACTTCCTGACGCTGATGTGTGGGTACTTTTGTTTGCAAGTGTTGCAACTGTTTGTATACCTGAGATGTGGCGTGCAGTCTGAGCGTCTCGTCTCTGACTCCACAGAAGAATGTGATTATGTTTTTCTGGCCTGCAGAGCGTCTGCAGGAGGTTAATCCTCTCAAACACAGAGAAATCTCAGAGCTCAAACCACAGCACTTCTCTGACAGCTTTAGACTGTCTGTGCATACATATGAAGCAGGATTGGGAAGCTGCTTTGAAACAAACTAAACCACAGTCAAGCTACTCTTGAAAATGTAGTTAGTTGCACTACATGCTACTTACACTATCGTTCAAAAGTTTGGGGTTGGCAAGATTTTATTTTAATTTTTGTTTTTGAAAGAAGCATCTTCTGCTTAGCCACAGCATTTGTTTAATAAAAAAATACTGTAAAAACAGTAATATTGTAATATAACAATATTAAAGTTTTTAATGTTGTTTATATGTCTATGTGGTGTTATTAAAATGCTTTCAGACAAACCATTTGCAAATTCATAAGTCAACACCATTGCTGCTTAAAAGTCCAGTGAACCAAAGACGTCTGACGTCCCAAACTACCTTGTAACCAATCACGTCAAAGTGCGGATGAACATTACTATGCTGCGAAGCAGGGGCGTGTCAAGAGCAGCCATAACGTGTATTTTTCTGAAAAATTGTGTACATTTAGCAATTTAGCGGGTGAATTATGTATATGATGTATATTACAATGTTATGATGAACTATATGCCTTTCTCCACTGACGTTGTAAGTTGTTCAAAGCGTTTCTAAGGATGCAGATTTTTAGAAGGCAGACTGAGATGGTGAAAAGGAACATGGTTTGTGTAACATTAGCAACACATTATTAGCTGTTTGATAATGTAGTCAAGCAAAAGGCTAATCATATTAATTACTGTTATGTGTCTGACGTAAAGAGCGATACCGTTGTGCAGCGTTTACTATAGTAACTTGATCGAGTGGGTCTCTGAGCTGGTGTGAGTGAGTGGAGGCGAGGCTAATTTGCATATTTATAGTTCGCGTATACTAAATGAAGCAAGGGTGTAGAGTTATATTCATGCTAGGCTTTTTCACAGGAAAAAGTGTTTAAATATGTCATTTTGGTGATCAAAAATTAGTTTTAAGGGATAAAGTCATTGACTTCAGGGGGACTTTAAAAATATTTTATTTCTGTGATGGCAAAACTGAATTTTCAGGATCCAGTACTCTAGTCTTCAGTGTCACATGATCCTTCAGAAATCATTCTATGCTGATTTGGTGCTCAAGAATTGTGATTATGGTGCCATCAAACTTAAACATACTGTATATTCACCCTAAATACAACTAATACAATTTCATTTAAATTTAGATCTAATTTAATTTAAATCTCATTTAAATTTTGTTGTACTGAGTTATAAATAAATATAGCTGTGTTTTGTCAAATAGTTTTATAGCTGCCTAAAAAGAAAGAAATAGAGGGCCATTGAGCATTATTGAGTGATGAATGGTTGTTACTAAAACAAAGAGTTCATTATTTTAATGATGATGATTTTATTATTATTATTATTGTATTTTTACTGGTTGCAGAAAATATACCTACTCTTTAAACAACCTTGTTGAAATTCTTTTGAGCTCAGTGTAAATGCATTGTTTTAATTATGGAAAAAGAGAGTATACTGTATTGTCCGAATCAGACCAATAAAAAAATTTAAAAAATTGCCATTTTGGCTCAAGCTGATATTGTCACTGATATAATTTGTATCCATAGTTTCAATTAAAAATCTTGAATTGCGCCAAATATTATCAGTGAACATTTGTTTTTTGTGTGAATAGGCCCTTTCCTCCTAAAACTGATGTAACTGGAAGTGAATATGGCTGCTTCATTCTTTGTATACCATTTTTGTATGTAGAAATAGAGAATGGAAAGATTCATGCTCAATTGTTTCTGCATGGCTTTTCCCCAGCATTCCCCTGTAGTACAGCAGACTCAATAGATCCATAATTTAGTGAAGGCTCCTTATAGTTAGCCAACTGTGACAGAGGTTTGGATGTGCGGACAGGCTCGCTCACAGTGTCCTAACTAATAAACAAAAATGGGGAGAGAGAGAGAGAGAGAGAGAGAAGAAATGCAACAGTAGTCCTGCCACTGTTGAAATGAACTCATGCTGTTACATTTGCATGGAACAAAAAGTATATATGTTTCTTTGGCCAAGGGAAAGATTTTTTTCTATTGATTTTTCCCTATCGTATGACTTCAGAAGACTTCGTTTATAGTACTCAAATCACATGGACTACTTTTATGAGGCTGTTTGTGGAGGGAAAAGTGGAAATATGCTCTAGACAGAAGTAGAAAAACAGATTAAAGTTAGAACAATGTGAAAATGTGAAGTTTCAAAAGAGCAGTGGGTGAGAAAGTGAGCTGTGATTGGCTGTGCAGCAAACTGCAGGAGAAATCTAAATCTGGAGGAGCAAAGATGGTCTAACTGGATTCCCAGCAGGAAAACAATACCTCCTAAATCTTTAGAGATGTTCCTGATGGCGCAGAAGGGAATAAACCCATCTAAAGACAGCAGATCCAATTCTGAACTTTCACTCATTTCTGCTGTCAGAAGAACACTCCCAGAAAGCAACTCGTGCCTTTTGAAAATGATAGTCTGTTAGAATCAAAAACAATGTTAAAAATAACTGGTGAATTAGTGGTTTAATGGACTCCCAAATGGAGCCATCCGTGCCGCTGTGATGTTGAGTCCTGCAGAGCTCCTGTGGGCCTTGAAGCATGTCTAAGTGTGTGAGTTTGTGAGAAAGTGGTTTGGCATTTGCCGTATGTGATCATCAATTTCTTTCCCATTGAGCATGTGCTGATCCACATATTTAGCTTTCACCACAGATGGGCGTAAAGAATTACAGTATAATGTGCTTTATAATTATAAACAGTCAGCTAGATATTAATGTGTAAAATTTTTTTTACAATTTTAAAACCCCTCACTTGCTAATGTATTTTCACATTTGTTTATTTATTTGTTTGTTTTTACCAAACATGAAGAAATTTATATTGTACACAATTTGAAGGGATAGTTCACCCAGAATAGAAAATTCTGTCATCACGTACTCACCCTCAAATCACTTTATACCATAAGACATTTGTTCATCTGTCCCTCCGCTGAAAGTCCATTCCACCAAAACTTTGAAGTCACGGATTGGTACGGGTTTGGTACAGCAGTAAACTAACATGCTGTGGACACTAAATGACTTGCCTGAGGTAAATGTAATGCTACGTGAAATATTATTCTCAAGCTGTTTTATTGATGTCTTTCCATGGTTGAAACACTGTATCACACGCAATCCGTATCTCTCCAGTTGAGAGATTATACGTAAACATCTAAGCATAGATTGTCTGTTCTTCTTCGGTGCTTTTTCCTGTTGTAGCGGTTAGCAAGCAGCGTTGCATTACTGCAGGTGCCCCCTTCTGGATTGGATTGTGGATTGTCTGTGACCGACTGGATTCGTTGTTTGACTTTATGTACCGTACCGTGACGGTTCGGGACGAATACATGTACCGTTATACCCCTAATGTTTAAGCTTCCATTTACCATGTTTGATTTGCTGTATGTATGTGTTTATTTTTATTTGTGAATAAAAGCCTTAATTAATTCTGTTCATCATATAAAGCATTAATGTCTCTTCAGAAGGTTAATTCAGAGGATTAAACCACTCTATTTATGTGGATTTCTTTTACAATGTCTTTATGAAACATTACAGTTTTGGGGGTGTGGACTTTTAATGGAGGGGCATAAATCTCTCAGGTTTCTTTACAAATATCTTCATTTGTGTTTCGAAGATAAAATAAAGTCTTATTGGTTTGAAACAACAGGAGGGTGAGTAAATGATGACACTATGTTCAATTTGGGGTTAATTATACCTTTGTGTGCTCCATCGTGTGCTGATCACCGAAATAATAACAGCTGGTTATATTTGCTAACTTATTATTGTTAGCTTATTCAAGAGTTTTAATAACTATGAAATAGCCTGCTTTATTTGTTCCAAACATGGCAGCAAATTTCAACAAGGTGTCCTAACCATGCAAAAATAATATTATACAGGTGCAAATGGTAAACCATGTTGAAAAAAATGTTTAAACAACCATGTTAAAACAAAAATTAGTTTTAACAAACAAGGAATGCTCACTGGATGTTTTTTTCTATTTCTGTTAAATCAAAAATCTTTTTTTGTAGATGTAGTTTTGCAGTTTTTTTATTTACATTTTTAGGGCTTTTCACACAGTTATGAAACCCTGCTTTAGCACAGGGATAGCTCACTCAAAAAAAAAAAGAAAATTATCCCATGATTTACTCACCCTCAGCCATCCAAGTGTATATAGCCAGGTGTATATCTTCTTTCAGACAAACACAATCAGAGATATATTTAAAAATATCCTTGCTCTTCCAAGCAGTAGTGAAAGGGGGAGGGGAGTTTTGAAGCCCAAAAAAATTCATCCATCCATTATAAATAATCCATATGGTTCCAGAGGATTAATAAAGGCCTTTTGAAGCGAAGCAATGCGTTTTTGTAAGAAAAATATCCATATTTAAAACTTTATAAATTCAAATATCTAGCTTCCGGTGGACGACTGTACGCATGCTGCGCAAGTCGATTCGTGCCAAATGAGTAACCCCTGAAGCGATGTATGACGTAGAATGTAGGAGTATCGTAAGCTTAGACATCTCTCATGGTTCAAACAAATAGGGCTGGCCAACATACTCAAGCTCCTCTTCTCTTATATCGAAAACCTCCGACATTTCTCTTTAAAGAATTATTGTTTTAGATTTCTAATTCGTGACCGGTGTTTTGTTTTGCTCTCTCCTCTGAAAACTATAAACAGTGCTTGTAGTGGGCCGATACGCACCAATACACAGTACAGGCACTTCACTATTTTTACCTTTAGCGCACCGCAAGTTTTCCTTGCGTACTGGCACTTCTGACATGTTGCACGTACAGACCCTCTCATGTGGCACCGCACACTCCCTTCCCCAGGAACGCGTTTTGAACCGAGCATCGGTAGTACAGACACTTTTATTTTTCCACTTCAAGCACTGAGTATAAAAATAGTAAAGTCGGCAATATATAATATAAGCATGCACAATTCTATGCCTTTATGGAAACAGGCCACGTGCTGCTTTCGTCCAATAAATGCCACTGATACTACAAATATGCAAATAAGAATGATAACCCAGGGTTTAGGAATGTACATGATTCCATTTACCCAATGTGAAGAATGATCCAGGTTTCACTAGTTCACTTGCTGTTGTACACCCAAGGACTGTAATCGGAATATATTTCTTATAGATATATTTTCCACATTTACTCGTTTGTTCGATTTTACTAAACATGTGGAAACAGTATATGGCACACAATTTAATAATTTAAATACACTGAATTAAAATCATGTGAAAAGTTTTATTCGCCACAACATTCTTAACAGTCTTAAAGTAAGAGTGATATATGGCTGCCCAGTATATCCAGTAATGCCCTTCAGATGCCCACTTCAACTTGTCTTCCCTGTAGAACATAGTGATGCTATCTTTTAAATGGAATCTGCCCAAGATGTTTTACTGTGTTTTTAAGACACAAAAACCTAAACGGATCCTCCCCTGTGCTAGAAGACCTTTAAGAAAATGCCAGAGATTCACAGCACCAGACGTCACGCTAATACAAAGTGAACACTTGCTTCAGGCCCCAACACTCCTGCCTCTTACCTGTGTGTGTGTGTGTGTGTGTGTGTGTGCGCGTGTGTGTCTGTCTGGCTGTAAGTGTGCCAGTGTGTATCCTGTCTATCAGTGTACAGATCTGATTTAGCATTGCACCACTTTGCCTAATAGTGGGCATAACTCTAGGTGGCAAGACTGAGTCCGTCCTGACCTTTAAAACTTTATTGGCTTGGCGCAGTCTGGCAAGACACAGGCGACTTTTATTTACAGAGCGTCTTGTCTCGTGTGACGGCCGGCCGTTATCCACAGGGAACTTCCCAGTGTGTCACAACGGCTGCAATGCTTTATTGCCTTAGAACGCCTTCAATTTATGTTAGACTCTCATGACACGGGCCGACCGAGTGCCAATCGCAGTCTATGGGAGAACAAGCTGGGCAAAGCAGATAAGCTCAGAGCACGACGAGAGGCCGTTAACGGCGACAAGAAATGTGGATCAGAGTGTATGTCAAATCCACGGATTAAACAACATTGTAAATATCGTCAGAAGTCTTGACGGTTTAATAAACGCTGGCGTGTGAAGTTTGTGAAGACTGGAGACAGAAAAGTCAAATGTTTTATCTTGGTCATCTGGTCTTTTAGTGATACATGTTTTTGGACTTGATTTGTAATGGTGGTTTCTAATGTAACCATCTCTATTACTTGATTTGAATAAAACCCTAACCTTAAGTATAAAACTTTGGTTGATTGATAATCCACAGATAAGCTATGATTGTTGCTTCAAATCATATGTTTTATAAAATTAAAACAAGAGACCTGAGTTGTATCTGGAGACCAGACTGTTGTTAAGACTTCAGGGTGAGCCCCTTTGTCTTGGACCAGTAAGCAAACTACCTAGCTACACCATAGCAGCCAATCAGATTATTTATATTAAATACATCAAAAATGCAATTCTTACATGCAATGACTTGAATTAGGGTACCTTAAAACATATTTGACCCTGTGCATCGCAAGGCCCTGGCATCCACCACAACACCCTAACATTGTGGTGCTAAGTTTTGCAGGGCAAACACCACCAAATGAATGTTTACCAGCATTTTTTGACAGTTTTGCTGTCTTGTATAAAACTTGTCATTTCGGAATATTTCCTGAGGCTATGATACATTAAACATGACGTTTATGCAATCTCGGGACAGTCTTCGAATTCCATGCTTGATTTTGTAGAGCGCTCTGAACAGATGGTAATGGAATGCATTTTCTGCACGTCAGAGTACAATTTAAATGACTTGGTGTGTTAATCTGCTGGTCTGTTTTACTTACAACTGCCCTGAAATCAGTTATAGTGCCAGAGCTGGGGGATGATGGGTGCTGTAATTGCAGGCAATTAATCAATTATCCACTGTTTGCAGTAGCTGCACTTTAGCTTTCTTTCAATGGTTCAGTAATTTGTCAACAACAATTTTATGTTTCAAGTTGTTTCTTTGGAAGGTAACACCATCTTTGGCTTCCTGGAGTGCAACTGTGTAAAATCAATTGGGCAGCATTTTTTAACTTAACTCAGGGGGAGACCCATCTGTGCCTGATACGAGACGTTCTTTCTTTTTTCCAAAACACTTTCACTGTCGTCTCATTTTTCAAGTGAGTCCTTTGTTCTAAAGTAGAGTGTAATAAGAAAAGGTATCAGTGTGGCCCAGCATCAAGAAGCCAATGAAATGGGCTGATTTTATAGACGGGCCTCTGTAGAGACCGACTGAGAGACAGAATAAAGTGAGGGCAAAGGTCACCCAAGTGCAAATGGCCATCGTTGCGCCTGCTGCTCCTCTCATCCAAAAGATAAAATTGCCTCAAAAAAAAAAAAAAAAAAAGAGAGAGAGAGAGAGAAAGACAGAAGTAATGTTTAGTGCAATGTCTTTCTAAAGTAAGTCAGCTGACAGAATGGATTGCTGGTGATGAACATGTAGTGAATATGTGGGATGATGTGGCTAAATGGTTATGTATCTGGATTGTTAACCAGAGTTGTAGGTTCAATCCCAAAAGGATAACATGGTACATTTTTACTAGACAAATGTATATCATAATGTACAAAATGAGACAACAATAGACATTTTTGCATTAATCTAGCATAAATGGCCTCAAAACTAACAGACATTGACCAAAAGCCACAACATTTTGATAGTTTTTTAGTAGTCTTCATCAGGTAGTTCTCGACAGGGACTGTACATTTATTCTGTGGGAACATCATATGAAAGTCATGGACGCTAATACCATCTGTCCTAGTTGTGTGGCTAGGAATTAAGATTCTGTTCTACCCTGCTTTATATCTGCTCAACATGTTGCAATAGAGCAGGCAGAGATGATTTAGGCATGTATATCTGCTTGCCTGCTTTATCAACTAAATTACGTTGCCTATCAGGTCTCTGATTAGCTCATCTTTGAATGATCTCCAGAAGGATTTCTCACCAGACTCTCACAAGTGAAGATTCTTAAAGCAATCATGACGGCTTCTCACGCCTGCTTGTAAAGGTGATTTATGGGTACTTATACTGCCGTTCGCCCTTTTGTTTTATCTGCCTTATACAGAGACGTTCACTGTGGTTATCTGATCTGACAGTTATTGTTTTCCGGTTTTGTCCACTTTCAAAGGCAGGCTGACTTTTATAGCAGATACATATGTCGGGAGCTCTGTCTACTGCCTACATAAGCAGCTGCCTTCTAAGAGAGCATTCTATATGGAACCTCGCAAGTCACTGATTTGGAATTCTCTAAATAACCAGCAACTTTATGTGCCACTCAAATAATGCTCCTTAAGTGAAACACAATGGGGACATGATTCGTAATTGATTTCAGTAGAACTTGACGTTAAAGGGATAGTTTAATAAATTCTGTCATCATTTACTCACCCTCAAGTTGTTCCAAACCTGTATAAATTCATTTTGTCCTGCTGTACACAAAGCAAGATATTTGGAAGAATGTTTGTAACCAAGCAGATCTCGCCCCTCATTGACTACCATAGCAGGAAAAAAAAAATAGTATGGTTGTCAATGGGGGGCGAGATCTGCTTGGTTACAAACATTCTTCCAAATATCTTCCTTTGTGTACAGCAGAACAAAGAAATGTATACAGGTTTGGAACAACTTTAGGGGGAGTAAATGATGATTTTCATTTTTGGGTGAACTATCCCTTTAACATGCTGCTACTGTACATAACATTCTAATATATTCTAATAACCTTTAAACATATTTGTCAATGTGCCTATGATGCCTAAATATACTGTTTTACAGTGCTCTATATACTGTATATCATAGTGTATAGCTATAGTGTGTCATTCTGCCAGTGTTCTCAATGTGGTGATAATATAATATATTAATTTACAATAACTGTTTTTACATTGTAATGGTCCTGTTTACACTCTGGTATTAAGATGCGTTTTGGTCAATTGAATCACAAGTAGACAAGGGAGACACATCCCGTTTACACTTGGTATTTTAATCTGTTTTATTTGTCTGACTTAATCTTATCTACTTGTGTCCTGATTTCTTTGAGGGGAGGGTCTATGGGTGGGTAAATGTATAGGGTTTTTCAGATCTTTTGATCTAATGGACAACACTGAGTACGTGTTAGAAATCAGGAATGATGAGAGAATGATGCTTGGTACTTTTTAGTCTTCAAACCAAACTTGGGTCTCCAGCCAACAAAGTTTAAATCCAATCTGGCAAGTTCCCATAATATTTACGCATTAGGTCAGTAGTTATGTGGAGAGTTATGCAGGCTTTTGTGGCTGTTTGAACACATCTGACCACATGAGCATTTCCACTACGAAAGCAATCCGATCGGTTGCACTTGCGTTTTCGACTACCTCTGGAAGTGGTCGAAAGTGGACAAGCTCAAATGTTTTAGACCCCATTCACAACTGTATTTAGTGTCATCCACTTGTGATCCAATCCTAATACCTGGTGGAAGCAGGGCCAATATATTTTAAAATGTAATAATTTATTCCAGTAATGGCACATAATTTTTTTTATGTATATATATACACATACACATACATATATACATATATATACATGTTTTGAAGCTTGATCAGATGGGTTCTCTATAAAAGTCAGCAACCTCAGATTCCATTCGTTTTGTTCATTGCTGGTATTCACAGCTGGTTAATGGGTGATGCATGGGCTGACATTTGCAGAATGTATGTGTGTGTGTGTGTGTGTGTTCTGCTGCCTGACTGCTCCACTAGATTGGTTTTAAATTGAGAATGTGTGACACTCATTGCACGAGGGTGGGGCCGTGTTCACATTCGCCCTCAGCTCTAGTGCCCTGCAATGCTAAGAATGGTTTCTTGAAAAATAAATGCAGCATATGTTTATGAATAAATCAGAGATTTGTTGATTTCCCCATTAAAACACCTGTAAAACATGTTTCAGAGGGGAAATATAAAGGTCATTGCAAATATCTGACCTTTGTTTTGCATTGGAAAGGACTAGGGTGGGCCTAATTTTCTCTTCTACTCTCCTCTCACTATCATTGCTTTGTCCTTGTCATCCTTTTGTCTCCTGCTATTAAAGTGAAGTTAGCAAGCTGTGTTGTCACTGTGGGTTGCTGCTAGAGCATGCTGGGTTTTGTTTCCTTAAAGACAGCGCAAAACTGGAATCAACTAGCTTCTTTTAAGCTCCACGCAACCTGCTGCTTTCAGTTTTTTATTTTTTATTTTTTTTATCCTGATGTGTATCACTAGATGCATCACAAGTTGACTTGTTTGACTGATGGAAAAACCCATTGACACAATGCTAAGTTGCACAAGACTGTTGTGAGTGGTTTCCACAGTGTTTCATTGTGGTTTTTAGGGTCTTCTGGGTGGTTTCTAAAAAGTCTATGGGATATTTTTCACCAATTTTACTCATCCAAGAGGTGACAATTGTAAGTCCGATTATACTTGGAGTAGCGCACCTCTCCTCAACAAGCCGCATAATTTGAGAAATCAATCATGTCCGTCACAAACGATAGGGGATTAGTTATCTGCTGAAGTGTAATATTTAGGGTTAAGGGTTTGTAATATTAATAATGGAGCTTGCAAACTATTGCATCAGCAGACTTTAATATCACTCCTTCAGCATGGTACTTATTCTTGATTTAACTGTGGATCAACCAGAAAAGCAGCTTTGCGCTGTCACACAGGTCCTCTGTGCTTTCTAACGACTGTCACGAGAAGGACAGAATTAGCCGCCAACGCCCGTGAGAAGCTCTAAATCCCTGGTTGGTAATTACCCCCTCTGCAGTTTATGGGCGGCGCTACATCCGAGTGTTGACCCCTCTGAGTTCTGCATCCAAAGGTCAGAGTAAATCAAGCCCAGTAGTCGCCCCATCTCACAGACCCTGGGTTCATACGGACACACGAGTCAGCGCTGGAGTGGGTTTGTGACATGGCTGTGGGTTGCTGATGGATTTATGAAGATTTAACATAAACAGCCATCCTCCTGCTGAGAGAGAGATGGTTTTTACAGGGTCGGCGCCGTCAGGGGACCAGATCCACCGAGAGCCTGTGTTACAAATTGCCTTGGATTGAGAGGAATCAAGCGCTTTGCATTAGGTTTTCAGGGCAATTAAAAATTAACGATTAGAGTGTTAATTTAAAGTTGCCCTCTCATAACATTGTTTGTTTAATTTAATAATAAACTGTTGAATGCATCATCCCCTTAAAAAAGAATATAGTTTCTGCCACTGTTCTTATTAATTAACAGTTTGAGCCATTATTATGAAACATTATTCTCACTTTAATTGGAAATGAGCAAATTTTTATATCTGTATCCCCATATAGATGCTGACTTTGACCTGTTTCTGTAAACAACATTCTGAAAAAAAGGTTTGCTTTCTGAAGAGATGGTAGATTCATATGTGACCTTCCTGAATATTTAAAGGAGTCATGCTGAGTGCTGATGGTTATATAGGCCTTCTAATATCATTGGTTAGCTCTGGTTAGGTGCTTTACTGACCTGGGGCCAGTCAGAACTGGCTGGCTCCAAACGTTTATGCAATTCAAAGCAGCTTTTTGCTATTGCAGGGTGTTTTGCAAGGTTTTAATACAGATACAGTAGGTAGTCAACCAAAGTACCGCCGTGTGTAACGCCATTGTAGGAGTGGAAGCAGATGAGAAATTAGTATCGAGAATGGTGAAATTTTACTGATATTGGTGTCGACTAGTGATAATTGTGACAATTCTACAAGTATGTATTCTTTTCTTTATTTTTTTTGAACAGGGTTCATTGAACAACTGCATCATTATTTTTGAGAATTTTGCTGTTACTGTACATCTACAGAACTAGTTTTGAAAGCCTTTGCGTGCAACACAGACAAAGACAGGAGCTCTGTTTGCCACACAATACATCTGTGAGATTGCATGTGCCCCATGGGACATTCTGTAAATAAAGCTTTACAGCCTCCATTAAAGATTCATCAAACGCAGTACACATCCTCAATCTAGAGTTTAATGGGTCTGTGGTTGTATATCATCCATGTAGCTGTTAAAATTTCTGTCTGTCTCTATAGTTTTTGATTTTTTATGATGAAACGTGGCTCCTCGCTTCTCTGCAGTTTTTATTTTATTTCATTAGTTATTGTGCTGCACTATGGAAATGCTCTATCCTGCCACTTTACATGAGTGTTTCTCAAAAGCCTCAAGTGCATTTGAAGGTTATTGTTACATAGGCTGTTTGATTTAAAGCCTTAAAAACTGTCTCTGAGTTTTTAAGGTGCATGCCCCACTCAGTCTTCCATCCATTCCATGCTTTAAACAGCCCGTCGCTCCCAGGAGTGTGTTTTATCCAGCTGAAAAAGAGTTTTGAGTCAATCCAAATAGAGTGAATGACATGTGCCGGGGCTTTCACACCGACTGGTTGGCATTCTTTGAGAAATTTCTTTGTTGGAATTGTCAGACCCAAACGTCTCAAACTGATTTCCTTGGGGAAGACCAGGTTTGGTCTAGTTCCACGATGCAGTTCTTGCATCTGCCTTTCAAATGGGGCGGTCTTTGTCATTCAGACTTTACACCGAGGGTGCTGTTAGTGTGAGATTGCTAACCTACATGGTTTTGGTGCCTTTTTAGATATGAAATGGAGTTAAATGAATAGTTCACCATCATGTTGTTCCAATCCCATTTGATTTTCTTTCTTCTGGGAAACAGAAAAAGAGAAATATTGAAGCATGTTCACGCTTCTTTCCTTGCAACAAAACTTTTTCAGTGAGCAGGGACTGTCAAGTTTCAAAATAGCATAAAAGTATCATAAATGTTGTCCATATGACTTATATTCCAGCTCTCAAAATATAATATGGTTTTGTGTTAGGGTTAGGCTTAGGGTTAGCTTAATTAGCTTCTGCCATAGATCTCATATTCAAACTTTCTATCAATCAATCAGTCTAATGAGGTTGCTGAGCATTGTTGATGTCTTTACACAACATATTTGAATAAATGCAAATGACATTTGAGAGCTATGGCGGAGTGGAAGATTTTAAGTAAATAATTGTTTAAACTTGAGTCAGTTTCTCACACAAATCTGTTGTACAACTTTCAAAGACCTGTGATATAGCATAGGGCTGGACGATTGTTGCCTAAAATCAAAACCTCGATTAATTGAACATTTTACCTCGATTACAATTAATGAACGATTATTTTGTTTCTGTTTTTATTTTTTTTACCCTCATAGTTCACTTACTTTGCACTTTGTACTGTAAATATGCTTGACTATTAAAGGTGGAATATTTTAATAGTTTCTGCGTTCCTCTCTGTGCGCGCGATCTTTTGTGACGTGTTGTGCAGCTACTGTTTGTATGAGCGTTTGTGTCACAATGCAGCTGCGCGAAGACTGTAGCTCGATATAATAATACACATCCGATCATCTAAAATTGCTTGAGTGTCCAAACTGGCAAACCTTAAAACACATACAACTGACAAAGTTTAGTGAAGACGCAAGGCTCACCGCTCGTGCGCTGTCAATCCCTGCGTTCCATTCGGAAGGGCTCATCCCTATGCCCTAATCCCTTCAGAGGGTTTACCCTCCGGAGTGAGAGCTTCGAAGGGATGAAGGGTTTAGGGGTCAAAAAAACTCTTCTTTTGGAACGCACTTCTGCGTCATCTTAACGAGACAATCAAAGAGGAGTAGATTGTGCAAGCTGCGTCCTTTGTTTAACGCTAGTTTATTTATTAATTTATTTTAGGTTTATCGCACCATGTATATGTCTATGTATTTTAAACATTTGAATGGACTGATAAAGGGAGTTGTAAAGTATTTTTGTTGAAGTACAATGTCGTTTTGACCATAATAATGTACCAAATCTAACTCGTATAAATATTACAATAGTATAGAAAAATACTCTATATACATTTATAGGTAAAATCGATCTCCGAGCCTCCTGTACCCATTCTGTGACGTCAAACAACTTACCTGTGCAAAGGATCATGGGGGCCCGAAGTGTCCATTAGTTGTACACTTTGAAATCCTTAATTCCGAAGGGCCCTTTGAAGTGGCCAGTTTTGAGCACTTCGGTTTGGAACGACCTTTCAATATGGCGGCCATGATTGTTTTCACTCCGAAGTGCCCTTCTGAGGGCGATATATCCCGTTTGGAACGCACCGTCTGTGTGTTGACTCGGCATTCACCTCCGTGTCACTCCCAAGCCGCTGACTGGACGAGACAGAGTCACATGGCTACACACGCTGTAGTATGTTTTTAAGGGGGAAGGATAAAAAAAAACAACGAAATAATCTGCATGGGTTTCGTTTATTTTTCGATTAATCGAGCCTTAATATAGCGCATAGGTTACATGGACCGCTTTTATGATGTTTTGTGAAGGAAGTAAGTTTTACATGATTGGGAATAAAGTTTTTTATTGAACACCACTCTTTTGGGTTTCCAGCTCACATGTAAAGCAAAGTCTAAGTAAAGGACTGTTAGTATGCACCACTTTGCCATGGTAACACCCCAGGAGGTAATAATTTAACAGCTCTGCTTACATTACATTGATAAATATAAAACGTACCTCTTTAAAACTGGGTTAAAATTAACATTGACACCCTGTCTCGAACATTTGAACATGTTTATCCAGTTTTTTTTCTCTCATCTTTGTTTAAAGCGGTGTAGAACATGTTGTAATTATGCCTGTCTCTCCCCTTAGACTAACACCTCTGCACCACCACCTCTCTAATCAACACTGTTTAATTAACGCTTTGCTAACTCATCCACAATGACGTGTGTGCCAAACTGAACCGAGTGACTTCTGCTAGACAGCAGTGTCGTCAACATGCCCATTATGGGCATCTGCCAGCAGCGGCCCTCTGGGCCCTGGCGTCGTCTTTGTATGGGATAACTATGGTGAGGAATTAAGTTGCTTTTCATGAGATATTCTGGTTGAATCCTTCCTGGCTTCTTCTCATTACCTCATTAGGAAAAAAAAAATCTGATTGCTCCATTTAATCTAATTTCTATGAGAAACAGTTGAGATGTTTAAGAAGAAACAGTGGAGATCTTATTTGCGATTTTCTTTTCTTTCTTGTGGCTGTGCACAACAGTTCACTCTGCTGGAAATTTGTCATGTTGTTACACGTGGATCTCCTCTATGATTTTCAATCTACGTTTAATCCCAGGTTGACTTCTTTTTTGATCTTGAGTCAATTGACCTTGGGTTCCGCTTATAATTTGGGTTAACACAACTTTGCTTATAATTGATGAAGCCCTGCTTCAGAACAAGTTTGTGCTGAATTGCGGTGCCATCGATAATCGGTGTAAAATGTAAACAGTGTGAAACATTAAGCCAAAGATAATCCTGGACTTTGTTTTCCAAGGATTAAAAATCATCCTAAATTATTTTAAGTGTGAAAATTCCATATTTAGTCTTGATTTCTTGATGTGTTTACACATGGTAGATTGTCCAGTAATGAGATATGTGACCCTGGACCACAAAACCATTCATAAGGATAATTTTTTAATTAAGATACATTTTAAATTAAGCTTTCCATTGATGTATGGTTTGTTAGGATAGGACAATATTTGGCTGAGATACAACTATTTGAAAATCTGGATCTGAGGGTGCAAAAAAATCTAAATATTGAGAAAAGACCTTAGCAATGCATATACACTCACAATTTTTTTTTTACATTTACGGTACGAAATTTACAAAAATATCTTTATGGAACATGATCTTTACTTAATATCCTAATGATTTTTGGCATAAAAGATAAATCGATAATTTTGACTCATACAATGTATTGTTGGCTATTGCTCCAAATATACCCGTGTGACTTATGACTGGTTTTGTGGTCCAGGGTCACATATATTTTAGAAACGTGAGATGAGAAAATATGTGCTCACCTTTTCCACACTGGTGGGACTTTCACACGCTAATGAGTTTGTCAGATGTTGATCCAATGCTTTACCCACCCCACATTTACCACCTAAGGGCAGCATAGGATCCCTGCGCCGGGGTTTGATCTTAGAACACTGACCTTTGACTTCAGAAAACACTTCGGGGAGGTTTGTTTCAGAGGCAGAGCCACTAGAGGGAAGATTTGATCATAACTGATTGGAATTCTAGCACATGTAGAGCTGGTTTGTTGTTAGACTGTGTTGGTCTGCATGTGTTCGCTGGTGTGTATATCACAGTGATGAATCTTAGAGCTTCCCAGAATGCAATCTCTGAGATTGTACTTTGAAGATTTCAAATGGGATTTACTTGAGGCAAAGCTACAATATCAAGCCTGGATACTTGTTTGCTCACACATATATTGTCTTTTATAATGCCACATAATATCTGCAATCAGTTTTATCACAGCAAGAGGTGGTGTAGGGCTGCACGATTAATCGCATGAGCCGTAGTTCACTGACAAGCCACGCAATATCGCGTTCATATCGCAGATGAATCGCCTTCGATAATGAACGCGATATTGCGTGGCTTGTCAGTGATCTACGGCTCTGTCTATCAAATGCCGCTCCATTTGAAAGCAGGTGATGGCGATTTAGTGGTAATCAGGGAACCGGATTTCCTGACGAAATGCGTGTGACAATCGCATGCCATTAATCGTGCAGCCCTAAGGTGGTGGTTGTGTTAAGATACATGATGGAAGACAGCCTCACACAATGAGTTCACACTCAATACAATGCCTCACCAACTAACACAAGACTTCTACTGGGGTCTTTGATGGCCAGCTGGATTGAGTCCTGTTTAATTATCTCTCTATGATCAGAGGAGCCTTGCAGCAGAGGACAAGCTTAGATCAATACTACAGTGAGTTATTGTCCTAGACAGCTACCTTTGCATGATCCCAATCCCTCCTGTCTGGTGGTTGTGAGAAAGGCTTGTCATAGTCCACCAAGTTCATGTTTGTCAATCAAGGTGTCCGTTGTAGAGATTTCAGCTCTTGCCTTTTTAAATAAGACCTCTGATCCTTGCCATCAATCAAACGCCAGATTCATTGTAGAGATTATAGTCCAAAAGTTTCATTTTTTTCTGGCTGTACCCCTATCCATCATGAAAATAGTGATGCCCATAAAGCTACAAGTTAATAGGGCCGATTTTGGGCCCAATTCTTCCCTTCCGTCAATCCTAAGTAAAGTCCCGATTATCTTGATGGTTCTACAGATTATTTTATCAGATTTTCCTGTGGTTGAGGTGTGTTAAGAGTGATTGAATCTGCTCAGAAGAACGTTGGAGCTGTGCCGATAAATATCCAACCCCAATGACAAACGTGCACATACTCTGTAGATTGTCTTGTGTAACAAAGTAATACCCAATCAGAAAGCGTGCTGACGGAAGTATAACATGACTTCATCCAAACCTTTTTCTTTTTTTCCACGAATTTTCTGTAAAAAGCAGTCCAAACACTATTATCGCCATTTCTTCTTGCCTGCCGTCTGCCATGTTTGTTTACTCTAAAGTCCCGTTTGACCGCGAGAGATTTTGCGGGTTTTCCCGTGTTCACAGTCGGGACTCTGGTTGTTTGTGAATGGAATCTATTAGTGTGTGGTTTGCCATCTTGGTCACATCGTGGCACTCTACACACTATAGGAATACAAAATTTTTATCGTCATATTTGTGGTCTCTCAAATTTTTTGTCTGGTAAGATTTTCAAAATCTTGTAGTGTTGGCCAGCCTTTCGATTTAAGAAATGTGGCACATTTATAGCCCACTCAGTCTTAATTGAGAGGAGAATGAAGGCTACTGTAACAGTAAAATGTATTGTCACTTAATGTCATAGTATATTCAAATAGGTATAGTTTTAGCTCTGTCTTGATTCATTGTCCTTTTTTAAACTTTTGCCTGTCACTGGGATGATTCATTGTGCTTATTATTAAACTGTTACCAAGGTTGTGGTTGAGGTTATAGGGTTGCAGGGTGACTTCAATCTGTATTTTTCATCATGTTTGCTTGCAAAACAATTTCATCATCACTCACGTCTTGTTCCATATACAGGCCCTAGTCAATTCCTGGCCCCGTTCCTGCCATTTCTGAAATCCTCTTAGTGACACTGAATTCAGATTACCATGAGTACATTGAATCTGTACCTTTAACTTGTGTGGGATTTTGCTTTCCCAGAAGTGAAAATTTTCATGTAGTTGTCATTTCCCTCAACTCTTTTGTAGTGTGTACTGAATTTGATACTGTAGAACTTCCAGACTGTTGATGAAATGTGTTCTACAGGTGTGTGGTATGAATACATCCACCATGTTGGCATTGTTCTACATTGCATTGCTCCAATTGCTGGTTGAGGCATGTTTGATTAGAGTTGAAGCTAAACTCTGCTGGATGATAGCCCTCCAAGAGCAGGGTTGGCTACCCTTGGTCTAAAGTTTAACCATGAGCAACAACTTCCTTTGTACCTATAGCACTTACATTTAACAAGCCATCCAGCTCACAGTTCTCCACCATTTTATTTTTTATGACGCCCCAACTCTTGTTGCCTTATGGAAGTCAGATCCTGCTCTGGGAGGGCCAATGTCCTGCAGGGTTCAGCTCCAACCTGCCTAAACACACTTGCCTAAAAGTTTCTAGTAATCTCAAAGACCATTATTATTTGGTCCAGGTGTGTTCTGCAGGACAGTGGCCCTTTTGGAGTGGAAATGGACACCCCTGCCTTATTACACACTAGTTACACACTTTAGAATCTCAACAGATGCCAGTTGTCCTTTTGCAAACCTGTGTCCCCTCTCTCTGTGCATGTGTTCAAATATCTGTTTGGTGTCTTGCAGGAGTTTGCCGCCCTGACAAAAGAGCTGAATGCCTGCAGGGAACAGCTGCTGGAGAAGGAGGAGGAGATTTCAGAGCTGAAGGCCGAGAGGAACAACACCAGAGTGAGTTCGCACACAGTGTCTTCCAGGCACTTCAAAGAATTGTGCTTCTCAACAATCATCCGCCTCTGAAAGTTGTACTTGTTTACAAAAAAGGCAATAATTGAACAGATGCCCACCCAATGACTCATGCATCTAATTCATGTTTTGTTTGAGACAAGATGTTTGTGCTTGCTCCAAACTGCTTTTACTGAACTGAAACCAGAGTCTTGTTGAGATGCTTACCAAAGATTCACAGCGTAAAGTCACAACATTCACACTTTGATATGTCCGCACCAATTTTCCTGGGGTATTTAATGTCATGAGATGACAGTTGAGTGATAACTTTATCCTTGTAGCAGTGAAATCGTAACAGCCTGTAATCTTGACTTTCAAGGAATTATTTTTCAATAAAATTGTCACCAGTCATTTGCACTGAATGCAGAGAAGCTGCCAAAACGTCTGACAAGAACCAGCGCTCAGGCTATCTATTTCACAAGAAGTAGTCATTCTCACTTCTTCTGCTTCATTTTCACCTCCATTCTTTTCCTGCACCCCTCAGTGCCTGCCTGAGTCACCGTACTAATGCAGCCCTGCGCACCTGCCTCCACGCTGCAATTCAATTAATTACTTGTGTTACTTAGCTGCAGCCAAACGTTTGAAGAGTCAATTATGGAATTGAGGATATTGGAGGGTATTAAAAACCAGAGGGGAGCATAGATCGAGGAGGATAAGGGGACGTAGTGGAATGGAAAAGAGGAGAGGTCGAGTGAGATTAGAAGCAGACTCATTTTAAACAGAGCTTCTAATCTTACAAAGAGAGCAGCTAATGTGAGAGTGAGTGAAGTATTTAACCTAAAGCTCATCTAGTGAGACTGACCTTGGAGAGGCTTTTATTTAGCAAAAATAAAAACATAAAAATGTCCAAAAAGGGAATGAAGTGTCCAAGGGGTAAAAGTGTCCAAATAAACGGGGGATCTGATGTCCTCGTCATGCCGGGGAATCTTGAAGGTGGGGCAGTGTTCAGTCAGGATGGGTCCAGGTAAGGGGGCGGGGTCCGGCGGCCACACACGCTACCCTCTCTGGTCTGAGGCGCGAGGGGTGTTGGCTTCTCCTCATCAGCTCATCTTCCCTGAGGCCGCGGCGCAGCCTGGCATCCTAACATGTCAGCTAAAACACCAAAATCCCATCCAGAGCCTAGGTCCGAATACTCAGTCCATATGGTCACTGTGATTTTGACATGTTCCTGGATCAACATATTTTGTTGATCCTGGAACAACATTCCAGTCTGAAAATTTAGTCTTAACCCTATTCCTACCCCTAAACCTAATCCTACCCATAATTTATCCCTAAAATCAGAGGGAAATGATAGTTGAATAACACTGATGTAGAAGCACCTAACCCTGGTTGCAAGCCTCAACTTAACATAAACGGTAAACGTGTCCCTCAAATCTGATTGGTTGGTTGGAATGTTGTTCCAGGATCAACAAAGATGTTGATCCAGGAACATGTCTTACTTGGCAAAATCACGGTGACCCAGTCCATATGGCGGTGTGGGAATCACTCCATGCTCCCCTTCCTGGAACTATGAGGACACCAGCGTGCATGGATAGGGAAAAGAGAACTGTCTCTTGAGGAGAGGTGCACTCGATATTTAACAGCAGTGGTCATGAGGCTCCATTACATTCAGGTGTGCCTCATCACGCGCTGCCAGTCCTGGTTGTTACCGCGCCCCTCCTCTCTCTCACGCCCACTCCTGTCGGGAACTTGGTGAAGTTTGCGATTTAAGGGACGGGGAGGTAATAATAATAATGGGGAGGCAGCCATTCCATCACAGCATAAAAGCATGGACTTTTACACAGGGTGCCCCTTCAAGTAAAATGACACATGATGTTACTGAACATATATTGATTTAAGATCAATGCTGAGATTCATGTATTAGCTAATGGCTGTGTATACTGACACTACTACCGCACCAGTGTTAATCTGATCCACCAAAACAGACACACGCAGAGGGAGAGAGAGTAACCTAACCTGCGTTATCCGGCTATAGGGTTGTTTTAGTGCTGAGCTGGCGCTGGGAAAGACAGTGGCTGGCACAGACTGAGGGTTATGAATGAGAGAGCAAGGAACTGAGCAGAAATAGAAAGGTCAGCTTCTCTAGAGGTCTCTAGAGCAGCTCTGCTACAGTACTGCCAGTACAGCCCTCAGGCAGGTACATGTGCTACTGCAGCCCTAATGCTGTGTTACATTCAACTAGAGAAGCCTGAATTTCCAACTACCTACTTGGCAACTCCACTTGAAGTTGAACTCCCTACTTCGAAATTTGGAAACTTGTGGGAATCAACTAGAATTTTGATTTCACCAGCATGCTAAAAATAAAGCTAAATATAGCTTATTTAACTTATTATTTTTGTTTTGCATTAATTGTATTTTCAGTTTTAGCTTTATCTTATTTAACTTTAACTTCAGCTTCAGTTTTAGATATCATTTTAGTTTTAGCTTTAACTTTTTAAGACTATTAACTATTTTTTAGAGTGTTAGTGTTAGTTTGAGATTTAACTAAGATGTGGTTTTAGAAATGGTTTTAGATTTAGCTTTTAATTTTAGTTTAAGCTTTAACTTTTAGTGAATGTATTTTAAATGTACTTTTTAAAATTTTATTTATATTTAGTTTCAACATTAGTTTAAGTTTTTCTTTAGATTTAGATTCAGTTTTTACTAGGGATGTCCCGATCAAGTTTTTTTGTGCCCCCAATCTGATCCGAGTCATTGAATATCTTCTAGTGATTCGTTACAAAAGTGTGCATCAAATACGCTAAACACAGAAGCTCGAAAGTGCGTGAACAGACCTAATTTGTTCTCGCGCATCACGCACGTACATTTGGGCTTCTTCTTTTCCTTTTAATGGCGGTTGGCAAACCCACTTTAAGGTGCATACTACCACTTACTGCATGGCACCTGCGTAACAGCTGACGTAAAATACAGAATCGGGCTTAGGATCGCCGATACCAATCAGTTAAAAAATGCTTAATCGGCCTTGACACTGATACTTGTGATCGACTCGGGACATCCCTAGTTTTTACTTTAGTGCTTTTATTGTGACTGTTTGATGTCAAACAAACATGGCAGCCAGGGGAATGTACAGTCATTTTTAAGCAAATAAAATGCATCAACGAGTCGAAGTTCCTAATTGAATGATAATACAGCTTGTTTAGAATTAGTTAACAGAGACAAATGTCTAATAATCCTTTCTGTTGATAGCTGTACACTTGCAAAACAAATGCTAACATTGCATAGCATTGTTTATCCCCGCAATTAGATGCTCAGAGGCTTCTTAGTTGGCAATCAAACACCTGCAAAGGGAATAGCGCAAAGTGTTTCTACTATTTGTTTATTTTATTTTATTTTATTAGTTTATTTAACAGGGACAATGCAGTATAACATTGCTACAATTTCAAGCAGCCGATGCTCCACATACAGGCTTCTAGCCAAAGGCTAATTTGCAGCCCCAGTCCCTGGTTAGGCTTGTTCTTAACAACAGTTAAACAATAATCACACAAAAAAAACAAACAAAAAAAAACAATAATGAACAATAATAAAAAAAAAATATAACAATAATAAAAAGCTGAGACTGTGCATGACCATCAGTGTTCACAAACCTGCTGTTGTTTGAACCACTTTTTTAAATTTCTTTGAAAAATGTTTAAATCTGTTTGTATTTTCAGTTCAGCTGGCAGGCTGTTCCAAAGCAGTACACCTTGAACTGAAAATGTGGATTGTGCAAATTTTGTTTTCCTTTTTAGTATTGTGCAGTTTTGATTAGTTGCACCTCTTGTAGTGATCCCCTTACTACTCTGTTTTGATATTAATTGGCATATAATTTCTGGAGCAAGATTATGTACACATTTAAACACCATTTTAATGAGAGACAAATTTATAAAATTTTCAAAACTAAGCAAACTATATTTTTGTAAAACATTACAATGATGCCATCTATTTGGTTTCTTGTCCAAAATTTTTAGTGTTTGTTTATATAGAGATCTAACAGGTTTAATAGTCAGTTGAGAAACCTGACTCCAGACAATTGCACAATAAGATAAATGTGAGAAGACCATTGCATGCATGTATAATGTAGCTGCTTTTAGAGATATATGTGGTCTAATCATATAAAAACAATTCAGGTTTGTTCTGATTGTTCTACACAGTCTCTTCACATGCACATCAAATTTCAAATGAGAATCTAAAGTAACACCTAAATATTTAAAATTGTTGACTACCTCTATTGCCTTTTCATTGATCTTAATTATAAAGTCATTCATTTCCTTCCTCCTAATTGAAAAACACATTGAGACAGTTTTTGAACAATTCAAGGTCAAACAGTTCTTTTTTTTCAAGGTCAAACAGTTTCTTTATACATCGTCTTCCAAACATCATGCAAGTGAGCACGTTTATGGTCAGAAGTCAGAGATATCGAGTAGGAATAATTTACATCCAGCTTTAGATGCAATTCCGCATTATTCTGAGCAGGTTTCCTGAACAAGTGCATTTCAAAACAACATACAATTTTACTTTAAACACATTGTCTATCTCCCATCCATAGCTCTATATATACATTCTACTCATCTAATGCCAGACAGTTCTCGGTCTATATCTCCCATGGTGTCCTTGGGAGTTTGGGACCGAATTGATTTTTTTATGCTATGTACCAGACCAGAGAGTAACCACATTAACATAATCTCCTTTGTGCCGGGTCCAGGGGGTTTCAATTTGTCGTGTCTGCTTTATTGTTTCAAGTAATGTAATGGGTTTTCTTGTGTGTAATGTTGTTAGCTGTCTAAAAGGGTTCCCTTGTAAAATGACAAAAGACAAAATGGTGTGTTAAGCACATATCATAAATTTTCAAATGAAAAATGTCCTTGAGGGTTTAGTGATATGACGAAAATATTTGCCTCATGTTGCAGCATGATACATTAAGTTTCAGTTTTAGATTGGTTGCTAAATTAATTTTTTTATTTATTTTATATTTTAGAATTAGTTTTATATTTAGCTTTATTTTTTATTTATATTCAAATTTATTTTTAGCTTTAGATTAAGCTTTACTTTTAGATTTAGCTAGAGTTGTCAAAAGTACCGACTTCGGTACCAAGTCTGTACTGAAATTTTAAAAATGTGACGCTTTGAGCGCTGTTGAGCGGATTCGTAAACACCTCTGATTGGCCATTGTGTTTACGCACTCATTGGATATGTCTGTGATTGGCTACAATATTCACTGGGCTTTTCTTTTAGCTTTAGATTTAGTTTGGAATTAAATTTAGTTTTAGATTTAAGTATTATATTTAGCTGTAGTTTTAGCTTTAGTTTCCATTTTAGATTAGTTACTAAATTTATGGTTTTCTTATAGACTCAGTTGTGGTAATTTGTTAATTTCAGCTACAAACTTAGTATTAAATTAGTTTTATATTTAGTTTCAGTTATACATTGGGTTTAATGTTTCATGTTTGTAATAGTAATTGAGGATAATGATGCTAAATTTCAAGAGATTAACTCCTTATATGTGCCACAGCTGCTGTTGGAGCATTTGGAGTGTTTGGTTTCGAGGCATGAACGTTCCCTACGCATGACAGTGGTGAAACGACAGGCCCAGTCTCCTTCTGGCGTCTCCAGTGAGGTGGAGGTCCTCAAAGCTCTCAAGTCCCTCTTTGAGCACCACAAAGCACTGGATGAGAAGGTAAACCGTGAGATCAACACCTGCTGAGGTTCCTGTTGTTTTTGTTGAATTCATAAGGCTAGCACAATGTTGTCTGTGTAATGCATATGACAATTTGACAGAAATTTAATATGTTGCATACCACAAACCTTTTGATGTTAACCCTTATAATGCATAGACTGACGGATCTATTTTAGTAGCCAAAGTAATATTATATAACAATTTTTTGACAGTGAGGTTGAAGTACATTTATTAAACACTGCAGCCCACTGTCCCACCTCTCTTTTCCTTCATCCAGTGGCGTTTTATTTATGGATTAAGCCCTTGTGTGGCAGTTCATCCAGCTGTAATCCATTCTGCGGCCTTCTACAGACAGTGTCATTTATAAGGCGTTAGGTAACAGACGGCAGGAAATTGCTCGTGATTTATGGGACTATAGTTTTAGTGACCACTGGTCGTCTAGTGATGAAAGACTGAACCCACTGAAATGATTCCAGTGATCAAACAGGTCACAAGAGAGACCGATTAGAGTATTTTTATTTAGCTGTAGAATTTTTCAAAAATTCGAAGTGACTCATAATCTGATGTAAGACAAAGAGAAAAAAAATGTTTTACGTAAGCAATAAGGTAAGAGAGGCTGTGCTGTATCGTGAATAAATCACGGCTGAAGGGCGTTGTTAGGACCCCTGCAACTCCTTCAGCCATGACTTATTCACGATACGGCACTAGCCTCGAGTACCTTATTGCTTTTATAAAACGGTTACCACACAATACACATATTAAAGCCAAAAAATATGTATCAGGGCAACTTTCATGAAGTAAACTTTCACTAAAAGCCTTCCTTCCGCTGGAAAAAAATAGTCCCCAATTGTGAACAGCAACAGAAGTTAGATTATTATGCCATTAGATGGCGGCAAAGACTGTCTTTATGAGTGTGTCAGTCAGTAGCGAAGACTTTTACATTGAAAAGACTAAATTGTTGTGAACACGGAACAAGACGCAACTGTCAAATGCTTTGACTAGCGCTGTCAGTCACGGGAAAACCCCTTAACTGTTAAAAGGACAGGATAATACATCAGACATTTAAACAGGTTTTTTATTATGAACCTGAAAGAAAATGCTAAATCTGAATGCAGGTAATAAACTTGTTCAATCAATCTCTTTCTCACAATACTCTTCTACATAATACAGTAAGCTTCAATGAACAATATCAACTGAGAACAAACAGTTTACGTTGCTAAGAGTGGTTGCTAAGGGTGTTGTGTAGTGATACACAGAACCGTTGAGTGAAGCGGTCATAGCCGTGTTTTATCGTGAATAAAACACAGCTATTGACCAATCAGAATCAAGGACAGGAACTAATCGTTTTATAAATTTGTCAGCACCACAACAATAACTTATCTATATCATGTTATCATGATATCATGTTTATAGGTCATTCACAATAGAAAAAATGAAATGTACCATTACAACTAAACTCAAATTTTATTCCATTTTAATTCTACTTTCTTAAATTCTGCAATTCTGCATCATATTTGCTACCTCAAGTTCAAGTCTAAATCAGTAATATAAAAAACATTCTCACTTCAGTTGTGATTAGAGCTCAACCCTGATGAACAGTGAGTGACGGAGTGTTTTTTTTACGTTCAGGTACGAGAGAGATTGCGGGTGTCACTAGAGAGGGTCTCTGCCTTGGAGGAGGAGTTGGCCGCAGCCAATCAGGAGGTGAGGCACAAATGCTCTGATAACATAATTATACAACAATCTTCACCAGAAAGGTACTTACTATAAGATAAATATACTCCATAAACATGCTAAATATGTTTAATTTGTTGCTATGCCATGTTGTTTTTGCTTGATCTGATTAGTCTGAAATGCAACAGAGCATTGTGTATTTTAGTGTTTATTCTAGTACTGTCAGTACAGATGGTGCAGTTCTAGCTGAAAGAGCTTTAAACTTCTCAACAAGTGCCAAAAAAGTGTCATATTCAGAATGTGTGTATTGATCTTGATCACTCTGCGAGTTCTGCTATGTGTTATAATTTCTCACTTTCTGAATTAACACTCGTGTGATCTTTTCGGGTTGAGAGAGGGCGAGAGGAGAGAACAGAAGAGGTGAAAGTTATTTAAAACAAGACAATGACTCAGTTTTATGAAAAATAAAGAAAGGCTGGTGGGGTGTCTTTATTTCCTCCATTTATATTTCTTTGCGTAAAGAAATGCTAAATAAATAAAGATGTCAAAATTTCACTGATTGAAATTAATACATATACCTTACAGCTTTTTTAACATTTAAACAACTTTACAATTATTATAAACATTTCTAAAGAATGTACATGAACTATGCATTGCAAAATTCACCACATCTTAAATAAATCATATATAATCTATAAAATATAAAACATCAACCATGCGACAGAAAGATTTGCTATGAATTCTGTCTCTGGGAAATGACAAAAAAACCAAGGATTTCAGTTGAGGCTGCTTTTACATTTCTTCCAGCCTCTAAGCTGCCCAAGTTTACTTCCCAGAAAATAATTATTTATTATTAGTATTAGTCATTCAAAACCTCATGCTTTTGAATAACAGTTCATTGATATTATAAAAGGACATTCACACAACTTGTGAATTGCAGAGGCAGTTTGGGCATGTTCAGAATGCAGCGGCGGCTGGTGCTTTTCCAGAGTGGAGAGGCACAGATGTCACATACTGTAGCACTTATTAAAGCAAAGTATGTACTCAAGCTTATTTAAAGAGTTAGTTCACCCAGAAATGAAAATTCTGTCATTAATTACTCACCCTTATGTCGTTCCAAACCCGTAAGACTTTCGTTCACCTTCAGAACACAAATTAAGATCTTTTTGATGAAATCTGAGAGCTTTCTGTCCCTCCATAGACAGCTACGCAACTGAAACATTGACGCTTCAAAAAGTTCATAAAGAGATCGTAAAACTAATCCATATTGAGCGGTATTTAGTCCAAAGTTCTGAATAGACATGATCACTTTATATGATGAACAGTTTGAATTTAGACATTTATTTATTAAGATACTTGAAGAAACCTACCTCCAAAGCTACAGTATTGTGTAAAGTTTTAGGCACTTGTGTAAAAATGCCGTAAAGTGAGGATGCTTGCAAAAATAATGTCATAATTAGATTTTATTGATCAGTTAACTTCTTTTAACTAAATAAAATCAATATTTGGTGTGACCACCCTTTGCTTTTGTCCCAAGCACACTTGCACATAGTTTTTCAGGTAGGTTTCTTCAAGCATCTTAGAGACGTTGTCACAGTTCTTCTGGATTTAGTCTGCCTCAGTTTTTTCTGTTTTTCATACCAGCTGTTGTCAAACTCCTTGTGCAAAACTCTCACTGGATTATTACAATTAATGGCAAAAGGAACATTTGGAAATGTAAACTTATATTTCCTACTGACACACTACAGCAAACGATATAAATTACTGGCTTTAAACCATTTTTTTTTTTTTGGTGAAAATACTAAGTTTTGCACAGTACTGTATGTGTGAAATTCTCCTAAATTCACCGGTCAAAAACATTGTAACTCCATTTGAGCTTTATTTTGGTAAAATGTTAGTGTGTAAAAGTTAAAGTGTCTGACTATATATAAAGCCACAATATCAACTAACAACGCTGTGTTTAATTATTTAAAAAGACAGTGTTTTTTCCATTTCCTGAAAAGTTGCATTTTTGGAGATACAAGGTTTCCAACCGACAGAGCCGATATAGTACTTTGGATATTACAACTGCTAGTTGAGGCGGCAATTAAGGGGCTTCACGCTTTTTCTTGTAGAATACATTTGACTCGAATTTGATTGAATGCTATTCAGAAGAGAATTTTTAAATTTGATTAGTTTAGCTTTTTCCTTCATATGTCTCAGCTAATGCTCTCAATGCAATCTCAGAATTATGAAGAGTGCTTAATTTCTGCCCAAGTATACATGAACCATCTGAATTTCAAGTTCCCATTAATATCTCAGTGTAAGAGGTAGCAAAATGTTTTAGTCAACCCATTCACAAAGATGAATCAGGTTTCTGTGAAGTAGTTGTTTTCTGTTTGAAACAAACCAGCGTTTTAGACACAGCCGTGCTTTTACGTGCTCCTCTTTGATGAGACCAAATGAACGACATCAAAGCGAACATGCTCACTTTCATTGGGCCTCCACTTCTCATTTACCTTCATTTGCAAGTTGACTCAATATTCCAGCTCTTTGTGGAGTCAGAAGGTGCGGGATTGTTTGATCTTCAGGCTTCAAAAAATGGCAGACAATTCCCTTTCTGTGCCTTCAAAAGCGTGAAGCCCCTTAATTGCCACCTCATTAAAGGAATGCGTGGTGAGCGGCGATAAACCAAAGAAAAGAAAGCGGATGTCTCCCTTATTTCCATCCATCCATCTTTCCCGCTTTCTCTGAGCTCACAGTGGACAGAGCGTCTCGACATGGGAGTGGAATAATCTCCCAGTGCCCTTTAGCCCGGTGAGAGCACAATGTGTGTGTTGGTGTGACAGTGTTCATCAGTCAGATAACCTGCTTAAGAGATGCTCCTGGAAGAATACTAGGTTATTTTATTAGGGAGCATATGCCAGCAGACATGGTCAGCAACTTCTGCTGCTATATTTGTATGCACTGCAGTTTTACATTATTGGGCTGTGGCTGTTTTGTGCTGGTCCAGATATACTGCATTTTATAATTTACATTATAGTGTAAGATATAGTGGCGTACTACAAAAAAGTACCATGTTATTTATTTGAAACATTGGTAATAATTGAGTACTATGGTATATACTGTATCAACACATGAACAGTATATTGTGGTGCCACCAAATACTTATTTGTAAGGGATATTATTCTGGAACTGAATGCAACAGTAGGGTACTGATATGAAAAAATATGTCTGACTTAAGCAGTGTGTGCCATCAAAGTACTGCGGGTGCGATTCGCGAACAAGACGGCTGGTTACAGTCGTCGCAGTTTCTCCAGGGTGGCTGCATGAGCTCTGATGACGACCGCTAATCCATGCGTTTCGTGTTTATTCTGACACATTCAGTTCTGCTAATGCTCACAAAACCATGCTTTTACTCATAGGCCTATTTATCAAAATAAAACTGATAAATTGAAAGTGGAGACAATACCTCAAAAGAGGCCTACATTGTTATCACTTTCCCAACATTTGTGTCATTATTCTTAAAAGTTATGTAAATTATGTTTGCAACAATAGCTGTAGGTTTATTGGCCTCAATGAGTCTCAGACTCCTGCCCAGACGGCATTACATAATTTGTGAATATTTCTAAATATTTGTGGCTTAAACAGCTGTAAAATTGACTGTACTGCAGTTCTGTGGATGTTTTGCCCAGGCAGGGTTATTATGGTTAACTAACAAAAGCTAAAACTATTAAAAACATTTATGCTAATTGAAATAAACCTGAAATAGAAGAAAATATAAATATTGGTTGAAAAACTAATATTAGAAATGTTGCCTAGTCAATAGGGATGTTCATTTGTTTGTTTGTTTTTCCTGACCTTCAACCGACGCGATCATTATCCTTTCATTAACCAACAAGATTGTTAAATTTGTTAAATTAAAACAAAATTAGAATGAATAAGTGTCTGTGACCCAGTAAAAAAAGAAAATAGCACAAATAGCAGCATAAACAACAGAACATGGGGATTCATCATCATCACGCACCTGCAGCGCTTCTGTGAACGGAGAAAAAACAGGATAAAATCATATAAAAGGATTAAATAGCCTATCCCATATGTGAAATATATTTCACTTAAATAATTAACAGATTAACAAAATGAAAAAAAAAACAACTCTGACAAGTAATAGACTATATCTATATGCCAAGTTTCGGTTCATGTAAAGGAGGCCGAAAATTATGATGGCAGAAAATTATTTTAGTTTTCTTTATTTTACAAGCAATGTTTTGTTTTTATTGTGTGTACAAAAATAATAGTTAATCCTTCACAGATTTGAATGGTGCTACTCTTATGACCATAAATGTCTGAGTATTTTAAGTAGTTTATGCTTTTATAAGAAAATTCAAGTGATCGCGCAGGTGCCTCATGCGCACACACAACATAACCTGTCAGTTCTCTTAACTTGACATCACAGCCTGTTCATTGTAAAAATAAAATACAGTCCACCAAATATATAGAAAGTTACACTGCTTATTTTAAATACTCTGTGCACAATCTGTGTCATTCACTGTGCTGTTATGCCAAGCATATTTTTGCGCATGTGTAGTTTGATGTTGTCGGTATTGGAACACAAAATAGCTAGGCTTACAAAGTTATGCCATCCTGGCGCTGGGTCTGTACATATGTTCTAGAGAATGTGAAGTTTGTGCGAGAAATGACTGTCCTCTGTGCTTCCATATGAGTTTCACAAACTTTAACATGTTTAACTTCTGTTCTGTGTGATTTTTAAAAACGGCTTAGAACCTTTTGACCTCTCTCTCTCTCTCTCTCTCTCTCACTCTCACAGGTTTTTACAATAATTTTTTTAATAAGGTTGTCTATAACTGACTGACGAAATCCTGTGCGATCTCTTCACACATTTAAGAATTCTAGCCCTGAGACAGCAGTGTGACGTGTCATGTGAAATCTCTATAGAAACACTCTGATGACATGCCCTTAAATGTGTCATATAATATTGTTTGTTAAAGGAAAAGTCCTAATTTAGTTTTTCATAATAATTTTCAACCTGTTTCAGGCTGTTTTCTGCTGCTGCTGTGCCTTTAAGTCTTCCCTGGAAAATTCATTTATGGAAAATTCCTTTTACATAAGAAAAATAAGTAACAGCATTTATGGGTTGCAGATCCAATATAGTTGGTCCTGCCAACTGTTAAATTGTTGAGGTCGGTTGTTAAATGATCGGTTCGAGACGCTCGTTTCTTACATTCCCGCCTCTCCACAATTCCTGTCGGAAGGAGTGGTGGAGCACTCAATGCCCTTGAAACTATTTGCAATTAAACAACTAATGGAAAAGTGACCATGCTTGCTGTTGATGTGCCATATGAAGCTGTCCAAGTTTGATTTATGATGCTGTTTTTCTGTATGCTTGCAGTTCAGTGAGAATCAACAATATATATGTACATCATACAAAAATTACCCTGGAAAACATACGCATACATACAATGTGGTTTGGTCTGTGCATCGAAACATTGCTTTACTATGAATGTGACATTATATGATAATGTCTATGCCTCTAAAACTTAAAAATTACCCTGGAAAACACACATACATACACTCCAGGAAAAATACTGTTTGGTCTGCGCATCGAAACAGTATGGATATCTGGTTTGTTGCTTCCAGGCAATACAAATAAAGCTTAAGAATTGCTTTGATAATGCCTGTGAATACTACAAAAAATATGTATCAGGAAGCACAAGGAAGAAAAGTTAAATATTTAAGTAATATTTAATGCTGCATATGAATACCCCATTTTAGGATTTGTTGTACCAGTTATGTCTGTCATTTCTATTTTGTCTTTACTGTTTGGTATATTATTTGGCATAAAGTGTCCTAGCAAAAACACAGTTCAGCGTGTTTTGATATCAGTATTGCTGGTTACTATCTTTGATTATTTCTCTCCTTTTATCATGCTTTTGCAGATTGTGGCCTTAAGGGAGCAGAATGCCCACATTCAGAGGAAGGTTGCATCAGGAGAAGGGGCAGAGGACTTGTTGGAGGGAACTGATGCCCAGAAAATCCATGGCAAGGTGGGCACTTACTCCTGCCAGGCTCTTAACTGCCTCACAGTGGTTCATGTTTTCTCAACAGTCAGATTTTGTTCTACAAATGCCAAAAGTACAGTAACTGTTTTTTTGGGTTTTTTTTTTTTTTGCTTCTGAAGTAAGTCTCTTATGCTCACTAATTCTGCATTTATTTGATCAAAAAAATTTGAAATTGTCACGCATGGCTGTGGTATAAAGCGCACAACGAAGGAGAATATCAAATTTATTAAATCTACTAGCAGAAACACCAATCACTGGAGAATAAAACAAAGTCTTCAGTGTCACATGATCCTTCAGAAATCTGTCTAATATGCCGAGTTTGCTGCTCAAGAAACATTTCTTACTTTTTATCAATTTTGAAAAGAGTTGTGCTGCTTAATATTTTGGTGTAAACTGATTTTCAGGATTTTTTTCGGGATTCTTTAATGAATGGCGTGCATTTTGATCAATTTAATGCTTGTTTGCTCAATTAAAGTAAGAAAAAATGATTGGTTTTAAGTCTAGTTGGGAAGAAAGAAATGTAACGATATTTATTATAGCTCAAAAGGGGAAATATTAATAATTAGTCATAACTCGTTATAATTAATTATAAATATTTGAATCGGTTAATCAAATTAATTTAATGTAGCTGAATGAATATTACAATCAATTAATCTGTTTGGCCAGCGAACACTCAGTATTGATCGTCTATCAACTTTTCAAGAAGGATATTTTTCCGTGGCCACAGAAAAATATCGCTTTCTTAGCATGTAGCTGTGATCGAATCGTTATCAGGGACATTGATTTTATTAGCAGATCAGAATCAACTCGCAAGAGTGTGCACCCAAGTTTTATTTAACTAAATCACAAACACATAACTAAACTAACAAACACACACATACATGCATACAGTTTACCAAGGGAAAGAGAGAGCTAAAGCAGAGTACAGGAAAGCAAGAAGTTACAGCATTGTTTGAAATTCAGCAGATCAACAGCCTTGAGCAAACCATCAGTTTAGTTCTAACACGCCCTTCTTTAAAAGGGGTAAGGATACTTAATGTATCACATAATGAGACTAAGTTTGATACTTGCATGTCTCGCCCATTTGAATTAAAACTGTCCTGATGCAATTTGTGGAGGCTCCCATTGAATCTTTGCTGATATTGTCTTGATGAAAGAGAACCAGTTGGATTCAGAGGATCTTTGTTGAATGGAAGGTCTAGGCCGAAGCCTGGCACAAGCTTAGAAGATTCTAATAGGCCTACAGCATCATCTTGGCATCAGCATTTTTCAGTAAAGGAAAAGAGGGGGGGAAGAGACCAGGGTCTTGTGATCAGTGATTTTAAAGCGTGAAGATGTCACTTCCTCTTGAGGTGTCTGAGCCTTCGGAGAGAAACTTTTACGAGTCTTTGTTCTGTAGCAAGATATTTGCATAAGACATTGGATTGGATGTTTGAGAGAAGAACCTTCTAGATTCTTATAATACTAATGTGTCACAGAGTTAGTAACGTAACATAAATTACCAAATAGGAAACGAAAGTTGGAGTCCGTAGATACCAAACATGCTACCCATGTGATTTTAGTTAACTATAAATTTGTAACTTTGAAACATTAATACCAAAATAGTTCAAAAGAGAGAATTAATACATAGAATAAACCCTATAAAAGGAAAGTCATGAGATGGGAAAATTGGATACATGTTTATACATTTCTCAAGTGGTTATACATAGAATATATAGGATTAAGAGGGTTTATTTGTCCTTCTCAGAAAGAATGAAGTCAGAGTCATTAGTCTCTGCAAAATTCTTTCTGATCGTAAAAGTTCTTATCAGTTTTTTCCGTGTCCTATAACAGGACACCTAGTTGTGCCTGTGTGTTAGCTACATATGGGATGCAAGTTGCAGTTTCAGGGGGATAGGTTCACAAAACTTTGATAGAGTGAGTTTCTGGATAATTCATTAAATATAATGAATAATTGTGTGTCTGATTGGTCCAGACGCTACAGAAACTGAAAATCAGTTTTTGAATACAGACGTGTACAATAAAATCAATAAGCCTTCACTATACAGTCAACACACACACTCATCCTGTCAAACTGTATTTCTAGAACAAATTGAATGTGCCATTAAACCGATCGTAGCAGAATATTGCCTCGCGCTCCTGATATAAAGATAACAGGATGAAAGGATGAGAGAAGTGTCATCCTCCTCTCACTGTCACCGATGGGCGCCGTGTGCGGCATTAGATTGTGTTGGCATGGTGACAGTGATGGCAGGAATTTGTGGCCTCGTAGAAGATAAAGGTTGGCACTTTGACAGTATATCTCAATTGGCCAAATTAATCTCCCATGATGCTTGATAGATTTAGTAGCACTACTGACAATATCCATGCCGTCTGGCACTGATGCATGGGTCCAGCCGACCAACTAGAGGTCATTGATTTTACCTGTACTTTAAACAAACAAATCTGACCCTCTCAAATAGATACAGACAAAAAAAGCAGAAAATGGAAGAGAGAGACAATGAGTGAAAAAAGTGTCAGTGAGTCATTATCAGGCCCTACAGCAGCTCCAGAATAAACCACGGCTATTCTTTGTCTTGTCATTCTTGTCTATTTATGATCACAGAAGCTGTTCTGGTGAAGTCGTGTCGATCTCTCGTGGCTTCACAGCTTTGACAGAGTAAATTCTGTGTGCTCTGCAAATGATTTTATCACCCTTCTGTCTTGGAGTCTGCAACCATAAATTAAACAGGGTATAAAGTCTAATTTTAGTGCGGCGTAAGACGTGTGAATATGTGACAGAAATCTTTATTTTAGGCATGGCAGAAGAAAGATCTGCTGAGCTTCTGTTTCACACACTCAGAATGCAATTAGACTGAAAAGAGCATGCTGGGAATTCAAAAATCCATATAAAGAGCACTGGTGCTAAATTAATGAATGAACGAACTAGCTGAAACATGAAACCATGGAACTAAGATAATATAATATATTGTAACACATTACAGGTAACACGAGTTACGTAATCAGATTACTTTTTTCAAGTAACGTAACGCAATACTTTTAAATTGAAATAATATCTGAGTTATATAAGTAACGCAAGTTACTTTGTTTTCCAATTTATTGACAGCTCTCCTATCCCCATGTTGAGAGATATCGTGAGTGTCGAGGCTATGTGTGCGCCGTGTGAACATGATGGTTATTTTAGACTAGTTCTAGACTAAATGTGAGAATACATTTACTCGTTTACTTTTTCTTCTGCGTCCTATTCTTCTGTATTCCAGAATGGCAGCACAGCTGAAAGGCTTGTTTGTTTGAGCTGGGCCCTCTACTATAAAGGCGTGATTTTGCATTTTCTTCAGCCTGAGGCATATTCATTTCACTTTTGGTGTGAAAGGGCCTTTACATTTGCCAAAAATATAACTTTTTTGTTGTTATAAAAACAAAAAAACAGCCTAGATAAGAAAAAGTAATGCAAAAGTAACATAATGCATTACTTTCCTTAAAAAGTAACTAAGTATAATGCAGTCAGTTACTTTTTAGGGAGTAACGCAATACTGTAATGCATTACTTTTAAAAGTAACTTTCCCCAACACTGGTGATAATATAATGAATAATGAATATTACATTTAATATATTAATAAACTAGAATACTAGACTTATAAATAAACTAGAAAATAGACTTAAGAGATTACAAGTAGGTATGTTCTTTGTGTAGTGTTTATTGAATTTTTTTTCTTTAAATTAGTGTTAATTTAGCGTCAATTGTATCAGTTTATTGTTTTACCATTTAATTTAAAAAATGATATGATGATTTGTGTTGATTTGTATTAATCAGAAGTTTGAATCAAAGAAGATCAAGTCAGTTTATTTTTAACACTTATATATGCTTATATATGTTATGTTTTAACTTTAAACATTTGTATTATTACATTATGCAATGTTTATTTTTATACAATATTAGATTGAGAATGAAAATGAGAAATGTTACCTTGGTATCCAGCTGCGGAAAATAAGTTTATTTATTTATATATTTTATTTTATTTCAGTGTTTATTATATTTGAAGTAGTACTAACAAAATTACCATGTTAACGCATGCAAATAATTTTTTTCAGTTTAATCGCGTTAAAAATATTTAGGACAGTCATATTTTGGCTATAGCTTTACATTATATGATCATGCTCTTATTCACGCAAATGCTTTTAAACCATTCAAGCGGCACAAGACAAACGAGACGCACTGTCTGTGAATGTTGTATCTCTGTGACACACACACGACTCGAGTACACAGAACGACGCGCACCAGTTCTCTATCGCGATTGATAAAACAATAACACACAGAATTATGCCAAATGAGACATCAGTGCTAGTATTAGTATCAGTGATACTGGCGTTTAGGCCGTGTGTCCACCAAAGTGTTTTTTTCCAGTGGCTAGCGTACTTTTTCAATTGTTTTTATTTGGAGCACCGTGTTTTTTAAATGCCAGAAACATAACGGCCCTTTTAGACAGGATGCGACAACAGCATCATTGTGCTATGAAACCGATTTATTTCAGTGGCTTGCACCACGTGAGGACGGTTTGTTGCTGCTTCGACCAAAGCACACGCGCAACAGAGTGCACCATTGGCAAGCTTGCGCATACGCCACGGTCAAAGTTCAACTTTCGCCGCTGCGCTCTGTGACAGTTACCCGTGCAGCCAATAGAAACAGGGCATCAAATGACTAGACATATAGAACTCCCTCTAAAAGTTTTGAAAAAAATCGCTTTGTATATGAAGGGCTACGCTGAACCTAGCGGCCAGACGTCTTTTTCACATTCAAGAGCTGAGTTGAAGAATGTTAAACTTTTGAGTAAAACGCTGCACTCATCACTGTCCCCTTTTAGCCAGCCGTCCAATCAGAGTGGAGGGGCGGGACAAATACAACACCGACCAACTGTCACAATATTCTTGCTGTACAACAACATCAACAAGCAGAGAACAGAACAAAATTAATGATAAATTAATATTACTTGTCTCCGAACATACATAGCAAGTAGGGATGCACCGATACCAGTATCGGTATCGGGCCGATACCAAGCTCATGTACTCGTACTCGTAAAAATACCCCGATACCAAAGACCGATACCTCACGTGACGTAACTGTCAGACTTTCCGTGCACAGAGACACCGACGGCAGCAGCAGAAACAATGTCAGCCTCAGAGGTGTGGAAATACTTCAAAATTAATGATGACAACACACACATTGCAAACTGCATGCTTTCAATCACAATTCTTTATCGATTAGTGAAGGTGGGATTGGCGGAATCACGCTGAATGACACAGACCAGAAGCGCTCTCTCTCTCCCGCACGCTCTCTCTCTCTCTCTCTTTCTTGTGCGCGATCAGTTCTCATCGCGCCTGAATGGTCAAATGCACACATAGTTGTCAAAATGTCCATCGTGTGGAGTATCTCACGTAAATACAGTCAGTTATGGCTTAAGTAGATGTAAACATTTGGGTGAAAACAGGATATGTGTCAGTATCCATGGATTCGGTCTTAAAGGGACCGTAGCCTATATTTGTCATTAATGTTAATAAAACAACAAAAGATGTTAAATAAATGTATACATGGTAAATAAACCTACTGTATCTGAAAAACAAGTTTATTTAATTTGTATTTCTATAGTATTTGTTGTATTGTTTGTAATTTGTTTGTAAATTTATTTTTATATAACAACAATTATATATATTGGTAATTATGCCCTTTGAAGGTTATTCTACACTGTGAAATTTTTGTTCTTTAAGTTTGTGACGAGCACATAAAAATTATTACTTTTTTCATTAGAGTAATAATAAAGAAGCTGTCCTACATTCATTAGTCTCACTGTATTGTGCTTGAAAACTGCAACATCACCAAAAAAAAAAAAGAGAGAGAGAGAATTTTATAAATGTATAGGCATCGGTATCGGCGAGTACTAGAAAAAAAGTATCAGTACTCGTACTCGGTCCTTAAAAAATGGTATCGGTGCATCCGTAATAGCAAGTACTCTACATTGTGTCGACATTTTTAGTCTGAAGCAAATTATCCACGAAATTAGTTACAAGTAACAGTGCTGCGGATATTCCATGTCATAGCAACAAAGCTGAAAAAAAAAAAAAAAAAAAAACACACTGCTGAAGCTCAAATGCTCACAAGCGTTTTCAGCTAGCTAAAAATGCTTTGGTGGACACACGACCATTCATAAAAAGATGCCATTAAACAAATATTTAAAATATACTGTCTTTAAAATGTTTCTACATTAATTTGGAGAGTAACTGTAAAATTATTACGATATAAAAATATTAAAAACTTTATTGTTTTTAATCACGATTAATTACAGAAAAGATGTGATTAATTAAAAAAAAAAATGTAATCGATTGACAGCACTAATTTCAAGTAACAAAAATGTTTTTTATGGTTGTAGCTTTAGTTTTATTTAACAATGCTAACCCTGATAACAATATGAAGTTATACTGAATTAGTTCATTCTGTTTAAAAATCTTTATTTTAATTGGTTTAATCAATCCCACAAAACTAAAGGAAAGTGTATTGTGTGTGTTTGGGCTGAAGCGGTTGTCTAACGGGTCGATGGAGTCGGGGGACGAGGCCAGTCAGGTGGTGGAGCTGCAGGAGCTGCTGGAGAAGCAGAACTACGAGCTGGCTCAGATGAAGGAGCGCATGTCCTCGCTGTCCTCCCGCGTGTCCGAGGTGGAGCAGGAGCTGGAGACGGCCCGCAAAGACCTCATCAAGAGCGAAGACGTGAACAACAAGTTCCAGAGAGATATTAAAGAGGTGCAGTATATGGGAGTATGTGAATTAGGCTGTGTCCAAAACCTCATCCGACTGCACACCGTGTGTAACATCCTTTCTACTCAAAGACAGTTTTCTTAAAAGGTGCCTTCTTACAAAATTCTGTCCGTTACGGCCCTGACTGACCAGGTGTCTTCGGTTTAGGACACAGGCTCCATCTTGATGTCACATTGATAATTAGTGAATGCCGGACAGACTCTGGGAAATGTCTGTTGAATTTGAGATGCAGCTATTGATGGAGAGAGAGGTTGTGGCAGCCCGAGGCAACGAGTGTGTGTGTGTGGTTCCGTGTCCGAATGTGTGCTTTTGCCTGAGATATTTGTCCTCAAGCCTGTGTATAATTATAGGGGAAGGATTTTTGATTGACAGCAGACTATTACACCTGCGGGCTGCTTAGGTGTGTGTCCACTAACCAACAGTATGACAATATATGTGTATGTGTGTCTTTATACAGGCTATGTGTCAGAAAGAAGACATGGAGGAACGGATCGTGACTCTTGAGAAGCGCTATCTCAGTGCTCAGAGAGAGTCCACGTCGCTACATGACATCACAGACAAGCTGGAAAACGAACTGGCCAATAAGGAGGCTTTCCTCAGACAGGTCAGGTTTTGACCAGCTGTTTTCCAATTTCCTTCTCCATTTCCCTTTAGTATTATTTAAAAATTGCTTTGATATGTCGCAATTACTTACCTTCCATATTCATACACTGCAGGAACGCACAGATGTTTTGAACTTGATAACTGACAGTCATTCCAGTCGTAATTGAACATTCTGTGTCAAGATGACACAATTTCATATCCTGCCAAACGATTTACCAGGATTTCTTGAGTGCTGAAAAAGATGCATGTTCTGAACATATTACAGAGACAGAAGGGCATGACAAACTTGACAAAGCATTGATTAACTACTAAAATTAATAATTCAGACACAAAAAGAAATTCTGTCATTATTTACTCATTTTGTACCAAATTTTTTGTAGACTTTTGTAGAATAATCTTTTCCATATCAGCATTATATATACTATTGTAGTATGGCTAACACTTTATTTTACAGTGCCGTAGTTACACGTTACTACATGTCCTTACTATAGTAATAACAGTAAATTAAGCATAATTACAATAACTAACCCTAAACCAAACCCTAATCCTGTAAGTACAGGTAGTTAATTAATAGTACTTAATAAAGTATTAATAGAGTTATTACAAAGTAATTATGGCACTGTAAAATAAAGTGTAACTGTAGTATGTATTAATGTTGTAAATTAGCTTTTTTTTTTAAATTTTATGTCAAGTTTTTATAATTTTGTTATGTGGTTTTGTCATTTTTATTATTTTTAAATATTTCTATTTATTTTTATCAATTTATTTTAGTTTCAGTAATTTTAGTACTTGAATTGTTCTAAGAACAAGCAAAAAATAGGCAGTTATGTAATTTGTTTGTTTGGGCATGCTGAAAAGGGCCACGCTGATCCACTTGTTGCTGTGGAAGCTGGACTGTCTTATGATGTGTGCTATATGAGGATAAACCCTCTCTGATCAGTGTTTGTGTGTGTGTGTGTTTCCTCCCACAGATGGAAGAGAAGAACAGGCAGTTACAGGAGCGGCTGGAGTTGGCAGAACAGAAGCTCCAGCAAACCATGAGGAAAGCTGAGACACTGCCTGAAGTCGAGGCTGAGCTAGCACAGAGGATAGCAGCTCTCACCAAGGTACACAAACACACACACACACACGCACACACACATGCTGTGCATTTAATGCAAACCAGTGCTGTAAAATTATTTAACTAAAAACATTTTGAGTTGAAATAAATAATACGTAAAGTGCAGAGCAGGAACATCTGGGAACACTTATGAATTTTGTGAATTGTTTTTTAACTTATTCATTGAACTGAACCATCAGAATGAACCACTGACAAATGAATCTCTTCAGAGAGCGAGCGAGACGTCAAACTGCAGCCCATGTTGGGCTCAACTGTTCAGGCTAGGGGGTCAAGGGTCATTTTTGAGGTGGTTTCTCCTACTGACCACTGCACATTGAGAGGCTCTCTTGGTTTGGTTGGTGCAAAGCATTATATTGCACTTAGTGTAGATTTATTATGTGCATTGATCAGCATAAAAACTTCAGTATCATCAGCATTCTTTTATTCTTTATAAAAGTGTTATTTTATATAAGTATCTTGATGAAAACATAGCATTAATATTTTTAATTCATTCTTTATAAATGATATTAGTCATATATTAACTTTATTAATAAATAACATTATTATTATGTTAATTCTTTCTTTGTAAAATTGTAAAAAAAAATGTAGGGACAGGGACTTTTTTTTTTTTTTCCATCAAGAATGATTAGGTGGTTTGCTGTGATGTCATGTGAGTGACAGGATGTCCTGTCCTCACGCCAGTAAACAGATCATCAGAGAAGAGAAGTGATGTCACTGCAAGATGGAGGGGAAGTTATTTAGATTTAAGATTATGTGGGCACATGAATTAAAGAAAAATATGATATGAACTAGTGTTGTCAAAAGTACAGACTTCGAAGTCGGTACTGAAATTTTTAAAATGTGATGCTTTGAGCACTGTTGAGCGGATTCGTAAACACCTCTGATTGGCCATTGTGTTCATGCGCTCATCAGATATGTCTGTGATTGTCTACAATGATCAACGCTTCAAAAACACGTTGTAAATAGACATCAGTGATAGTCACAGAGCGCTTACACAGATACACACTCTTTCAAAACACTTACAAACTTAAGCCAATCAGAGGTGTTTACGAATCCGCGCAACACTGCTCAAAGCGTCACATTTTTAAAGTTTCAGTAACGACTTGTTATCGAAGTCGGTACCTTTGCCAACAGTAATATGAACGGATAAATCATTTATAATACATGCTGCAGTATTCCATAAAAAATAAGATTTGTCCATTTTGATTTCATGGTGACTTTAAAGAAAAAGTAAACAGATAGAAATTAAACTCCTGTTCATTATTTAAATCATCTGTAACAAACGGCTGTGAAAACATTTAGTGATAGAAATGATTCATACGGCTCTTATTATTAATGTTGTGTGATATTTCTCTGTATTGTGTGGTTTGTTAGTCTGACATGGAAGCTAAACTCCAGGACATGAACTGCAGTCTTAGGAAGGTGGGGCTGAAAGCCGTTCTCTCTCTCTCTTATTCACTTTGCTCTGTCTGGTTGTGGGTCTGTTCACTGCTGGTGTATTTCAGCTGCATATGATGCTCAGCTGGGATTTTCTTCGCTTTAATGAGTTGCTGACGTACTTGGTTCTTTCTGTTCACCCACGAGAGAGAGAACAGAAGCATAAGGAAATAAACACTCCTTCTCTTTACCTGTCTGCTCAACCATATCTGTGGTGTTCGGTGTGACGGCACCTTATAAACCAAAGACACTCTCATAAATCTAGATTAAGATTCGAGCCAACACCACAGTCATGGGTCCTTTCTCTGCTGGTTTGGGATAATTTGTGCATTTACATTTTCTCATCTGACAATATACATTGTTTGTGTTTGTTGTTTAGGCGGAGGAGAGACACGGCAGTATCGAGGAGCGTATGAGACATTTAGAGGGACAGCTGGAGGAGAAGAACCAGGAACTGCTCAGGGTCAACATCACTTTATATCATTAAAGAATGCTTTTTTTTGGAATTGCATACTTCCATATTATGCACTGTTTTTACAGTATGCTTTGTGCAGAATGTACATTTTCTTTTTATATGGAATATCTAAATTGCCACCCATGTTTGTCAAAATATGCAGTATAAGACAGCATTCTGCGTGGAAAACAGTATCCCACAATGCAGTGCACTCTACCTTGACCTTCCATTTCCAGTATGATGAAGAAACTGGCAGCAAAATCAACTACGATTATTGTCTCCTCCTAACAGATTATTTTATTGAACTGCCAAAAATACGAAATATACTTTTTTTTCTTCCTATACATACCAGGGCAACATTTGCAAAATTAAAACCCTCAGAGAGCTGGTTTATCTACTGTCTCATAAATGGTCTAAAAAGTGAAATCTCTTAACTTTTCATGACTGTGTCCTTCTGGTTGAAATAAATTATATTACAAATACATTTTTTTTTTCTTCAGAATTTTGTTGTGAATTCAAAACATTCACTTAATGTATCAGTAAATTCACATATTGTATCATTTTGCAACCCTAAATGCCCAGAATTGCGATTTTGCAATGTCTCTCCAAATTTGACCATTTTAACATGTGGTGGCTGATGGCCTCCTAAAAAGATGTTTGGGGGGTGGGGTGGGAGGGAAGCATCATGAATATCAATGCTTGGGTCTCTGAGGGTTAAACATGCAATGTAGTGTGGTCATATGACAATATTTCAGCATACCATTGCAGTATAGTATGTATATAGTATAGTGTAATATAGTACAGCATTTCATTCCGCAAACATTCTCTTTATAAAATATATAAAAAAGTATAAAAAAGTGAAAAGTAAAATGATAAAATATTTGATTTGTGTGAATGTTTTTTTGTGGATAAAATGGTGTATTGTGTTTCCTCAGGCTCGACAGAGAGAGAAGATGAATGAGGAACACAACAAGCGTCTGTCAGACACTGTAGACAGACTTTTGACCGAGTCCAACGAACGATTACAGCTCCACCTGAAAGAGAGAATGGCCGCTCTTGAGGAGAAGGTGGGAGACGATCCATCCGTCAGTGCCGACGACTTCCGGTCACATCAATCACTCATACTGTTTTCATTGCTTCTCTTTCAGAATGTGCTAATACAAGACTCTGATAACTACAGGAAACAGTTAGAAGACTCCATTCAAGAAAAGGTCATTAGTTTTTATTTTCTGAAAACGAGCTTGGTGGAACAATTTTTAATGCAACGCTTTGTTATCCATTCTGAGTAAAATGAAACTTTAATGTGCTTTGCGGTTGTAGTCTCATCTCTCCGAGGAGATAGATAAACTGAGATCTGAACTGGATCAGTACCGGTTGAGGGCCGGATCCCTTACAGAGCCCACGCTGTCACGGTGAGGCAGAAAGCATGAAAAACTCACAACTATCCTTTTACAATAAACAATAGCTCTGTTCCAAAACCCAGCCATCTCGACAGAATATCATAGCGTCATAGGCGTGCGCTCGACACAACAGTTGGCAGCAATATTAGCAGTAGAGTTGCATGTGAGGATACATTGCTATGAACTAAATAAAAAAATAGGAAAGAAATACTGACTATAAATACATAATATATTATAAAACTATGGATAAAAAATAGAAATGTAATTGAAAATGTATTATTTCAGCCAAAATGTGTTTGTTTTTTATGCTCTTAGAGTGAAACAGTCGGGCTCTGGAAGTAAAAACCTACAGTTTTTTTCACCTACTGTGAGCTACGAGGTTCTTAATCGATGGTATATGTGACCCTGGACCACAAAACCAGTCATAAGGGTCAATTTTCTTTGAAATTGGGATTTATACATTATCTGAAAGCCGAATTAATATGTTTTCCATTGATGTATGGTTTGTTAGGATAGGACAATATTTGTCTGAGATACAACTATTTGAAAATCTGGAATCTGAGGGTGCTAAAAAATCAAAATATTGAGAAAATTGTATATTTACGGTAGGAAATGTACAAAATATCTTCATGGAACATGATATTTACTTAATATCCTAATGATTATTGGCATAAAAGAAAAATCGATAATTTTGACCCATACAGTGCATTGTTGGCTATTGCTCCAAATATACCTGTGCGACTTACGACTGGTTTTGCGGTCCAGGGTCACATATGCTTTTGTTGAAGCCATTGTTTCTTATTTGACTGTCATTTGCAGTGCCTCGTGTAATTGTAGTTCTTTCCCTCCTTAAAGCCGTTAAGTAAACAGTTTTGTACTTTTGTATTTTTGCCCGATTTTGAAATATTTTATGTTTTTGAATCAAAGTTTGTAATGTTTCACCTCGTAGCTGGTTGGTTTGGTTCATGGCCTGTAACTCTTTTAACAAATAAAATACTTCCAGAACCAAGGCCACCGAAAAAGCGGGCAGGCACCATTGCGTTCTATTGGAGTATTGGCTGTTAGCTTAGCAACATTACTAACATCAAATTCTAGTCAATTTTCTCATATACTTCCCATAAGGATTTATGTGGCAAGTAGATGTATACTGTTCCAGATCAGTCACTTGTTAAGTTCCAGTATTAGTTAAGAGATAGTACTTATGCAGACAGCAACGCAGCTCACTAGGTTTTGGAACAGAGGTAATGTTACATTCTCTTTGCAGTGATATTAAATAAATTACTTATGGCACTTATGTTCTTTGATTCCCCTGCATGATTTTATATTGTTCTTTCACTGCAAATGGAATTTTAGCATTGAAAATGTATTTAATGTGTCTAGATTCTAGATGTCTTGATGATGGATTGTGGTCTTGATTCCAGGTCCCATCTGGATGCATCCGGAGATCTGCGTTTCTCTCTGGGTTCTCTTGCCGAGACGCAGTCGGACCATTATCGCTCCACCAAGGTGATCCGCAGACCCAGAAGAGGGCGCGTGGGGTTACGTAGGGATGAACAGAAGGTAGGAGCTCTTAACTCAATTTCTTCTTGAGCTTTGTGCTGAGCATCACTTCTTCCTGCTTCTCTTTCATCTTCCTGCAGGCTAAGTCTCTGGGAGAGCAAGAATGGCGCTCTCAGCAACTTGGCATTCTGGGTGGCCACCCGTTTGAGAGCGACACAGAGATGTCGGATATTGACGACGATGACCGAGAGACCCTTTTTAGCTCTATGGATCTACTGTCTCCTGGAGGACATTCAGATGCTCAGACTCTGGCAATGATGCTGCAAGAACAACTGGATGCCATCAATAAAGAGATCCGGTCAGTCCATTCATTGTGACCACATAACCTTTTTGTAGAAAAGCCTTAAATTGTGTTGTCTTAATTGTCTACCCAGAGATTGAGAAGATGCATTACTTTCAAATGACTTTAATGTTATGCAATACATCTGTATAGCAATGAAAGATCATAATATTTCATAAAAATATCACCTCAAAGGTCAACAAGGGAAAATGTACAAAGAGAACGGCATGGGGTCTTACGACTGACCCTTGCTGCACACCTTCTTTAGCATTGTGAAGTTGGACAGCTGTTCATTTACACTACCAGAGGTAGGATCTAATCCACCTGTCCAAAAATTCCAACAAGATTTTCAAGCCTGTCTAAAAGAATGTTAATGATATCTTAAAGAGGATATCAAACATTTTGATATTAGAACACACATTGCTTTTATTTGTTACTGCATAAGTTTGTTTTGTTCCGAGTGATTTGAAAGTCTGGTAATGTGTGATCCTCAGTCGTTTTATGATGCAGGTGTATGATGCCTAGAGTTTTAAATTATGTTCAGATTTTAAAAGTTGTGTAGTGTATTCCAGACTTTGGTTTTTTTTTAAATCTCATTTATGGCTATTTTCTCCTCCATTTATACTGGCACTTACAGATCATTCTTGTCACTCACTCATACTCCTGTAAATATCTACATCAGTTTTTTGTTTATTTTAAGTGATTATTTGCCATTTATTAGATGACTTTCATCCAAAGTGACTCGCACATCGAGTCCGTTTACATGCTTGTCGTTAAGCCGATTATGCTTAATAAGCCGACAACGAACGTGGTCATGTAAATGCGGTAACCCGTTTTCTTTTATCGGAGTAAGGTCATAAACGGCTTAAGCATAAACCGGTCGGAACAGGTAGTTTTGTGCCTCTTACCCTGATTTTGCGCGGCATGTAAACGCATTAACCTGCTTTCTGTCGGCATATTGAAGTGCGCATGTGTGATGCGTGACAGAAACGCATCCTTAGTGCAGATTTAAACGCATCCAGATAGAGCCGGCGATTTGCCGGAAAGGAAGAAGGAAATATATCACAAAAGCAGACTCTTTCAAGACCCAGAACATTGTAGAAATGTGTTCTACAATGAAGTAGAAGTGGCTCAGTCAAAACGCTTCATCTGTAACTGCATGAGAGAATAATATATGAGCCATAAGTTTCTTGCTGACATGTTGCAAGCTTTATTTAACATCACAACTGACATAACATATGGAATACCCGGAGTCAGAAACGCAAATTATTATTTTTGACGTCACTACAGGGAAATAACCCGATTTATTAATAAAGTCATGTAAACACGTTTACTTGCGCTTTCAGTTTACTGGTTTGCATGTAAATGGGGAAAACTGGTTATTTCAGTAAGCTGATATTTGTGAGCTTACTGATTGATTCCTGGGACAGAGACAAGTTCCTTGACTATTATCCCAGTAGCTTTTTTTGAGAACATACAGTACAGAGAATTGAACTTGTCACCTGTGTCCTATAAGAATTTATCATCCACTCTTCCCTCCATAGCCTACATATAACTCCCTAGCTTATCCTTTTGCTTTTTTTTACTGTCAAATTTAAAACTTGTACATTTTTACAGAAACTCAGAATCAGGATCCTAGAATGAATTAAAAACAATAAAAGGTGCTGTGTCTCTAATAAAAGGAGTTGTCCATGTCTTAGTAAATATCAGCTAAATCTCAGGATTTCTCCTGTAGGCTGTCCGGTAGTTATTGAACAAGAGAGGTTGAGTGAAAGGTAACAGCTGTTTCTGCGGTTCCTGATTTCCATCATTTCTGGGAGTAGCCATGTATGCCTCCTCAGTATCACACCACTATCACCCGTCTGGCATCGCTGCCCTGTCTGTCGATCTCCCTCACATATTGGTGACCATAAGGCCTGACTGGATGTGCACTTGCACCTAAGGTTGTATGACTCCAACTCAAGTACTAACAAATAAACCAACACAAGCCTGTAGATTTCATTGAGATCTAATTTGAATTTTGTCCAATTCAGTGGAAATGTGTGATAAATATTTAAAGAACCCAGAACAGACGGCAATTCTTTCTTCAGCCTTTTTTATGGAACTTTAGTTGGATTTTGTGTTTCAAAGGTCATTTTAAATTCGTTAAGACAAGTATGAATTTTTTAGATGGTTCTCTGTCCTGTTGTTTTCCACATTTATTTGTGGTCAGGAGCCCCTTAATGTAAGTTTCATCAAGATACATATATAATGTACAATATAGTATGTGTGTCTAGCTTTATTTGATTACCAGCGTACAACTGTACCATTAAACTGTGCTTCTAATGTGTGCAGGTTGTTTTGATTACCACAGGAAGAAATATTGTCTCCCTGCGCGCTGTTTATTTCTCTCCTCCCAGTAGTGGTCCACTTTTGATAAAGCACCAGCTTTGGTGTTTGTGCTTTTGGGCTAAAAGACACGAAACCATTGAATGTCTTACAACCGACTGTAAACATGTTAAATGCTTGACAAATGGTGAAAGTTTAATTGTTTGCAGCCCAATCGATGGTTGCTTTACAAGATATTCAATAATCTAAGCTCATGAAAAACATCCACTACAAGAGCTGTCGAATGTTAGTGCAGTAAACTGCAGTTTGTGATATTTGAGTGTTGTGGGTTTGTGTCCTCAAGCGTTCACCGAAACCAACCACATCAGTCTTTGACCAGTAAAGCACAAGCCTTTTATTATTTCTGTCTCTCTCTGAGCTTATTGCATTATTTTGTCCTTTTTATATGTTCAAAGTACAAAGCTTTTCATTTGGCACTATCCATTGTAGTAAGGGATAATTATCTACAGTGTTTGTAGTCTTGTTGCCAAACATTTTCACCCAGCAAGCTTAGCTCTCCAGTAATGTCGTAAATCAAAATGCTAGTAGTTTATCTTCAAATTATCCCTAACTCACTGTGGGCTTGGGCTAAACTCTTTTTCTCAATTCTCCAGGCTGATCCAAGAAGAGAAGGAGTCGACAGAACTGAGGGCAGAGGAAATAGAGAACCGCGTGGCCAGCGTGAGCCTGGAGGGGCTGAACCTGGCGCGGGTGCACCATCCCGGAGCTTCCATCACTGCCTCGGCCACCGCATCCTCCCTCGCCTCCTCCTCACCTCCCAGCGGACACTCCACCCCCAAACTCACCCCGCGCAGCCCGGCCCGCGACATGGAGCGCATGGGGGTCATGACACTGGTATACAAGCTCAACCGTATCTCTGTCCTACAGGGGTCATGTCATGAGGATTTATAGTACATTTTCTTTGATAGTTTTAGATATAAGCAGTGCTGACCGTAGATGGAAAAATATGGAATTGAAATTATGACTCCGTTTGGTTTGTTTCCCTCATGTTGGAAATAATAAAAAAATGTATATGACCTCCTTAAGAATATTTGTTTAATTTAAGCCACATTACTTTAACATCTTTGTGGTGTTTTTTTCATGCAAATTGTAGTGCTGGTTAATCCACAAATGAAACTGTATTATAGCTTTTCTGGTATTTTCTTTAACATTTTTTGTTTTCTGTTCTGCAGCCCAGTGACTTGCGGAAACACAGGAGAAAGGTACTACTTAAAAGTCCCTTCACAAAAGAGCTCGGTGTATTTGCCATGATTATTTTCATAGGCATTATAGAGGACACTGGGGTTGGGCAAAAAATTCCAATTTTAAAAATGAGTTCCATTTCAAATTCATGAGTTGGGACTGAAATGTATTGGCTGTAGTTCAAAAGGGTGTTGATTTGGAATGAATAAGTATAACAAAAAATAATGAGGTTTATTCTTGCCTTACTGGCAAATTAACTAAATTTAAACTTGTCTGAAAACAAGTCGTATTATTCTACACCATTTTGCTCCTTAAGCACATTTATATTGTTTTAAGGATGTTTAGATATTTGTGCTGGTTAATAAAACAATAATACTGAGAATTATAGCAGTAAATAAGTATTAATACATACATGTTTTTATAAATATAAGTAATCAATTATTAAAAATTATTTATAATTCAAATTATTTTTAGTGTATGGATGGCATTGATTATTGTAAATTATTATTAATATTTATTATTAACATTAATTATTCAATCTAGAAACCTATGTGTTGTATGAAAATATCTTTGAGTACTTTACAATGAAAAAAAACAAACATAAAACATCCTGTTTTCAAACCAAAACTCACCTTCATGTCGTTCCAATCCTGTATGACTTACTTTTTTCTGCGGAACAAAATAGAAGATATTTTGAAGAACATTGGGAGCCAAACAACATTGGAGCCCATTGATTTTCATTGAATTGAATTTCATTTCATGTCTTAAAATATGTTCATTTATATTCCACAGAAAAATGTCATAGTTTTGGAACGACATGAGAGTGAGTAAATGACAAAATTTTCATTTTTGGGTGAACTACATTAAGGAAGATATTATTAAATCAGTTTGGAATGGCGTGCAATATTGGAAGACCATCAGAGTTTTCTTTTTCTCACAGATCGCAGCAGTGGACGAGGACGGCCGAGAGGACAAGGCAACCATCAAATGCGAGACCTCGCCACCTCCCACACCTCGCCAAGTCCGCATGACCCACACGCTACCTGCTTCTTCGCACAATGACGCACGGTGAGAAGGCAAAAAGACGCCAGACAGTAGCTAGACACGTGCTGTGTACAAATATAACTCAACATATTCTCACTGTTGATCTGTTTGTCTGTCTCCAGGCTGACGGCTACATTAGAGACGGAGGCCAGTGCTCTGAGCAGTGTAGCCAGCAGCCAGGACTCCCTCCACAAACAGCCGAAAAAGAAAGGCATCAAGTCCTCCATCGGACGACTGTTTGGGAAGAAAGAAAAGGCCAGACTGGGGCAGCTGGGAAAAGAGATGATGGGACCAGGACAAGGTACGGACACAGTCAAGGAAGCATCCGGTTTAAATTCAGGTTAAGCTCTATGAGATGATGTTGATATATCACAGAAAATACAGTCATTTTCAATACTGACTGAATCTGATTTAAATAGTGGTCTAGAGTGGAATGCAAATATAATTATCACACTAACATTATCAGATGATGGGTTAATAGATCTTCTCAATCAGTAGGGAATGTATCCGATCCTGAGCTTATGGGTCAGGATATTGCAGTTGGAAAGCTGGGAACACAGGCAGAGAAAGATCGCAGGCTTAAAAAGAAGTAAGTATTTTATAAATCGCTCTCTGAAAAATTCAAATTATACGCCCAACACAACCTTTTATGAAGGTAATTCAGTCCTTGGCCCAAATCTTGTAAAACGAATTAAATATTACTGACACACCATAACAACCTTCCTCACAAATACTGCCATGTTATGCTTCACACACCTCCCTGTAAAAAACTATATTTGAACATATGGCCCATCTGGATGCATTGTAGTGCCTTAGGCCAGAAACATACCTCACGCAAGTAAGTAAGCAAGCGCATTGCTAGCGTACAGTCCTGTCGTGCAGACTTTCCACCGAAGGAACTTTCCCCAGGAACTACGGACTTGGGGGGTGGTACTCGGTGTGTTTCGACCACAGGGACCAGGGTCTAAATGAATTTCCGGTTACAAATTTCCCCCTCAGAAAGTCCCTGCTCGCTAGGTAGTACTTTTTCAAAGTTCATGAGTTCAGGGGTGGGACTTGGGCACTGAACATGCTGATTGATTGACTCCATGCAGCATGTTGTTTCATCCACCATTTTAAGAGTCTGTTGCGGTGCTGGGAGCAAGAGTTGTTTGCTATTCAAATCAACAATGGAGTTTAAAAATTACAGCTGATGGACCGACGACGAGGTTCAGGCTTTATTAAACTTATACGCGGAGGACGAAATCCCGCGGGAACCGGAAAGCCGCGTAGTCCTACAGTACGTCACCGGACTACTCTTCACGGTACTTTAGACCGCGATGGAAACGCAGACAGCAGCCGGTCTGGGGGGGGAAAAAGTTTCTGGGACAAATTGTTCCAGGTAATTTCGGTGGAAACGAGGCTTTAGTGTGCATTTTTGTGTCACTTTGGTGATAGCAAGCCTCAGTGCTCATGATAGAGCAATGCGATCAAGTAACTCTAATTTAGATAGGGTGAACGTGATTTCACCAAGTACGACATGTTCCTGGATCAACATCTTTGTTGATCCAGGATTGTTGTTCCAGGATCAACAAAATATGTTGATTCAGGAACATGTCTTACTTGGCAAAATCACAGTGACCTTTAAGTAGCTAGCAATACGCATGCTGACAGTATAACTAACGTAACTAAGTTGCGAAGCTAGAATCTCTTCAAACTGTTGATCCACCATGACAGTAGATGACGACACTTGTAGCAACACTGAAAGTTTTGTTGTATTTTGTTTCGTAATGAATTATGTTCCGATAAATAAAAGTGTTTCTAAAGTCAAACTAAAATGTTTCGAAAATTAGCATTTCCATCACCTACCGTAAACATTTTGACGCGCTAAAACTTTTTTGCAAACAATTCTGAATGAAAACTTGGCTAATGTGCGATTCCGAGCTTACGTAACTAACCGCCATTCACACATTTGCATATTTGCGTAGAGTATGTTTCGGGCCTTGTGTTATGAATTTTCATGGTCAGTATAGTTTTAATTTAAGTTTACAATAATAACACAGCCTATATATATATATATATGCCACATGTTGTACTACTAAAATAATGTAATTGTCTTGAATTTGTATGATTGTCATTTGTAGAATATATGTTAACATGAGAATGTGCCTTTCATAGCAGGCTTGTGAGTTTGTTGCATACTGTGTTTACAGCATGTCATGTGATGCTTGCCGAATATCAAGTTTCTTTGCCTTAATGTTAATGGTTGAATGTGATCATTTTATGTAATTTGACTCGTGTCGGTCTCATCCTTCGTGGCGCCATGCGAGGACGACTCTTCACTGTTTCATTGCACTGTCACACTTTTTGCATGCTGTATGATAAAAAACAAAACCCTTTTTAAAGACTAGTAGATCTGTTCAATTGTGACCGATAAGTCGATATCAAAGTGTAAAAATTCCCAACAGTAATGCACGTGACTGAGCTGAGGTTTTTTCTAAAGTCTACATACAGTATGCTTAATAACAAGCATTTAATTTTGTCTCCCATCGCTTTCTCTATTTTTCTTTTCTCTCTCTCTCTCTTTCTCCTCATCTGACTCTGTATCAGCGGGTAAGTTTAGTTTGTGTTGCTGAGACTTGCTGCATTTTCCACTGTCGACGCTCTGTCCGTGTCTGTCGTCATGCTCCTAAAGTGTGTGTCTATCTTCAGGGGGGTCCGACGCATTTCCTTTCTGTCCATCTAGAGACCCCCGCCTCTGCCTTTCTTTTTCATTTGACTGTAAATGTGATTCTCCCCTCTGCAGTTCTATAGAGGATGCATCTCTGCCTGGAGAGAGAATGTGTGCCTTTATAACAACCTGTTCTCGATCTGCCATGCCGAGGCCTTTCTCCTCTCGTGTATGTGTGCGTGCGCGTGTCCGTGCGTGCGTGTGTGTGCATCGTGTGCCGTATTCAATAACCAGGTCTCGTCTCTGGTTATGGACTGTCAACTCATTGACTACTTCCCTGCTCTCTTTTTCTTTTCATTTTGTTTTCTCTCATAACTGTTTCTCTCCCTCCCCAGCAACAGTATGTTCAGAGGAAGTCACTCATACGCATTACATTGGACCTGAACATATGCAGTCCAACACGTAAAGATGAGGAGAGATACATCATCACCACCACCACCACCACGAAGGCCTTATTGCCTTTACAGCACACAGAAATAAAAGCTCACGGCCACTGGATAGTTCGCCACCGACACGGTGCCGGTGCCCGATCTGGTTCTGTGCTTTGCGTTTACATCAAAGAAAAGGCGGTTCTGAAAAAATTAGGCCCATTTAGTGCCGATTTTAGAAGTCAGCAAGCCCTGCCGGTTTGAACTAGGAACACCTAGCCATGCATAGCCAGACTTTTAAAGTCAGCATGAAATGAAAATTCACCCATGCATATGTTTTAATTTGTAAAAACTCAAACTTGCAGTGAAACGACAGACTTGTCTCCGGTGACGTATGCCGGATTCTCCAATCATTTAGTCCGCTTAAACCCTTCCCACAATTGACTGAAAGCTCACATTAAGATCTGCCTCCATTTAATCCACAACCAGTGGATTGAAAGAAGTCCCTAACCTACATTTTTCCTTTTTCAATAATGTTTCACTTGGATGTACGTCACAATATGGAACTGTCAAATCTGGTCCACTTTATTAGCAGATTATTCTGACCAAGAGCCATTTCCTTAAAACTGGGGACTAATATGTCCTGTAACATGATCAATCTTATTTGTAATGTGTCTTTTTTTTTAATGGGGCAGGTTTATCTGAAATAGCTGATACTACAATAGAACGTCATGGAAAAAGTGCTTGTTTGCTTCGAAGGGACCAAAATGTGTTAATAACAGAGCCTTTTATGTTTCAGGGTGAGTGTTGGGGAAAGTTACTTTTAAAAGTAATGTATTATAATATTGTGTTACTCCCTAAAAAAGTAACTAATTGCATTATACTTGGTTACTTTTTATGGAAAGTACCGTGTTACGTTACTTTTGCGTACTTTTTCCTCATCTGGGCTATTTGTTTGTGTTTATAACAACAAAAAGTTTTTATATTTTAATTTTTGGCAGATTTAAGGGCCTTTTCACACTCAAAGTGAAATGAATATGCCTCGGGTTGAAGGAAGTGCAAATTCACGCCTGTACAGTATAGGGCGCAGCTCAAATAAGTCTTTCAGCTGTGCTGCCACTCTGAAATACAGAAGAATAGGACGCAGAAGAAGTAAATGAATAAATGTATTCTCACATTTAGTCTAGAACTAGTCTAGAATAACCATCATGTTCACACGGCACACACATTGTCAGTCAATAAATGGGAAAACAAAGTAACTTCTGTTACTTATTTGAAAGAGTATCTCAGATATTGTGTTGTTAATTTAAAAGCAATGCGTTACTTTACTAGTTACTTAAAAAAAAGTAATCCGATTACGTAACTCGCGTTACTTGTAATGCGTTACCCCAACACTGTCCGGGATTAATCTCACAGTGGCATTTCTGAAATGTTAAGATGATCACCGTTATTTTTATTCAATAGTTTGATTAAACACCAGCTTTAGTTTTACGAACAAGCTGCAAAAAGAAACGGGATCACTTGGAATGCTAAAATATGTTCCCAAAACCAGGACTAAGACTTGTAAACAATCCCCCAATCACACACAGAACCGGATCAGACACCATCGTGGCACCATTTCGGTGGGAAAAAGATATCAGTGGTCACGTAAGCGGTTTTGAGATATATTTTTTGCAGACAGACAGAACCATATCACTCACTTCAGCATGTGTTAGTACTGTACCCAACAGTTCATTCAAGTGGCCTTACTGTAGACCCCGAATATACGGTTGGATTATCAAGCTGCTCTCTGAGGGAGGAACATCCAACTGTCTCTGCCTTAAAGTCCACCGCAACGTCAGCGTATCAAAAAATACTCACTTGTACTTGTTTTGTAGCCAAATGCCCTCACAATTCCAACACAATCCCACCAAACGCAAAGCCTTACCTTGGAACGTATCTGAGTTACACCGGCTCAAGATGACGGATCCTTGGAAACGAGTACATTCTGACGTTCAGATATTAGCAGGAGAGATATATTGGAACATTGCTGAGGACACGCTCTGTTACAAGTCCTTCAGCCCCTGTAAAGTTAGTAAGCGACAAGAGGCAACCTTGAAAAAAGCTAAGCATATTTCCCACTGAAGAATGCAGTAAAAAAGCATCTGTGTGAAAGTCTGATGAGAGTTTATGATAGCAGCCTTGTCTTAAAGCGCAAATATTTATCAAGAAAAACAGAATAGGGTTCAAAAGAAAGGCGTTTCTGTTTTCCCTCGATAAGTCACAGTATTCCAGTTTCCTTAAGCTCTCGGTTTTAGAGGCGAGGATCAGGACACAGCAAGGAAATGTCACGATATGTTTATCTGAGAAACTGGAACTTTCAGTTAGTTGGCGTCTCAGCGTGATCGACTTTACCCTTAGTTTCTTTCCTTCGTTTTATCCCACCGCAACCTCATCTTTGATTCGTAAACAGAAACTAAAACGGTGCTTAAGAGACGAGATGGACCTAAAATTAAATTATGGACTGATGTGAACTCAAACCAAGCATTATATTGGCTTAGGTGTTGCTTGTTTACAAAGATTGCATGAAAAGGTAGCATTCGTCATGCTACATGCTAATTACAGACTAGCGATAGTAGGTATACTTTAAGAAGAAACTTTTGCATTTGGTGTTCCATGTTGCTCTGATAAACAGATAGTGGCCATTAAAGGACAAGAAAACCTGGCAGAGACAGATAAAGCATCTCACTTTCTCTCTCTACATGCCCCTTTTCCCCCACTCTCTCTCTGTTCAGTTGATTATTTGTAAGCTAGTTCTGTCTTTCTCCTTATCTGTCTTCCTCTCTGTCTCGCTTTGTCTCTGCCACCTGCTCTCTCTCTAGGCACGAGTTGTTGGAAGAAGCCAGAAGAAAAGGGTTACCTTTTGCTCAGTGGGACGGTCCTACAGTTGTCGCGTGGTTGGAGGTGGGCAGTATTCATTTTCGCCCAATCAAAAAAAAAAAAAAAAAAAGGTATTAAGATGCGTTTTGGTTGATCGGATCACAAGCTGATGATGCTAAATACAGGTGTAAACGGGCTGTAAAACGTTTTGAGCTTGTCTACTTTTGACCACTTGACCAGATTGCTTTCATTGTTGAAACGCTCATGTAGTGGAATGTGTTCGAATAGCCACTAATGAGCCAGACGGGATTTAAACTTTGTCGGCTGAAGACGCAAGCTTGATTTGAAGACAAAAAATGTACCAAGCACAATGTTCTCTCACCATTCCTGATTTCTAACACACAGCTCTCTGTATGTTTTTCCATAATCTCCGGTAGCGTTCATACGTAAATTGTGAGAGCTAATTTTGTCCATTAGATCGAAAGATCTGAAAACGCCCGTTCGTTTAACCGCCCATAGACCCTCCCCTCGAAGAAATCAGGACAGAAGTGGTTGAAAGTGGACAAAAGAGATACCAGGTGTAAAAGGGTATGTCTCTCCGTCATCCACTTGTGATCCGATCGACTAAAACACATCTTAACACCAGGTGTAAACAGGGCCTTAGGTGTATGTGAAAAGTGGCCAGGGCACATAAACATATCAGCTTGGCTCATGAATATTAATTATGTGATGTGCATCCAATAGTCGTACATGTTTTTCTATAAGGCAGACGTTGGTAAGTAAATGCCTGCCATAGTAGAATTGACCGTTACCTCTTGTGCATTCAGTTACCAAAGGCTGGAACACTACAACGCTTTTTCCCAGATTTTTCCCCCGATTTGTAGTCTGGAGGAGTCGACACTATTAGCCGAAAGTCAGAGACAGTCGATTTTGAGCGGTGAGAAATCGGTAATCTGTAGCTTCACACTGCGATTCCATCCAGTCCGAGGATTTCAAACTTGTTAGATTTTTGGTGCCGATTTTAGAAGTCAGCAAGTGTATGATGCCTAGTGTTTTAAAATCTGTCACGATTTAAAAAGTCCTGTAGTGTATTCCAGCCTTAAAGATACCATTTGCCATCTGGTTAATGTTTTATACGTCCAGCTAAGCAGCCAAAAACAAAGAAACTAATGTATAAAGAAATAAATGTTGCTCCAAAAAGGGAAGGATTACAAATTTCCAGTTATAATTGTTATTACACCCATGTATTAGTATAATATGGGAGACTGGTATTAATTCACCTTAACGACACTGAGGAAATGTGTGATTAAAGACAGCCTGGGATGGGATCCTAGGAATTATGTATTTTGACATATTATTATGGCACAGATATGAAGTTTATTAACTATTAACCTTTATTAACTTTCAAGGCTCTTTAATGGCGGCTAAATATAGATCTTAGCTGTATGGACTCAGCAGTACAACAGTTGCATATTACAAACTGAGATCAGTCTCTCCTAGAAGGATGCAATTGCAGTATTTAGCTGTAGTAACAAAGGCTGCAACTTTTTTTCGAGACTGTAACCGATATGTAGGAGTTTCCCAAGATACAATGTTAAACATACAATACTTCTCTGTTTCTTTGATGGTTTACTGAACTTGTTAGACTATTTTTCTTCTTCTGGCTTAGATATGAAGTAGGACTCGCATGATTTGCCTTTGACGCTAAAACATATTCGGGTTTGTTTGTGGTTAGAAGCTGGGAGGGTTCACGACCTACCATTAGACATAGGGCAATGGCGCCATCTAGTGGCAAGGCTTGCAATATACCGCACGTCAATAGATGTTTTAGAGTCATTATAAGGCTGTCTTTGTACATGTTTAATCATGTTACACTGTGTGTGTTCAAAGCTGTGGCTGGGGATGCCAGCATGGTACGTCGCAGCGTGTCGTGCCAACGTAAAAAGCGGCGCCATCATGTCTGCCCTGTCGGACACCGAGATCCAGAGAGAGATCGGCATCAGCAACCCACTGCACCGCCTCAAACTGCGTCTGGCCATCCAGGAGATGGTCTCGCTCACCAGCCCTTCGGCTCCCCCTACGTCTAGAACCGTGAGTGCACACACACACACTGTGCCATGCCGGTTCATCACCATAGCATCCTTATTCTCAGTTATTTTTAACCCATTTGCAGCTTAATTTTTTACTGTTGTCATGGTAATAGTGTTTTGCATCGACTGTGACAGCTGATCTGTAGCTGTAGACGTTCACAGACTGACACACACACATCCCAGCAGTCAAACTGCAGTTTATTTAAGTTTTTCTTTCTCAAAGTTATTCGTATGCACTCCTTCTTAAAGCCATCTCCTGAAAAACTACTAAATACACAAAGTCTGGTGCACACTTTGATTTTGTCCACAACTGGCCATCTGAAGCAAAGTTCATAATCATACGGTAAAAGATAGTTTGTTTTCTTTATTTTCTTATCGTGATTTTGTGACGCGATTGTCCTAAGATGTATATTAGACTGTTGAAGTTACACAGGCTACGTTGACTTTTACAGAAGTGCTCAACGGGCTCAGACAATAACAAGCTCGCAAGCCAAAAAATGAAAAGGAAATTGCGCAGTGTGCACAAGACTTGAGGCATCAGCTAATTTTGCACGTTAAACACAGTCGTCGTCTTCAGCGGTTCCCGTCCTGTCAGATGAACGACGTTTCGTCTCCCCCTGACGTGCGTTTAGTGTGCATGTGCTCTGTATGTGTATCTCAGGCCTTTGACTCTGTGGGCGGGTCTTGCTAATGATCTGACTGTGATGCTGTAACACTATTGGCTTACAGTGCTGCTGCTCTTCTTCTTTAACACTGCTTGCCCTTCCTGTCGGATTCATCTCCGGGGCCGCCCACATAGCCGTCGGGTAACGTGTGGGTAACCCACGAGGAAATGGAGACCCTTGCCGCCCCCTCGAAAACGGTCAGTCACCTCATCCTTTTCAACTGTCTAACACAAAAAAAGCCCTTTGCTTACTCTTACTGACACTTTTTGCTAATGTTTTTGTTTCACAGAATCAGGACAGAGCACGGAAGTCGACATGAAATCGAAATGAGCATCATTTACTTTCGTAGTACACGTTCCCGGTGTCACTGCGCTCGATTCAAGCCGCAATAATGGCATACAACAACAGAAAAAGAGCGTTACGGATAAGTCGAGATGCTCTCGAGGGTGACTTTGACCCACTTCAATAGTGGAAATACATGAAATTAAGGAAGTAAAATGATTTGCGAATGGGGATTCATGTCGACTCCAAGCTCTGGTCTTTAACTGGGCAGAGGAAGATTTCATCAGTTCATGTCTGAATGCATTTGTGCTTCCATAATCAGCTCACACGTGCCGCCATCAATCATATCCAGCGCTAACAATCTTTAGACGGGTGAACCAGCAGCGATAGAGGCCCCAATTTCCTATAGAACAGCTCTGAGAAAAGCGAGGCTGAACGGATGTGACGTTCTCATATTCAATGTAATCAATCAAAGGAGAATAAAACTAGCCTCGTTATTCTCCATTGAGCCTCATCACGGCCTCACGCAATCATCACGGTTCACCCTCATCGGCATAACCATCACCGAGAACACGAGTCTGGAACGGAAACGCTCACGTCGTGTATCCGACGTAGTTTGCGTGTGATGTTTTATTGCATTTGCATGCAGAGAGATGAGGTCAAATACAAGTTTCTTTCATTTACTGGCTGTGCTGTTGTGTGTTACATGTTCAATAATGTTTAAACCTGCCAGATGCAACCGATGCATTAGCATGTACGATTGGGTGATCATTTGCAACTCACGATTACATAGAGTTGAACAACAATTTGCAGATGTAGCGCTGATACAGTCACTTCCTTGTGCCTCCGCAGAAGTCCCAGTCAGAGGAGGGGAGCTGGTCGCAGGTGAGAGCGTAACAGTCCACGCAGATCTGTTCCACACTTATTCATGTCTAGCACAAAACATTCATTAGCAAACGCATTTGCAACGGATGTGTAAGGTGCAGAAACCAAATTAACAATTTGACATGTTATTTTAAATGCATTTTACACGTTAACATGAGAGTACAGCGCTTGAACGTCTTTTTGCTTCATATCCAAATGAGGATACCTGGATGTGACGTAACTTTCTGCCAAGTACTGTTAGCAAATGCAGGAATTGTGGCGTATAATAGTGACTCTGCTAAAAAGACATTTTTCCATCATGAATTAAAGGATTAGTTCACCCAAAAATGAAAATTCTGTCATTAATTACTCACCCTCGTGTCGTTCCACACCCGTAAGACCTTTGTTCATCTTCAGAACACAAATGAAGTATTTGATGAAATCCGAGAGGTATTTTTGACTCGTCCATAGACAGCAATTTAACAACCACTTTGAAGGTCCAGAAAGGTACCAAAGACATGGTTAAAACAGTCGACGTGACTGCAGCGGTTCAACCTTAATGTGAAGAAGCGACGAGAATACTTTTTTGTGCACTAAACCAAAACAAAAAGAATGACTTTATTCAACAAAATATTCTCTTCTGTGCCATTCTCATACGTTGTTTGCGTCCAGCGCTTCCAGGTTCTACTTCAGAACGCCGACTCGTTATTGGCCGGCTCCTGCGTCAGCATCACACGCACGCCTTGTGCCGCTCACATGTGCATCTTTGGCCAATACTAAACCGGCATTCGGACGTAAACGCGAAAGCCTTCACCGTGCTTACCTCGGCTACTACGTAAGGATAATGACAGTGAAGAGAAGAGATAGTTGAATAAAGTCGTTATTTTTGTTTTGTTTTTGCGCACAAAAAGTATTCTCGTCACTTCATAATATTAAAGGATTAGTTCCTGATAATTAGTCAGTGTAATTAACCAAAACACTCAGGTGCCCACACACACACACACACACACTTTCAGTCTTGACATGTTTATTTTGAGGGAATAATATTGAATGCACTTTTTTTCTCCCACAGGCTAGACAAATCCTTGAAAGAGAGTACAACAATCTGCTGGCACTTGTAGTTTGAACAAATTTTTATATGCAATACGCTAGTTCAATAGTATATAACAATTAGTTCAAACTTTGGCCTGTGGAGGGCAGTAATACACTTAGCAGTTTCTACACTGCTGGAATTCTAATAGAGGAGAAGAAGAAGAGAGCTAGTTCAAGATGAGCATTTAAGGTTAAAACATATAATTTTCAATTTTTTTCAGAAAATGAGCGATGGTTTCACTAGATAAGACCCTTATTTCTCATCTGGGATCGTGTAGAACAATTTGAAGCTGCAGTGAAACTAATTTTGACCTTCAACCGTTTGGTGCCCATTGAAGTCCACTATAAGGAGAATAATACTGGAATGTTTTCATCAAAAACTTTAATTTCTTTTCGACCGAAGAAAGAAAGACATGGACATCTTGGATGACATGGGGGTGAGTAAATTATCAGGAAAAGTTTATTTGAAAGTGGACTAATCCTTTAAGGTTGAACCACTGCAGTCACTGCGGTCTTTAGTACCTTTCTGGACTTTGAAAGTGGTGATTATATTGCTGTCTACGGACGAGAATATACCTCTCGAATTTCATCCAAAATATCTTAATTTGCGTTCCGAAGATGAACGAAGGTCCTACGGGTGTGGAACGACATGAGGGTGAGTAATAAATGACTGAATGTTCATTTTTTTGGTGAACTAACCTTTTAAGTTTTGAATAAATAAGATTTCCTTAAAAGTTTTTAATAAGTCTGTTATGCTTACCAAGGCTGCATTTATTTGATAGAGTAAAAACAGTAATATTGTGAAATATTACAATTGAAGAGAAGTGTTGTCTATTTTAATATATTTTAAAATATAACTTATTCCTGTGATACTAAAGCTGAATTTTCAGCATCATTACTCCAGTCTTAATTGTCAAATGATCGTCAAGAAATCATTGTAATATTCTGCTTTGTTGCTCAGTTATTATTGGAGTTCAATTATTTATGACAGTTGTAATACTGAAAACAGTTTTTGCTGCTTAATTTTGTGTAAACCAACCATTTATTGTATTTTTTTGTCAGGATATGTTGAATGAACAGCATTTATTTGAAATAGACATGTTTTATAACATTACAAATGCCTTTAGTGTGACTTAAATGGAATGTGTTTAATCAATATACATTTATTGAAATATGAATAAAGTTACATCCCAGTGAACATGCGACTAAGGCTTTATCAAGTGCGTAGACTACACACAGCAGCTCCTTTCATCACACGGTTGTTAAATATAACGTGTTGCGTGCGCGTGTCCTTTAGACGCTGGCATACGGGGACATGAATCACGAGTGGATCGGGAACGAGTGGCTGCCCAGTCTCGGTCTACCTCAGTACCGCAGCTACTTCATGGAGTGTTTGGTGGACGCGCGCATGTTGGACCACCTCACCAAGAAGGACCTCAGAGTGCATTTAAAAATGGTGGACAGCTTTCACAGGTCAACAGTCTAGAAACACTGGTGTCAAAATAATCCTTTAAAACATTAGCATCCAATCGAGTGATTAAATCAGAGCAGACTTGACCACAATTGAAGTTGCTTCGATTGTAATATGGATGTATTATTTGTAACAGAACCAGTCTGCAGTACGGCATTATGGGTTTGAAGAAGCTCAACTACGACAGGAAGGAGCTGGAGAGACGCAGAGAGAGCAGCCAGCACGAGATAAGAGGTAGGTAGAAGCCAATGGGAAATACTAGGGGGTATTTGTGATGTCTGAATGAAGAAAAAAAAAAACACTAGCATTTTGCGTTTGCATTCGCATAGACGTGCTGGTGTGGAGTAACGACCGGGTGATTCGCTGGGTCCAGAGCATCGGGCTCCGCGACTACGCCAACATCCTGTTAGAGAGCGGCGTGCACGGGGCGCTCATCGCGCTCGACGACAACTTTGACTACAGCAGCCTGGCCCTGCTGCTGCAGATCCCCAACCAAAACACTCAGGTGCCCACACACACACACACTTTCAGTCTTGACATGTTTATTTTGAGGGAATAATATTGAATGCACTTTTTTCTCCCACAGGCTAGACAAATCCTTGAAAGAGAGTACAACAATCTGCTGGCACTGGGAACAGAGAGGCGATTAGATGAGGTCAAGCACTAGTTCCTTATCTTTTATTTATTTTTTGTTAGAACTGAACAATGGACAGCGGCCTGTTCTAAATCCTTATTGAGCTGTATCGCTGTCATAAAAGAAAAAGAACCTCAAAAACTTTACGTATTTAGTACGAGCGCTTTCCATAGTCGGCAATTTCCAAACGAATCGGCTCAAACGACAATTAATTTGATAGAGTTTGAGATTAGCGTGTTGTATACTTTAGTCGATCTGCATAAATAACAAATGATGGGTAAAAGCTGGACCAAACAATAAAAGAATGACTGAAAAACTTATGAGGGTTCATGAATTGTAAGTATATTTATTAGAATTTAATCAACATTTTGTTTTTGTTTTTTTCCACTGACCTTGACAGTGCATTGTGCATTGAGCCAATGTAAGCTTACATCAATCGCACGGCAAAGCTAAAAGCATATATATATATAAATAGTTTATGTAATGATTTGCTGCTATAAGCAGTGTAAAATAACACTTTGGCCTAAATTTGTCTTTGGATCATCCGTAGTGCGACGAGAAAGACTTCAGAGGGCCGTCGTGGAGGAGGCAGTTTCCTCCGCGGGACGTCCACGGGATCAGCATGATGCCCGGCTCAGCAGAGACCCTGCCCGCAGGCTTTCGCCTCACTGCCACCTCCGCACACTCACGCAGACTGCCACCAGAGGGTGAGACGTGCGCACGACAACTCACACAGTATTCAAAGCAGATATTGACAAACACAGCACAAAAGACGGCTAGAGGGCAAAAATGCACATAGTTAAAAGCGGTTTAAAAAATGAGGCTATGTTTGGGATGGTATAGTAGCATTGTGCTTAATACTAACTTAATTGACTTAACTTTAATAAAATAAGGAATAATGCTGCGAGTGCGAGATATAACATCTGATGTGCCATTTAGGTATATTTACAGAAAGTTTAGCTTGATTTAGTTTGGCTAAATCGATTAGTTAAACAAAAACGATTCAGTAACGAAACACCGATGCGTGTTGCTTGGAGATGCACAACACTTTGGCTGTGGCTTTGTTGGAACTATTTTAGGGCGAAACAGAGCAAAAAGTAAAATTATGTGTAAAATGTAACAACATTAAAGTTGTTTGGAAACGTATTGAAATTTGTCTGAAAAATTTCAATCTTAAGGATTGTTTTTTTTGCGTGTGCCCCGTGTGGACTAACTAATCACACACTTTTCTGTAATTAATTGTGCTTAACATTAAAGTTTTGAATATATGTTCATATTATAATAATTTCACATTTAATCTCAAAATTAATGTAGAAACAACATAAATACAGTATATTTTACATTGTTGATGTAAAAGGTAGGAAATATAGGCCTACGGAAATGGAATAATCAAACACTTGACAGTGGTTCACTGCATAAATTATAAAGGAAATATAGATTAATCCTTGTTTAAACTACAAAAGTTCAGGCAAGAGCAGTGAGTGATTTTCTCTTTGTCTTTTGTTGTTTGATTAACATTAATGACAGGCATCACAGCAGCGGGTTTTTTAGGCCGCCGTCACTGAGATCTGCCGCACATGACGCGGATCGGACACGCCTCTGATCTCCTCACAAGTCTTTATGGTCACTTTGTGTGTTTTTGTCTGTTCAAGCGCGAAAGAGAACTCAACGTGGCCTCGCGCCGTCCGGTGCACGCGAGTCTCACGCGTGAGATTCACAGACAGCGTGCCAGTGCAGATTGAAGTTGTAATTTTGAATGGTTTAATAGCGCTTGAATGAATGATAGCACGATCATAAACTATAGCGCAGCCAAAGAACGAGGGATAAAACGGATGCTGCGTTAACTGTGTTAAATATTTGAATAACTGAAAAAAGTAATTACATGTGTTAAGAAGGTAAATTTTGACAGTTCTCTTATATATATATATATAGTATCAGGGCTAGGAAAATGTGGTAATTTGTGCAATTAATATTTGTTGTTCAATTCATTAACTTAAATGGTTAAAACATGCAGGTGTAAGTGTACCAATACCAAATGGTTTAATTAGTCATTGTATAACTTATGGTTTAAATCATTTATGCGAGTTATTGACACCAAACACTATATAAAAGGCACAGCTCTACGTGATATTGCAATGGGTTTGAATATTGTGAATATCAATTTCACAAACAAACAAACAAACAAATAAATAAATAAATAGCTAAACCTAATATTAGATCATTTGCAGTTTAGTCCTGATTTCAGTGTAACAGAGTTGCAAATATTGATGTGAGGTAGATACTGGCCTTAATCTGTAGTACTCAGTAAAACAATATAGAAATATTGAAATGATGAAATATATGATCTACATATGTAAAATAATCCAAATGTATTTATCTATAGTATGCCATGATTTGGTATATTTTAATTATTTATTTCAAAGCTAAATTTTCAGCAGCCATTACTCCAGTCTTCAGTGACGCATGATCTTTCAGAAATCATTGTATTATTTTGATTTGCTTCATAAAAGTAGATAGAATATTTATGTTTACAATAGGTTTGTGTATGGAAAAGACTGATGCTTAATACTGCTGTTTTGCACATTCAGACTTGGGTGAAGTATTCCATGAATACATATTTTGGCAAATGTAATAGTTAATCATGGTATTCCATGTACTGTTTTGAGAAAAAGTGAACAAAAATAATACGAGTAGTATGGTGGGACACTATTCCAAACATAGCCAGTTACACACAAAGTTCATCCTCTAGATGAACAGGCAGAAGTAACAACACACACACACACACACACACTGTGTTGACTGTGTTTCTGTTGTTTTTTTATGGACTGCTGCTGGGTAGTCCTGTACGAGGTGATGGACGACAGTCCTGACGACATGTATTTGGACTGGTTTCAAGGTCAGATATGACAGCGCCTCGAACCGTGTGGCATTCCCGACCCTCGTCCCTACAGTGCAGTGTACTCGTACCCCCTCACGTGGTCTCAATGTCTCCTGTCCTTTCTTAACCGTGAAATATACCCGTCAAGCGTACGTCAAGAACGATTCGGAGCGGCATCGCGGCAGCCTTTGGTCCTTTCGCGGACATCAGACCGGAGAGATGTAGCGGTCATGGCGTAATAGCAATAAATACAGTAGGTTAGCAAAAATACAAAGGACAAGATCTGAAAAGAAATGGTTTATTTGTCCAAAAATAGTTTAGTAGCTCTACACAGTTGTCATTTTTTATGAAGATATTGAAAACGAGTGTGTAAATACAGGGTAGTTGTTTCTGAATTTGGTACGTGTCATTGCCTTTCTCGCGAAGATGTTTTTGGAAGCAGTCTTCAGCATTCACTTGAAGAGTCGTCGTCCTTTGTGTTGCCGTCAAGGGTATCGGAGCACTAAATGTGAAGTTGCGTCCATGGATCTTTACGGCACCAACCCACCCCGTGTCTCCCTATGGAGAAAGACTGTACAGATGGGGAGAGTGCGAAGAAAGTAGGATGATTGCTTGTGTGTCGGAGGTGGACGTAGAAGATTATAAAGAGGACGCAATCCTCCCTACGGGGGTTGCTTGGACCTTATAAAGAACGTGCAGGACAGCAGCTGCGGAACTCTCAACCGACCAGCCGTCGCAACAAGAAGACCAGGGCGCCGAGGGTAAAGAAGGCCAAGCATTTCTCTGGGCGTAGATGTCGTGGATCACCTGCGGTCAAATGCGCTGCCTTGTGCGTTTGTTAGAGATGGTAAATCAGAGTAATAGAAGAGAATACGGTCTCTTGATAATAAGCATTGGCCTGAACCTGGGGAAACGATGGCCGTTGGGAATAATCCAGCTCCTGCGTGCGCAGGCCTGGCCTCTCCTGTTCCACATAGACAGAGTAGTTGTCTGGGTCTTGGCCATGAGATGTGAAAGGTTTGACAGCTGCGCTAGCGCGGCGTACGTGCGAACGGCAACGGAACGTGTTTGAGGTATGGTGTGCACAAAAACTTGGTTGCCTTTGTTCTGTTGCAGATGTGTGATGTTTTGTGCAGGAACGAGGGCAGAGCATTTTTGCGCCACAAAGGTATACGCGGCTGCAATCTTTGCGTGTCGTGGCGATTGACAGAAACACTGTAGGTCATTTTGGAAAGTGCTGATTCTCTGTGGCGGAATATGCGTGTGTTGTTGACTGCCAAGTCCCTTTTGAGCTTACAGAACAAAGACACTAAGGAGTATTTGTGTCATGGGCTGAGAGCTCATTGTACTAGAGGCACTCTACGGTTGCCTCATTTGCTTTGTAAACGAGAGTTTGAGTTGATGACATATGTGTGGCAGTGAGTTGTGCTTGGTGTTGTGTTTTGTCTTGAGTGGAAAGTCCAGGTATATCATTGGTTCACGATGACAGTAGCAGTTGGTGGTTTGATGTGTTTGCTTTGGACAGTGTACGTGCAGTCCTGGAATTGTGTATATGTTATGGTGAGTGAGTGAGAGAGAATGAATGAATGCATGTTTAAAGTGCTTTATTTGAGGCTGCTTAGGTGACCTTGATTCTCTGATAGTAGGAGTGAGACCGACTGAGCACACTCAAAAGTATTGATGTATTTCTTGATTTGTTTCTGAGTTGAGATTCCTGGGAAACTGTGGTTATCGGTGCGTCAAGTGGCAGATGTGGTGTTATGAGTGCTGGAGGGTGCTTCCTGGGTAGCATGTTATGTAAAACAAGTAGAGATGATGGTGTTTGTTTGGGGGTTAGAAATGTGACAAAGATAGGTAGGAATGTGTGCTGAAATTGCAGTACTGTGTGGCTCGAGTGATGGAGAGAGCTGTGTTGTGTGTAGGGATTTGAAGTCCTTTTCCTGGAGGAGCACAATCCTGCAGTGTAGCTGCAACCCTTGTCAAACACACAGCAGCAGCATTTGAGGAAGGGGTTGGGTTGAGCAGGAAATGTGAGGCAGGTGTGTTTCAGAGTTCCAGGGTGCTTGAGAGAGTGCTTCCCCTCCACAAAAGCTGGGAGGATGTGGCTGAAAGGTAGGAGGAGAGGCAGCGCAAGGTGGTTAGTGAAGTTGTGTGAAGAGAGAAGTGAAGAGCCGTGGCCCGCTGGTGTCCGTGCAGTGTGAGTCGCGCAGGTCGAGTCGCTGGTCTTGACACGAACCGGTCTTCACACGAGAGGGATGAGCACAACGCCTGCCGCTTCCGCTGCCGCTCCAGCTACACTGACTGCTTATGTACCTGCTACCTCGTCACCCTCAGCTGCCGCTTCTCCTCAATTAACCAACCGTGTGCTTTGGGACAAGTCACCTGACCCTCTCTGCACATTTTCCTCATCAACAATTACTACCCAAGGATGCTACACAACACAGCTCCGCCTCCTCGTTACTCACAACCAATCACAAGGGCTGCTATGTGCCCCAACTCAACTAGCATCGTTGGCCCACTGCTCGGACGCTCATCTCTGTGAGCTGTCCACACGTGCTGGATCTCCCAATGCACTGATAACTGCTGTTTTCTTCATGTCCCCCTCTAACACCTCTCCTCAGTGTTGCTGGATCTTCCTGTACTCTGTGTTTGGATATTAACCACTTCAACAAGACACACTACACTAACCATGTCATTGCTTTGTTTTTCTTTTCTTTTTTTTTCCATTGTGATACATACAATAAATATCTACTTACACCAATCACGCCACTTGTCTCCATTCATCCTATGTACTACATTATATAAACAGCCTGGTGTACTCCTACTTTTTTTGTTTTTCCCACCTCTCCCCACAGCACTTTCAAATGTGTAATAGCACACACATACAGGTCCTTCTCAAAAAATTAGCATATTTCATCCGACCGATAAAAGAAAAGTGTTTTTAATACAAAAAAAGTCAACCTTCAAATAATTATGTTCAGTTATGCACTCAATACTTGGTCGGGAATCCTTTTGCAGAAATGACTGCTTCAATGCGGCGTGGCATGGAGGCAATCAGCCTGTGGCACTGCTGAGGTGTTATGGAGGCCCAGGATGCTTCGATAGCGGCCTTAAGCTCATCCAGAGTGTTGGGTCTTGCGTCTCTCAACTTTCTCTTCACAATATCCCACAGATTCTCTATGGGGTTCAGGTCAGGAGAGTTGGCAGGCCAATTGAGCACAGTAATACCATGGTCAGTAAACCATTTACCAGTGGTTTTGGCACTGTGAGCAGGTGCCAGGTCGTGCTGAAAAACGAAATCTTCATCTCCATAAAGCTTTTCAGCAGATGGAAGCATGAAGTGCTCCAAAATCTCCTGATAGCTAGCTGCATTGACCCTGCCCTTGATAAAACACAGTGGACCAACACCAGCAGCTGACATGGCACCCCAGACCATCACTGACTGTGGGAACTTGACACTGGACTTCAGGCATTTTGGCATTTCCTTCTCCCCAGTCTTCCTCCAGACTCTGGCACCTTGATTTCCGAATGACTTTGGACCACTGAGCAACAGTCCAGTGCTGCTTCTCTGTAGCCCAGGTCAGGCGCTTCTGCCGCTGTTTCTGGTTCAAAAGTGGCTTGACCTGGGGAATGCGGCACCTGTAGCCCATTTCCTGCACACGCCTGTGCACGGTGGCTCTGGATGTTTCTACTCCAGACTCAGTCCACTGCTTCCGCAGGTCCCCCAAGGTCTGGAATCGGTCCTTCTCCACAATCTTCCTCAGGGTCCGGTCACCTCTTCTCGTTGTGCAGCGTTTTTTGCCACACTTTTTCCTTCCCACAGACTTCCCACTGAGGTGCCTTGATACAGCACTCTGGGAACAGCCTATTCGTTCAGAAATTTCTTTCTGTGTCTTACCCTCTCGCTTGAGGGTGTCAATGATGGCCTTCTGGACAGCAGTCAGGTCGGCAGTCTTACCCATGATTGCGGTTTTGAGTAATGAACCAGGCTGGGACTTTTTAAAAGCCTCGGGAATCTTTTGCAGGTGTTTAGAGTTCATTAGTTGATTCAGATGATTAGGTTAATAGCTCGTTTAGAGAACCTTTTCATGATATGCTAATTTTTTGAGATAGGAATTTTGGGCTTTCATGAGCTGTATGCCAAAATCATCAGTATTAAAACAATAAAAGACCTGAAATATTTCAGTTGGTGTGCAATGAATCTAAAATATATGAAAGTTTAATTTTTATCATTACATTATGGAAAATAATGAACTTTATCACAATATGCTCATTTTTTGAGAAGGACCTGTACACTAAACAAACTCTCACAATGACAATGATGATGATACCACATCATCATACAAACATTCATTCATTCATACAGAAGTGCTTCTCAATGCCTCATCACACCTCCAAGGGGATTTGGGAACTCATTTTAAAAGTCACACTTCCACACCTGAAAAACACCTCCATTAGGACAACAATCACACCCCACACCCACTTTTACAATGGATGAATGGATGGATGGATAAATGAATGAATGGATGGATGGATGGATGGATGGATGGATGGATGGATGGATGGATGGGACACAGACAAACACACACTTTCATTTACAAAGACACACTCACTCACTCAGCTTGTTTGTTTGTGTGCAGTTGGACAATCAGCAGTACAGCGTCTGGACAGCTCCACTGTGAGGACCTACTCTTGCTGAAAGAACATGAAAGCTACAAGCTGTGAGTGACTCCCACACACACAAACAACCTCCCGTCGATAAAGTCCCTTTCAGCCTTGCTGTGTTTGCTAGACAAACAACATCTCCTTGCCCCTCTCCTCTGCCATCTGCTAAACAAATACGCCCATTAAATCAATATGCCCAATAAGGAACACTTTGCTATCACGTCAACAATCGTTCAACTCAACTGACAAGCGCGCCGGCATCGACGCTACTCAAACATACTGGCCAAACGTGACCGACAGTATCTGCAGACAAACAGCCATGACGCTACACTTATTACATGTAACTACAACTTAAGCCAACGCTACTTTCTACCTTCATCTTAGCTACCGTTTGGATTCTCTTGCTTACTGCCGCAACACACAGGAAAGCTTCATACAGACTGACTCCTGTCAATCTAGCGCTCCTTCGCAGGCTGTGCCGAGCATAGCCAAATAAGCAGGAACCGATTAACTTCACCACCTAAAAGCCATCACATTGACACAAGTACAACATATTGCTGTGCTAGCTTCCTCTACCCCACATACAGCTCTAACCCCACTTGCCAACAGGTATCCTACCACCCCCTCTACATCTTCACAACATATTTGAAGCTTTGCCAAATTGTGGCTGAAAAATTCCCAAACACGATCACACCTATATTGTGTCAGCTAGCGGCATTCTGCTCGGGGCGCTGCGCGGTCCGGCGCTCTGATAGTGGATGACTCCGTAATCGCAAACATTAGCAGCAGGCCTACAACTACATGCTGCTTTCCCCGAACAACGGTGTCTGAAGTCAACAGACAATTCACAACATTCTGAAAAAGCACAAAACTGCAAACCAGATAACTGTTCATGTGGGAAAGAATGCTATTCTGAAAGAGCACTCAGAACACTGAAAATTCCATCATTCAACTAATATGATTCCAAGGTTGCATGGTCTAAAATACATGGCTGAAGAAAACGAAAAACCCAAAGCACCAGCTCTGAACCAGGAAAAGTGCTTCAGCTGTAGCACCAAAACATTGCTGGACTACAAGCAAGAACCGCTTGCATTAGGGGCTGGGGGCAGCGTTTCCGTGACAAAAAAGAAACTTGTGGCCGCCGTTTATGAAATAGCAGCTCCATCATAATATCCGTCTGTACAAATTACAGCAAGCTGCACAAACACGTTGGATTTTCAGCGTTTGGATGCCAATGTCAGTTCGCAAAGCCATGAGCATCAATAGTAACGCAACGTTGTGTTTGGCGCTGCCGTTGCTGTGAAAGATGACATGTATACAGTGACATAACTCCTGACCCTGTGCTGGCTCTCTAGTCTGTGGAAAGGCAAACCAGAGCTTAGAAGGCTCATCAGTTCAACCGACTCCAAACTGCCAATAGCACTAGCTCTGAACTAGCACCCACTTTGTGCTGGTGGAAAAGGGGTACAAGACAACTGTTTAAATCAGATGGCCTCCACCCAAACAAACTTGGTGCTAAAGGACAACATCTACTT
>RJVU01022182.1:4161315-4184536 GCA_003731715.1 Anabarilius grahami
CAAACTCTGGAGTGATTCGCTGGTGGTGAAAAAACAATCTTGCCCCTGCAGACTAAGCTGTATCATAATTCATCATGGGAAATGTTACATAAGAAGCAGTACCGTCTCGTTCTGTGGGTAAGCGCATTACTTGTCGCCTTCGTTCCTCCTCTAACTACATTAGTATGTGAGTGCGCACGAGTAACGGCTAGTCCGCAGAACTAACTGTCGAGCTCGTTTCTCGTCGTTTACTCGTCCTCGCTTTTTTTTTTTTTCAAAACTGTTTCTGATCCTAAACCCCAAAGGCCGCTTGTATTCATGTACGACTTGTCTTTCGTGTTTCTTTCAGAGTCGTACCTTCAAGTTGGCCCGAACGAACGATTCTGACGAGTCACACTGCCAAGAGAACGACGGAAGCCTGCGGAGGACAGGGCGAGGAGGCGGGGGTGAAGGCGTGCCGGCCTCCCCCGTCCCGCTCCTCCGCGCTCGCCGATGCCGCGACCCGGGCGTCCGCCGCAGATGCCGACGCGCTCTCGCCCTCTCTGTCTTTTATGCCACGCGCCTCCTTTGGCTTGAGTACTGTGTATTTCTTCTACAGGGGATGTGTAGGTTCAACTGTAAATCACTATAAATAAAGCTGTTTTATATATACAAATACATAAAGAAATATAAAGAAATATATATACACATGTCTGTATAAAAAGATAAATGACACGTTCAGACTTTGTGCGTCTTTTGACGTCACGGTTTTAAACGACGCCGCTGTTCCCGCTTTTCCCCTACGCCCGAGAGGCGCTTTTCACATGCTGTTGTTTTTCTTTTGCTTCTTTGTGCGTTTTGAGGATTGGAACCCCTTCGCCTAAAAACCCATTTGTACCGTCCGAGTTAATGTCACGCTACTTTTTTTTGCTCGTACCCGATATACGTCTGCTGAAGGTCTGACCAAAAGTACAGGATGTTGTCAAATGGCATTTGCAAGCCATTTACTTCTGTAACGTGACATGTTCACGTGTCAAACTAAATATTATTCACAAACTAATATTGCCTGGGTGTTCATTTCATGCGTCATTAATTCTTTAACCGGATTGTAAAAAGCAAGTATTACATTCAAAACCTAAAAGTGACTTTGCGCCACATTTTGGCAAACTAGCCCTCCCGAAACACAGCCGCCGCTCACCCGCACCCCCCTCCCCAAATGTTAACGTTACTTTCTGAAGCCTACGTTTTTACATTTTCCACAAGAACCTCATTGATTGGATATATTTAACTCGTGTTGACTTTAAAACGTTCGCTCGCACGTCTTGTTGTTTGATTTGGTTAGAAAGAATGTAAAACACGTATAGTTCGTGATCCGATTGTTTCCCGTCGTGGGGACGCGAACCGCTCTGTTCGGCCTACGAAAAACGTCTCCCGCCGAGCCTCGAGGTGCGGCCGGTCGGCTGGCCTCGTCTCCGGAGTGTCCCGCCGCCTCTCGTTGGGGGAAATCGCTAAAAGACAGGCTTAGCTCGTAGTGATCGTACACTTACTTGCTGTGACTTACTTTGGTGTAAAGATGTCTCCAACTCTTCTTTGTGTTCAAAATGCAGGGAACACCTCTTGTACAGCCCTCCGCTTCCTGTCTTCGAGTTATTTCTGACACTTCGACGGTTTATACGTCCCTGTTTTGCACGCGCAGAGAATCGTTTTATTTTGTGTCCATTTTTTTATTTATTACTGATTGTATCTTGGTCAAAACTATGTGGTGATCAAAGAACTTTTCATTGTCAATAAAAGTACAGTCAAATAGGTTTTCTTTATAAAAATTATTGTCAGAAATCTTTTTACGCTGCGTTTCTTTAAACTGACACTACGCAAGTACTACAATACATTACATTTCACCTTGATTGATCCATTCATTTATTTATAGTGCAGTGTGTTGCAGGGTGAATCTCACAAAAACTGTCAAGGAAACGTCCAGCATATATTGTACCGATAAAAAAAGGGAAAAAGAATATTTCACTTCATGACAATGAAGACAATTTTTAGGCCAACTACATTTTTTTTCTTGACTTTTTTGGTCGTCTTCAAACTACAACATGTATAAAACCTTTTAAAACGTTAACACTGGCACAATTGTTGGAGCTTTGCAATTGGAGGGCAAAAAATAATGCTACATTACAATAGAAAAACAAAAATCTTTTTTTTTTTTTTTTTTACACAAAATACATCTAACTCCTTCTTGTTTCTCTTTTCTCTTGATATTGGGGTAAAATAAATGTGACCCAGACATATTTTTGTAACATTTACCTATTCGACTTGTCTAAACATGTTGCTTATTTGGTCCAACAAATACAAAACTATAAACTTTTTTTTTTACAATTTAGTATCACATTATTATTATGGCATCGTAAGAAGTACAATCTATTGGAAACCACATTTCTCTATTGCAGATCTTCACAGAATCTCACAGAGGAAGGTGGCTCTGTGTGTGTGTGTGTGTGCTTGTTTTTGTGATTTATGAGGACACAAATGTGTGTAATGACATGGGTATGACCCCACTTTTCAAAAGGCTTATAAATCATACAGAATGAGTTTTTGTGAGAAAGTAAAAGTGTGCACAGTTTCCTGTGATGGTAAGGTTTAGGGGTAGGGGTAGTGTAGGGGGATAGAAAATACGGTTTGTACAGTATAAAAACCGTTACGCCTATGGAATGTCCCCACAATTCACAAAAACAAACGTGTGTGTGTGTGTATCTGTGCATCCATATCTGGTGGTAAATTATTTACCAGGTTGTTTCACAGGTTCTCTCAGCAACTTCTCGATGTCCTTAAACACCTCAGGATCTTCTATGGTGGGACTGATCTACGCATTTCACATTATAAACGTACAAATTAGAAAGCTCTGCTGTACCATTCACATGTGGACTGAACGAGAGCATTTGTAGCTGTCCGCCTATTTAATTGATAACAGTTATCACGTCAACAAAATACCTTATAAGGCTTGTCGTTCACCAGGTTAGCGAGAGACGATCGTGGAATCTTTCCCGAGCGGGTTTTGGGAAGAGTTTTGACAAAGACAACCTTCCTGAAAGCTGCCACTGGCCCGATGGTGTCCCTCACCAATTTCACTATCTCCTTCGCCAGCGCTTCTTCACTCTTCTGACAGTCTACAAACAAACAAACAAATAAAGAAATATACATCCAATAAGTTATATTCTTCTTTGTGTGATTAAGCTACTTTACAAAAAATAGGGACAAGGGCATCTTTTAGCCAACACACAACATATATTTTCAATGCTTTCCTCACCGTTCCTGAGCACACATAAAGCCAGAGGCACGTGTCCCTTCAGGGGGTCCTCCAGCCCCACCACGGCACAGTCCACCACAGAAGGGTGCAGCAGGACAGACTGAAGGACACACACGAGATATGGTTTGTTGGTACAGTGACAAAAAAATATGCTTGTGGTTATTATTTGTTTCGTGAATGAGACGCTCCCTCTCCTCGCACCTCTTCGAGGGCGCCGGTGGACAGCCTGTGACCCGCCACGTTGATGACGTCGTCGGACCGAGACATGATGTACAAGAAGCCCTCCTCGTCCACAAACCCCGCGTCCATGGTGTCATAGTATCCCTACGAGTGAGTACGATAAAAATACTTTTCAATACAAACACACATTCATGAGTGGTACATGTCATATTTATTTGAGCCGCTGGATGGCGCTGCACCCCATAAAAGCGTAACCCACAGTTTGCCGTGCACTTCTCAGCTCAGTCCATTTTCCTCACTTCAACAATAGTTATTTCATCAAATGCCAGTGATGACTATTCAAGTATAAACATTCACATACAAGACATTTTACCATTATGTTACATTTTTCTATGTATACAACAATAGTGGAATATAAGGCAACTCACGAAGCCTTGAACATACTCCAACAAAAACATACTCTTGTAAACTTGTAAATACAATGCCTAATATACCACCTTAAAACGTTACTTCTCCCAAACATTGTCAGTTCAGTTCTCACACAAAGCTAACATACTTCTATGACTTCCTGATACCCGCAATATAGCGCATATGCCATACGGATCGCTTTTATGACACTTTTTTTTTTGGCATCCTTTTTAAAGCCTCAAAGTTTCATTGCAACTAACTCCATAGAAAATAGCAGTACTTCATCCAAAATACATTTAATGATGAAAACGTCCTTCACGCTTTTCTGTTGTCATTACAGTCAGGGTGTGGATTGAATGCAGCCATCAGCAGCTGGAATGTAATTATCAAAAGCGCGTGCTGAGCGCCGTCCTGTGATGGGATTATGACTGTCCTGCCTGATTATTATCAAAAGAAACAGATATAGACATCCTAATCAAACTGCACTTAACGGTCTTGGCCTCGGCACGCCCACGGCCCGCCCGCAGACCTTTTGATGCGTAACCGGAGGATGCTTGTCGGAATCACGAATCTGACTGCTAAAGTTGGGTACGAGCGCTTGTGAGGAAAATCTAATCACTGGACTTGAACATTCTCAGATCTTGATTGAGGCCCACAGTATCAAGTGAACTATTCTGTCAATGACGAAATTCACTATTTAATATTTGACACGGGTAAAAATTCTAATCACAAAGGCACAAAGTACACTTTTTAGTTTGGTGTTTTCTGCCACTAAATATTATATCAATATATTCTTCATTGTTAATATTTTCTTGTTTCTCAGCCTTCACTTTTTGACTTGGGCAACCTTTTTCTGTTATGTTATGTGCACATCGTGGACACGCCTACACAAAACAAGCAGTAATCCTTGGATGCACTGTGTGATGGAATTTTTGAACTAATTAATAATGAACTAACATTTCTTTTCTTCTACAGGCCTAATAATAATAATCTAACTATTGAAATAGAGAAACAGTCACTAGAACTGAGTGTTGTGATTCAGAAACATTCTGCTGTGCTGGCTAGACAGCATCCTTCTAAGGATAAAAAAAATAAGGAAATGAGGAAATGTTTTAACCTATTGAGTAATCTGAAATATTAATCCTGAGACATTTTTTGATGATCTTGTGATTCAGTTGTTCTAATCTAAATGTATGCGGGACAGAGGAACTGAGATGTTTTTCTTAAATCTAAACCAATCGTATTAAGACTGATGATAATGAGTAATAGATCGTGCCATACTGACTGTGAAGTGTACCTGAAATCCTATAAAACCTGTTGTATTCCTTTGTTCCGAGAGATTCTCTGGAATTGATGACAACTCTCCCGGCCCTGATTAAAGCATATTCTGAGGCATAGTCTGGAGTCTGTTTGGTTTTTAGGCTGCAGCAAACTAAGCACTAGAGATCTTACTTCTATACTATAGTGATAGTGTTTAGTGGAGGTGAGGAGCACTAAAGAGCTTAGTATCAGGTGACAGTGCCCCAAAACAGGTCTTGAAGTACGCTTAGTAGAGTATACATTTATAGATTTATGGGTGTCTGGGACACCCGGTTTAACTAAGTCAGGTGCGTAGGGAAAAATCTACCACAACTGACACACTCGCACGCAACCAGAAGTTGAAGATACGCACGCATTTACGCACGTTATACATTCCTTACTTGTTATTATTTCAAGGTTTCATTCTTACGTAGATCCTGGAGATTGTTGTTTGACCTACGCCTATAAATATGACCCTTGTTCCTGAACACATTTGAGAATGCTTTGTAGCACACTTGCTCTGCGTCTGCTTGGTCATCCTCCAGAGATATCTCGGATATCTGCTGCCGGACATCGCAGGGGTATTGGCGCCCGTTTCTAACTGAGATTTATTCTAACAGCGTCCCATTATTGGAGTGTGGTCTATGCCAGATAATCAGCATATAAAAACACAACAAACTGTGACTGGTTTCTTTGCATGTCAATCCCTTCGTGTCTGTCTGAGTGGGCAGTTTTTGGCCACAATAACCGGACCACACTTATCTGAAAGTCAAGGAAGATACCGTGTTTTGTTTCACACATGCGTGCATGTAACGGTACAGCAGATGGTGAATATATGTGTGTGTATAGGGCTGAATGCTTACAGGGAACTTGGTGAAGTACAGCTTCTTAAACAGCACCTGATTCTGCCAGAGACTGAGAGCCGCCCCGGGAGGCAGAGGAAGCCTGTCGAGAGAAGAAAAAGACACGTTTTCAGAAAAAAAGAAAAAGAAAAAATTGTGACCTTGCTCTTCTTTCAACCGTCAAAGAACAGGATGTTTTCAACCTTTTTCTTATATTCCTACTTGCTTTAAAGTAGGAATATAAATGTCAATATTCAGAGGAACACAAAATTGGAAAAAAAGGAATTACATTTCAGAGGATTAACAGCAAACCTACAGATTGTTTTTTCCTCACAGATTTGCTCGTTCTCATGTTGTTCCAAACCTGTATGACATATGTTCTTCAGCAGAAAATAAAAGATGTCATTTTGAGAAATGTTTTGCTGTTATTCAATACAAACCAAACTTGCTTCTTGCGTGTGTTTCTTATAATAATTTAAATGTTATATTATATAGAACATTTCACCATACATTTCATTTTTTACTAATTTCTCATTTTTATATAACCCTTGATGGACATGTCACTCAAAATACTTCAAAAATAAGGGATAATAATCAGCCTGGACCTCCTGAAAGTGTTTATGTATTGTCTTTTTTTCATACGCCACAATTTCTAATCCGAGCGTGTATCTGACAGGCTTTCAAACACGCTCTTGATTAACATCAAATCTACCGGAGAACAGAAATGACAACAAAACAAACATCTATGAGATTAGTTCCCTCTGCGGCGGGCGAGGACAGACGCGTCGCCGGGCTTAGACGTGCGCCGCGCTTGAAGAAAGCCTGAAAGAACACAGAAAATGCTCTTTTCTTTGCAGACGGTGTGAAGACGAGATCCCATTAGTCATTCTGCTCAGACTCGGGCTTAATGTCCTCGTACAAAGACTGAGATTTTAAAGTCAGATCTGTGATGAAAAGATTCTCTTCTGCTTTGGATTTGTGTCAGTAAATATTTTATTGTGTAGGGAAGATGATGAGCAGATAGAAGTGGAAAGCACAGAAGAGTTATTTGTGAAGATCAAACAAAGAGCTTGCGCTATCGTCTTTTGGACGCGGCGGGGTCTGGGCGGGTGTCGGGGCAGACGCACCTGTCAAAATATTGCTGTTTATGAGAGGGAAAGAGTTCAAGAGCAAGAGAACAGGGCAGTTTCCTTACAATCATATCATTGTACAAGATCCTTGTATTCATCTTTTATTATTATTATTATTGTATATTTCATACAGTTCAATTAAAGAATAAGCTCTTAAATCAGCACTGCTTAGTAAGGTCAGACATCAACATTTTGACGCATTTGACAGGTCTTTCTCATGATCTTAATAAAGACCTTTTGATCTAAATGCCAAGAGGTGACGTTTCATTATGTTTGTCCTTTTCTCAGTCAACCTCAAACAGCATTTATCACAACCCACTTTTACTGTCCGTATGTAATGCGAATTTTCAAAAAATTTAGGATAGAACTTGATTCAACTGAAACTGGTTGGATCGTGAAACATGGACTCTGTATGAAGGTTGAAAGCAATGGCTTGGCGATTTCATTTTAAAGGCACAATATGTAAGATCTTTGGATTAAAATATCCAAAAACCACTAGAACAATGTTATATATTTTGTTGTCTTGTGTACTTACATTATCCCAAATGTTTCCAAATAATAATTGCTTATTTATAATTAAATTATAATTATAAGTGAATAATCGAAATAAGCAATTTTAACCAGGACACGGACCGTGTTCAGGCTTCGCCTATGAATGAAATCATACTCGCGTTACCCTCGATTTTCGGTTTTATTTTGTAGAAACCACGGAAACGCCAAAGACGCTTTAATATATTATGTGTTTTATTAGACAGGTGAGCAACTGTTTGGATACATTCATTGACAGAAAACTAATCATGTCATATAGCTCAACACAGCAAGTCTTATTGTTTAAATCTCGTTTTCTTGATTTACAGCAAGTACCGTGTTTTACCATGACCTATATCGATCTAGCTTACTGCAGCGTGCAACGAGTGTCTCGTAGCAGCCGCCGAGCGAACGCAGAGTAGCACTTTAACAACTTTCAACACACAAATGTCTGCGGCATAATAAAAGCTCCGATGCTCTCGAGCCTTGTGTCGCGCTCGACTCTCATTAGCAATCGCTCCAGCGGCCTCGTTCCGCTCCGACGGCTTTCAGCCAGACCCTGCTTCATACTACAGTAATGTTAATAAATCTTTAATACATTAGCTCATCCGTGAATACGATTTCTGCCCGAGTCCCGTCGGATTCTTTTCCACCGGCTGTAGATGTGAAGACAACACCTCCCATGATTCCGAGAAATGAAGCTGTCATCAAGCTACGCCTTTGTTTTGAATAAGCGACCTCTAGAGGTGAAAACTACATAGTGTGCCTTTCAAAGGGGAGCAACTTGATATATGTTTTGATAAACTGATTAATTGTGAATTAAAACACCAAGAATGGCTATTAGAAAAGTAAAAGTCCATTTGGATTTCACGTTAACAACCATGATCCGGTTAATATATCTTCATTTGATTCAACGCCCAGCCCTGTGGCATCGTGGTAAGCGCATATTCTCCAAACACGACATGCGGTTTCAGATCTAGCCTGATCCTACAGCCATTCCCTTCTGTCCCCTTCATACTGTCTCTATCAATAAAAAGGAAAAAAATGAAAGGATTAAAATAACTCACTTTACCACAATATTTCCCAGAGTCCTTGGTTTCACCTGTTGCATATCATCATCAATCACTGTCACTATGAGACAAATATGAAGAAAGTGTTTTGGTCATTTATTGAATTATCTAGCTATTACAAGCTCAAATGTCAATCAGAAGGAGCTCTAAGACATAATCGCTCATCAACCGACAACAAAGAGTTTGTAATAAAGCGTGAAGCGTGCCAAAGTACAATGTAGAGGGATCTCACCGTTGTATCCGGGCACAGCTTTACCGGCCGTACCGGCAGGGGGAGTGAGAGAGCAGCCCAGGCCGACACAGGACGCTGTGATGGAGGAGCCGCTTTCTACAATAGAGACAATTTATAGTGATGAGAGCTGCATAAGCAGGTCATTCAGAATGAGCTATCGATGTCACAAACATAAGCTCATTAACATATGACCGCTGATATTTGCATATCAATGACTTTTTGTCATTTAGTAACTTTGAAGGGATCTCGTTACTCATTCCCCATGCAAAGAGGTTAACCAATCAGAAGAAAGGACATTAACCTATGATCTATAGTAATCTTAAAGGTACAGTGACATGTTTAAGGTCAGAGAGAGGGTAGACAATGGTGATGCAAAACTACAGACTTTGGTTTCATGAAAAACTGTTCCCTGCGCTACCCGTCACCACTGGTCGGTGCTTGAAACATGTTTAATCGGCCTTTGTCAGGTCGAAGAATGACTGAGAAGTGACCAACTGGTGTCATGGATGTTACATGTAGAGTTGTAAGGGGTTTGTTTTTGTGCCCAAACTATGCTTTGTTTGTCTCTCTCTCCCTGCAGAACAAGTATTACCACCCGACTTCAATAATCAGTGTCCTGTTGAGGTTGGATGATGGGAGGGAAGAGAGAGTATTTAAACTGTGTTGGCTCGATTGTGTGCAACAGCTGAGGTCTCATCTTCAACCCCAGACTTGATATTGTGTTAAAGCAAGTAGTTTGGTGACTCTTTGTATCTTTACCTCATTTTCTTTTCTCAGTTTCTTTTCTTTGTCTCGCTGAATAACTTCTCCCTTTTACATCTCAATCATAGATTTATGATTGAGATGTAAAAGGGAGAAGTTAACTTGAGTTTGTTTATTGTATGTTTTGATTCAGCTATTATTTTTTGGTTTAAGTTTACTAGTTTAGTGATTCATTTATATCTTTTTAGGATTAGTAGGGTTTTGTTTTCTTCTCTTTATAGTATAGTTAGTGTGTTGGTTAATGAGGAGTTACTCTGGTTATGTTTGTTGTTTGGGCAATACTCCCTCCTGAAACTGATGCCCCTCTTTTTGTTTTGTTTGATTTTGTAAAAAAAAAAAACTACTCTCTTTTGTGGAATATACTGTGGTTGTTGTGGGTTATTGTTGTGACACACAAAAAGTATTCTCGTCGCTTCATAACATCAAGGTTGAACCACTGTAGTCACGTTGACTATTTTAACGTTGTTTTTACTACTTTTCTGGACCTTGAATGTGGTCATTTCGTTGCTTTCTATTGAGGATAGAAAACCTCTTTAATTTCATCAAAAATATCTTAATTTGTGTTCCGAAGATAAACAAAGGTCTCATGGGTGTGGAACGACATGAGGGTGAGTAATTAATGACATAAATTTCATTTTTGGGTGAACTAACCCGTTAATTAATCTTTGTAAAGCTGCTTTGAAACGATATGTATTGTCAAAAGCGCTATACAAATAAATGTGAATTGAACTGAATTGAATTAATTTAGGAATGTTGTTTTGGAAATAATTTGAAGTTCGACTAAAACTGACAAAAATAAAGCTATATATAGAAATATTACAAAGCAGTATATAATTAACACTAAAACAACACTGGAACAATTCATGCATGCAAATGTTTCACTTCAACAACCAACAACCGTTGAATTGAAACAAGTCCGCAACCTTTTTTTCCATAATCAGTTTCCGTGGATGTACGTCACGTTACAGAATGTGTCACTAATTCCGTTACGTCGCGATTTTAAAGTTACTTACTTCTGCATATTTATAGCTAGCTACCTCGAATAACACATCCAGTTTAATGGCTCAGACGTTTTAAAGGCCCACCATAGTGTCTTGGAACACGCAGCATTATTCAACGTGTTGACGTCATTTCAACTGAAACAGGCAGACAGGGCGGGACATATCGAACAGCTCCTCCTCCTTTTTTAAATAGACAATAGCGTTTCGTTTATATCACAGCTCGGCCAGAGCCGTTGAGCTCGGTAAAACCTCAGTTTCCTTCTAATCTCTAACCGTTTCTCATCCTAATCTCCTCAATATCGCTTTAAAATATAGCATTCTGTGCAGAATTCAAATGGGTCCGATACGTTATGTGGTCTGTGCCGACTTGCGGATATGATCCGCTCTGTGCTCTTGTGTCTCTGGACCGGAGCAGACTGTGTGCTCTTATTGAGCTTACTCGTAACCTTAAGGCTAACATATTCATATTAAAAGCTAAAAAACTTAAATTTGGATTTCAGGGGGACTTTAAGGAAACTTCATCACCCCCTCTTGAATACTGAGATTTGTAACTGCCACAGTAATGCAAGAACGCATATTAAGTATGTACTGTAAAACAGGGCAGCACTCTCACATTGCACTGACCCAGCGTACAAATCTGCGTTTGTGTACTTGCATAAATTACATGTCTGGCTTATAAATAAACCATCAAAAAAGTTAAAAATATTTCACAATCAGTAGACGACTCAGAGCAAAGCGTTCACAAATAGAACACAGGCTTGTTCGTCATCTGTCTAGGAGCCAGATGCTACAGGAGAGCTGTGAGCAGCAGGAGAGAGAGAGAGGCTGATGTAGAGTGAGAGAAAGAGTAACTGGTAAAGAAAAAAAGAGAAAGGTGGAGAGTGAGGCACAAACTGTTGGCATTGCAGCGTGTGGCACCACGAGTCTGTCTGGCACCGCTGACAAGTGTGAGTAATGCAAAAAGCTCAAACCCTTTTCACAAGTGACGCACAGTGTGTAGAAACACACACAGAGCAGGAAAGTCTGCTATTTCTGAAACTAGTATGTAGGTCATTACATCGTCGTTCTAAACTAGTACGATTTTCTTGACATTTTGAAGAATGCACCCGTCGCTCTTTTCCGTGCGATAATAATGTATAGGCACTGGAGATTTTAAGCGTCCAAACAGATGCAAAATCACCCTAAAAATTAAGCTGCATCCAAATATGTCTATTTCCCTACTTTTTTTTTGCAAAAAGCAGGTGAAAAACACTGAGTAATAAAGACTAAATGGGATAGTATTCATTAAACAGTAGGAGACCTACAGTACTACTTTCGGCGAGATCAGATGGACACTTTACTATCCCATCAGGCCACAGAAGAAGAGTTATGAATGGCAGTGAAGTGACTTTAGATTGCTGTGACAAAAGATGTGAGATGCAAGTGCAACAGTCAAACATGTCTGTCTAGCAAAGAAAGATATAAACTATAATAGAGTGGTATAAGTATGACGTCAAACCCGGAAGACTAATTCACCGCTGGTTCCCTTGAGATTTTCCTATGGGGTTTTATTATGGAGTTTTTCAATTTATAAGTAAAATAAAGCCTGCGATATACATAACTTGACGGTACTTCGACCATTTGTTCTATGCCGTAAATTACACACACGCACCCATATTGAAAACGCAAATTTTGATTGTTTATTTTTGAAAACGTATGTTTCGTAGTAACTACATGAGACAGTTTGGGTTGTGAGTATGTGCAGTTTACATGCACATCATATTGCATATAAGTATATAAAATCTAATTTCGACTATCGGAAGAGTATGCACATACTTGTACGAGCACCGCCAGATTTTTGTAACCGCGCGTACTTTATACGTTCATGTCGCACGTGTGGCGTCTGACGTACAACATGGAAGCACTGCACTGCATTCACTACGTCAACAGCGCAGGAGACTGACATAGAAGACAAAACGTTGTTGAATAAAGTTATTTTTGTTTTGTTTTTGCGCACAAAAAATATTCTCGTCGTTTCATAACATTAAGGTTGAACCGCTGCAGTCGAATGGGCTATTTTAACAATGTCTTTACTACCTTTCTGGATCTCAAAAGGTGCAGTGACGTTGCTGCCTATGTGTGGTTCAAAGACCCTCGGATTTCATCATAAATATCTTAATTTGTGTTCCGAAGATGAACAAAGATCTTACTGGTTTGGAACGACATGAGGGTAAGTAATTAATGACAGAAATTTCATTTTTGGGTGAACTAGCCTTTTAATCAAAGATCAAAGGTAACAGTGCTCACTGCTCTTGACTTAAGAACTTTTGCAGTTAAGGATTAATCTATATTTAATTTATATATATATTAATATATATATTTCCTACCTGTTAGACTGGTTCTAAGTTCACTTAAATTAAAAGTTATATTTTTTGAAGCCTAATAAATGTGAAAAAAAAAAAAAAAAGATAGCTGTAATGTTGAATGGCTATAATTAATGTTTAAAATTGGAGGAAAAAAATCATTTTCATAGAGACATCAGTAGCAGTTAGTATCAGTGACACTGGCCTTCATTCATAAAAAGATGCCATTAAACAAGTATTTTAAATATACTGTCTTTTTATGTTTTTTCTTAAAGATTAACTGTGGAATTATTACATTATAAAATATATATTAAAAAGTATAAAAACGTAAGTGTTTTTAATCGCGATTAATCACAGAAAAAAATGTGATTAATCTAGTTTTTTTCGATTGACAGCACTAATTTCAACGTTTTATTGAGAAATCTAAAGAAATGTCATAATTGCACAATATATTGGTTCCATGTTGGTTATTGGAGATATTTGAGTATTATCATTTTGTTTTATTCACTTTTTACATTATTATGAAACAGGAAGCACAAACTACGCAAAAGCGGCAGCCCCTCTGGTGCACTAAGCGTCCGAATTCACTTGCTCGTTTTTATGTGGGCTATATTAGTGGACTAATGAATTTTTAGGGGGCGATTTCAGACACGATCAATGCATCCCCATAAAATCATAAATGTGGTCCATAAGACTTGTGCACTATACACCTAATCTTCCGAAGCCATTCCATAGCTTTGTGTAACAAAACATACATTTTTTTATTACATTTTGTCAATTCTTCCTTATAAAGGTACCAAATAAAATACGACATGTTTAATTGTAAGGGTCAGAAATAGGATGGAACACTACCTACTTATATGTTTTGGGTGCAAAAAACATGAAGCAGGTGTGCTTAACCAAGTTTTGGTCGAAACCGCTAATTAAATAGGAAGGGTTTGACACATTCTGAAGTTAATGTCCTGCCATCACCAGTTATTGCCAGCCACCTGCCACCTCACGTAAAGTCGATTTAGTGGACTGATAAACTTCACCAGAGTCAAAACCCGACAGACTGTGCCAGGCTCCACGCACACACAACATCCAGCTCAAAAGACAGGTGCCAACGCTCAGGGCCACGTTAAGGTCGTTTGTACAGCCAACAGCCATTGCCACATACTCCCAACTGGAAACATACCAGTTGCCCGGCAACAGTGGTGACATCAGCAGCCCTCATCACCAAAGCCCCCCACCTCTTCACAGCAGGAGTTGCATCTTAAAATAGCACACAGATTATTATCAGGTCTCAAAAGCGGCAGCCTTTCTTTCATTTTCTGTGTGCTGGATGAGCGTTGCCGCTGAGAATAATAATTAAACGACACATTTACATGTGTGTGTGCATGTGTGTTTGAGATTGCAAACACATACTGTTTGATTTAAGCAAAACGCTACAAGGGGCTGTGCTATATTTTTAATATAGCCACTAAAAAGCACATTAACAGTGTTATTTTAGTATTATTTTGATACTATTATAGTATGTACTCATATATTGAATTAGCTGCTATTTTTGTATTTTCATTTTTCATTCATTTTAATTTAAGTTTTAGTAATTTTGTTATGTGGTTTTGTCATCTAATAGTTACTTTTTATTTTATTTCAGCTTTATTTCAATCCAGGATTTTTAATAGCTAAAGTTTTAGTTACAATAACAACACTGATTGTAAATTCTTAATACACATAATAAAATTAAGGATATAAAATTGATTTTCAACATTATTTTACTAAGCAAATTAAATACATTTCATTATCATTGCACAATATATCGGTACCGTAGTGATTATTTTCCATATTTGAGTATTACTGTTATTGGTCGATATTGGATTCTTCATCATTCATGGTCATTTCTCTTATTTTTCATTTTGATTACCTCTGCCGTCATCTAACGCTAACTTAATCTTTAAAAACACTTGTACTTTAATGAAATCTTCACCCAATTTCAGAACAAATATCCATTTTTCGCACTGTACACAATAATGCTGTGATGCCTACATTCAGCATTTCAAATGATTGATTTTTAGTGTTTCATTTCTATTTAGACAAAACTAAATCTAAATTTCTATTTAGATAAACCATTTTAATAATGTACATATGAAATATAATTATCAGCTTATCGTATTGGCAAGAATAGCAATTGGCCTTTTTGGGTGCACAATTATCATTTGATAGTAGCGGCACTAATGTTGACCAATCAGCATTAAGAATACATTTTATAATAACTACTGTATTCATCCCCAAGATGAAGCATGCCAACGTTTTTCTGTATGCGTTTATATGTGTGTGTGTGTGAGAGAGAGAGAGAGAGAGACTGTCACAGCAGCTTTACTCCTGATATTGCGATGAACGCATGAGCCTGGAGAAGTTTGAGCTGGTAATGGCATAGATAATGAAGATTCAAATCACTTCCACTTTATTTCAGAAAAGCATCGCACCAGCGCAACCAAACTGCTGTTACACTACACCTCATCAGCTCACTGAACAATTAAAACACGCCGTGGCGTTTGTGTGTTTGCAAGCCGAGGTTGAGATGTGGCTGTTATTTCAAGAAGGGTAATAATACGACTCGTCTCGGTGGCGGTGCATAAACGTGCTTTTAATCATGAATTGGATGGAGAGAGGGTGAAATTATAAATGGAGGACGGGACACAGTCAAACTCTGAAGACAGAATCATTCATCACATTAAGTACTTTAGCCTCTCTGACCCTGCGCTCACACAAAAAACACACATACGGATTCAGCGCTGTTCCCGTTCATGCATCAATACAGATCTGACACTGCTTTTAAATCTGTGCTGTCAAATGACACACAAAGAGTTTACAAGTACCCACTAGAAAAATGGATGTGAGAACAAGGGGAGAGGTGATTCGGTTCATTTTGTACAAATATTCTCTGGTCAAGCTCGGCACCTGTTTATTTCTCTGAGATATTTATGAGCTGAATATGTTTTTCAGCCAGTATAGAATGAGGAGGTAACCTAATTCATTATACATGTGATGGTTTATGAATCCTGCTGGCAATAGGGGTTATGAATATCAAAAGAAGTGTACTGTTTTTCAGACAATCCATTTCAGGCTTGCCAGTGAAATAAGGGTGACTTTAAGGTCAGGAACTTGCAACATGAATAAACAAACAACAGAAAGTTGCACCTTTGCCACTTGCCACTTATTTTAGTGAAGCGTACAGAAACTTGGACTTGGTATCAATCTGTTTTTGTACTGTTTTCAGTTATTTCCTTTCAACTAAGGCAGGGGTGTCCAATCCTGCTCCTGGAGGGCCACTGTCCTGCAGAGTTTAGCTCCTAACACAATGAAACCTACCTGAAGCAGCTACTCAAGGTCTTATAGGCATATTAGAAATTTCCAGCCAGGTGTGTTGAGGCAAGTTGGAGCTAAGTGGCCCTCCAGGAACAGATCCTGAACTAAGGTGTTAGACAGTGCCATAATCAAGTTTTTTTTTAAACATGCCAGACTTGTTTATTTGTTATAATCTTTTATACAACAGTTCTTTCTGGTTCTCGAATCTGATTGGCTGAGAGCCGTGCGATATTCTAGTGATAACAGCACTCCTACCTTTTCACCGTTTGTATCACTCCGCTTGAAGCGACTGTCATGGCGGCCGAGCAAATCCACCGTATTTTTTACAAATACTACACTTGTTGTACCACAAACTGTAGATTTAAGGCGAGAATGTAGTTGTTTAAACCTGAAATATGTGACTCATATTTAATCATAGCGCCTATTTTACAATTTGTTTAGATGTTTTCGGAGATGCGAGCTCCAGGCCATCAGCAGCTGCTCAGTGCTCGTGTACCCGCAAAGAACAGCTTCATTTCGGCCAGTGCATCTGGGATTTGCCGCTGGCTCTTAAACATGAGATATAATTCATTTTGGGTACGTAAAAACTTATGAATCTATTACTTGTTCCTGAACAAATCGAATTGGGCTATATTTAACTTAATCATTTAATATTAAGGCTATATTTAACTTGCATCTTGTAAAGCACTGCTTTTGTATTTTTCACTGAATTGTACAATTGTGTTTATTTCATATAGTCATTTTTAATGGCTATTGTTGTTAATTTAAATATTTTTGTTCAATAAATATTATTTTAATTTTTAAAAGTTTGGGATCAGTATGATTTTTTTATGTTAAGCCTCTTCTGCTCACCAAGGCTGCATTTATTTAACCAAAAACACTGTAAAACAGTAATGTTGTGAAATATTATTGCAATTCAAAATGTTTTCTATTTTAAAATGTCAGTTATTCCTGTGATGGCAAAGCTGAATTTTCAGCATCATTCCTCTAGTCTTCAGTGTCACATGATCCTTCAGAAATCATTCTACTATGCTGATTTGGTACTCAAAAAATTATTCCTGTAATCAAAACAAACTGGAATCAAACACGTATTTGATCTGTTTAAATCAGACATTACTTGGCTCATCATCTGCTGAGAGGAATCACATTATGCCAACCACTGATATCAATGTCAACAGCTGAGGATCACCCTTCATCTTAGGCTTTGTTCAGACATTTTTTGGCATACTTGAAAGAAATCCATTTGTTTGTACTATGAACAGCAAAAAAAAAAAAAAACACTCGAAAGCTCCATCATATGAAATCCATTTCACACACCTGATACCAACCCCATCCATTCGTGGTTTGAAAACCAATTCAAATTGGATGATTTATTGTAAGTCTAAATGTTCAGATCAGATCTGCATAGCAGTGAGTTAGTGTAAGTTAAGTAAATTTGGATGAAATTACAAAATGTGTCATAATTGACAATGACACATTTGTGTCATTGCACATTTGTCCACAATGACAGCTTACAGTGGTTACAGAAGAACATTTCTTGGTGTTGTGCTGATGCTTAAGTCATTACTATGGCAACTGATGTAGACGTGTGAACAATAAGTCTGAATCTAAGAAAACGGATATGATTGACTGTGAACAATGCCTTAAAAGACAAGAAGTGCATTATAAAACAGGCAATAGGAAATGACAGCAGGAATGAACCTGAGTGTGGCAGTGACTCACCAGTTTGCCACCAGTGATCCAGCACTGGGACTCCAAAACTCCTCTTGGCCCATTCGAGGGTTTCTATATCACAGCGCTCTCCGGCAACAAACAAGTTCCTCAGCCTACAAAAAGAAAAAAACAGCTCTTAGAAAGTCTGTAAACTTCAGAGCAGTCTCATGTGTCCCCGAAGATTTTGCAGAAAAAAAATGTGTGAAGAGAAACATGCATTAAATATTTACTTAACTCATTCTCGTAGTAAAGAAACAAGAAGAACTGACAAGCGGTGATTGGATGAAGCGCAGCGGGTGAAAAGGTGAGGACTCACTGTTCCTGTCATCAATCCTCAAACAAGGAATGGATTAAACCGTGCTGCGGGTGGTCACATCACACAATTCTTTCATCATCTCAAGTCTACAGTAAACTGCACCCCTAATACCGAAGGGATGCTCACTGAGGAGCAAAGTCAAAACATCTTTTCATCACTGAGGCATGTTTGAAATGCTAATCCTAGGAACAGTAAGTGAATTCAACTGATTTGGTAGCTTGACAAGCACAAGCTAAGCTAAGACATAAAGTTGATTTATTTTCAGACTCTCTTTGCATTTGCATTCAATTCAAAATGTTACTACAAATGCTACTACTAATGGAAATAAAAATGTTCCAAATACAAATAAAAATTCAGCTGCAAGGAGCAATTAAGGGGCCAAGCACAACAGAAGCAAACAAGGAAGCTAGCAGCAGACCAACAATGTCATAATGGACTATGATAGCAACTGAGACAAAGACACTGTATGTCAGTTTCTCAAACAGAGCAACAGTACTGTAGTTAGAGCTAATTTCATGTTTTATTCAATTATAGCACCACCTGCTTTTTTTGTGTGTCCTCAGAGTGCCCCCATACATAAGCTTGTTAAATTTGGTGAAAATATCTCATTTCATTTAAGAGTCATATACATTTATAGGTATGAACACATAAAAAAAAAAAAGATCCACACCTGACTTTGATTGTATTTTTTTTTGCCACTTACTATCAAAATGTTGGCATTTGGCCATTAGCACATAGTCAACAACCTATGTTTTAGATTTTCCTACGGTGGTTTCGTCTCAATCGGACTAACGGTTTCAAAGACATTTACGAAAGTTGTTTAAACGCTAAATCACAATGTTGCACTGACTATAATGCAAAACCTAGCATGTTTGGTATGGTTGGACTCGGCAAGGATTCAGCAATCTAAGGAGATGACTCCTGTGAAAATAAGTCAACCACATCCAAAAGTTAGAAGCATGTAATTATTTCGCTGGTACAAAATTCTCAGGGTCCTTCAGGGCCTCGTGCCGATGACCCATACCGAGTTTCGTAACAATACGCTAATGTGTTCATAAAATACAGCATTTTACTACAAAATCCAAAATGCATTCGACTCGGCATGCTGTCCCGAATCTAACGAGACCCATTTTATGATTTTTGGGCAAACCTTTCAGAAGTTATAAGCAAAAAGAGCCATTTTTCGTATCTCCGGACCAGTAGGTGGCACTGCTCCGAAACACCGCATGTAGCCTCAGGTCATGCTTGTGATGATATGTACCAAGTTTGGTCTGAACGAGATAAAGCATTGCGGAGATACAGCCAAGCGCTTTGTAAAATTCATTTACGTGTTTGTCGAAAATGGTTTGACAAATCGACTTGAATTCCATAACTTTTGTCAGTATGGTCTGAAGATGATCTGGTTAAATTTTCATGAAAATCAGAGCAACGGCCTAGGAGTTCGAAAAAGTAGGTTTTTTTGGAAAATTTAAAATTGCTGAAAAATTTACATGATGGAAAATGACGTCATAGGCCCTTATGGTTCAAAAGTTATTAACATAAACATAACTTTGGACTTTGGACAGTTGGTGGCAGTAGAGGGATTGAGTTAGAGACTCCAAATTAGCTATAGTGACATTTCAGACTGTTAATCTGTGTGCCAAATTTCATAACTTTCCCGCAAGCGGTTCTATGGGCTGCCATAGACTTCCAGTGCGGAGGAAGAAGAAGAAGACAAAGAAAGGCCTCTTAATGATTGTGGTTTTTTTTATTGTAACATCTGATGAACAGCTTATTAATTAATAAATTACTAATAATTAATTATATAAACAATAATTAATTTAATAGTTAGCTGACTAGATTAAAGTTTTTGATGTTTTATACAACGTTATAAAAAATAGTTATAAAAAAAAAGGCCTACATAATTGACTTTTATAAAACAAAACAATGATTTTTAAAAGCCACTTCTGGAGGCAAATTTTGACACTTAATAAAATAAAAAGTTAATTGCAGACAATGGATATTGCAGATAGATAACGGCACAGTATATACAAGTTAAACAAAAACATACTGGAAAAATTTAATACATGAATGTAATAACTACTGTATCTAATCAAATGCAAATAAATATAATGATACAGGTAGTAATTTGTATTATATCTTAAATGTATATATCTCATTTATATTACACTGGGAACCTCCATTTCAAGATTTTACCCCAAACCCCACATGGTTCATGAAAATTAATGAGTTTATTACAAATACGAAAGATTTATACTAGTGCACAATGCTATTCTCAAGTCTTATTTTGTTGCATATTATTTATATTTTCATAAACCAGTTAGGAAACGACTTAATGTTTAGAATATTTGAATAAAGTAAAACAATTTGTAATAAAATTTGTATTTGGAGGCAAATCTCTTGACACATCTTACCCCAAAGCTTCTGATACAACTACCGTTTTAAGTATAATGTTTCATTGCTAATCTTTAGCCAAATAATTTACCTGTTTTGTTTTTTTTGTGGCTGTTGTTTTTTGTTTTTAAATTGGAAATTTCACCAACAAGTACTGATATATATTTTATATTTCTAAAATTTTACAACCTTAATAAATTTGCTTTGCCACAAAATTCATTTCACCTGCCACATAGAAAATATAGTTTGACATGCAAAAAAACAGCTTAACTTTTGCACAGTTCACTAGATTAAAAGGACAACACACCCTACCCCAATCTCCCCTACACGATCCCCCCTCCATAACTGAATCTCTCTGAGTCAGTGTTTATGATCAAGTAACCATATTAAAGCAGAGTTCCTTTCCCTGTTTCACTCCAGGGTCAAACAATGCAGAAGCTATTCAATTACCAAGTTCACATACGAGTCAAGGTCACATACGCGTGATCTGCATTACAACAAGCTGGAGTCTGTTGGGGTCAAAGCACCATACACTAGCACACACCTTCTCTCCCCCCACATCTCAATGCCTGTCATGTTCAGAGGCACAATCATTGCTTTTCTGCTTTTAAATGCCTGACAAAGGTCACTTGACTCAAACATTGCCATTTCATTAAATATTGCCAGTCTTGCAAGCTGTATGCAAGATTTTTCCTCCCTCTTCATCAACTTCATGTGCCCAACACATCTGCCAGCAACCAGCACCGCTTCACCCAACGGTTCTGTGTATCGCTACACAACACCCTTAGCAACCACTTAATGCATTACAATTTAACTAAACCCTTTAGATTTTAAATCTAGATTTTAAAATCTTATGATATTTAGTCGACTAAAACTAGACTAAAACTAAAACAATTTCCGATTGACTAAAATATGACAAACTAAATGGCATTTTAGTCAAAAGACTATGACTAAAACTAAATCTAAATTTGGGAGGGGTTTACAGAGAACAGATCTTTTATCGAACTGTTTCAGACACTATGAGAAAAGAGGTGATGCTGCAATGTAAATTATGAGAAAATAAAAGTGTTTTTTGACCATGGATGCATGTACACATATTGCAGGAGACCTCCAAAACAAAATTAGGAACCTTTAAAATAGCATAATGGGGCACTTTAATGAAACTAAAACTGAGTGACATTGCAGCTTACTGTAAAGAAAAAAAGCTCATGACAACATGAAAATAACAATGATGTATATCAAACAGGATCATTCACTATTGAGCAAAAGTGTAAGTAGGCAAAAAGATTGCACTACAACATGTGCAACAAAGGTATCCATTTGCATCAGTATGTTTACAAATCCATGGATGTATTAGATTCAGGAATCCAGGTGGACATATCTATCGCAGCGACCTGCTGCAGGTGTGGGTTAACATCGGCCTTATGATCTTGGTGAGAGGGCAGATCCTGATCTTACAGCGTTCGCTGTAGATTCTCTGAGCTGGAAAATTCTATTGAATCGAGTCGTGCCCTCTGGCATGCATTTAAACCCACACTGAGAGCAGCAGGTTATAGCGCCGACATGAGAGAGACACTCCTGGACTGAGAGCCTGTGCTTTTGTGCAAAAGTCACGCATTGCACGGCTCCTTTGGGTTGAGCTGAATTGCCCTTCCTTCCATTTCATCTTTGCAAATGTCTGTCATGCTTGTGTCATTTAAGTACAAAAATAGAAAATGGCTTAAGTATTCATTAAAGGGATAGTTGGCCAAAAAAGCGTGATATTTTGCCTTCAATTACTTACCCTCAAGTTGTTCCAAATCTTAGAGTTTCTTACTTCTGTTGAACACAAAAGAAGATGTTTTAAAGAATGTTGGTAACCAGACAGTTGCCGGTAGCCATTGACTTCCATAGTATTTTTTTTCTTTTTTCTCCATACTATGGAAGTCATTGCCATCAACTGTCTGGTTACCAACATTCTTTAAAATATCTTCTTTTGTGTTCAACAGAAGTAAGAAACGCATACGGGTTTGGAACAACTTGAGGGTGAGTAAATGATGACAGAATTTTAAGTTTTGGGTGAACTATCCATTTAAGGGTCATAGCTTAATAATTACTGACAGAGCCAGAGCAAAATAAATCCACTTTAAAAGGAAATAATGGCCTTGTGTTTATTTTTCTAGTGAAAAATATAACTTCATTATTGCTACTATGATTTGCATAAGCCAAGTGTGGAAAAAACACAACTGATTTTTATGCAGCATAAATATTCATGAGGTGTCAAAAAATGTAAATGAGCACCATCTACAAAATGACAATCTCTATTATGCTATTATTAATCTAGCTGGGTCCACTATGCTCGTAAAATTGTACTGTGTGTGTGTGTGTATATATATATATATATATATA
>RJVU01022182.1:4185567-4198676 GCA_003731715.1 Anabarilius grahami
ATCATGTCAGTTATTATTGCTCCATCTGCCATTTTTTGCTATTGTCCTTGCTTGCTTACCTAGTCTGTTGATTCAGCTGTGCACATCCAGACGTTCTGCCCTTGTCTAATGCCTTTCATAATGTTGGGAACATGGGCTGGCATATGCAAATATTGGGGGCGTACACCCCGACTGTTACGTAACAGTCGGTGTTATGTTGAGATTCGCCTGTTCTTCGGAGGTCTTTTAAACAAATGAGATTTATATAAGAAGGAGGAAACAATGGAGTTTGAGACTCACTGTATGTCTTTTCCATGTACTGAACTATTGTTATTTAACTATGCTGAGGTAAATTACATTTTTGTATCTAGGGCACCTTTAAACATTTGTAGGGCACATTTCAGCACAAATTATGTTGTGAATCTGCCAAAATGTAATGCAGGCTTTGCAAAGAGGCTGTTATTGCTGGATGGGGCAGTTCAAAAAATATTAGACTTATGTAAAAGTGCAGCACATTACATGCGAGTCTTAAAAGAACCGCAGCAAGAGAGTCAAATTTATTACTGAGCACATGACAGATGATGAGGATATTGAAAGGTAAGGCTGCATGATTTATATACAGGCTAAGTAAGTTTAGTTCATGCTCAGATGAAGTGAAGATGTCATTGTTTAAAGTATATTGTACACCACTTTTTGCTACTCATTTGTGTTTAAACTGTAGGATAGCAAGCTAACAGAGACTTCAAGTAGCTTACAATGGTGCAATGACTATTCTTTTAGAGACCTAGATTTCATAGTACAAGTGAAATGTGTGTGGTTGCAGGAGTTAACACCTTTGAAGCAGTTTAACCAAATCTTATGTATAAATTTCTTTGCTGGCTTAATGCTTCCAAAAAAGAAAATAATGTGGGCTTATCGTGTATAAGGGTCAGTACTACAAGCTATTGATCCAAGTTGTGGAGACATTGATTTGTAACCTTTTTATTTGTATTATTTATTTATTTATTTTGCTGTTGTATTTTGTTCATTTTATGTATTGTGTGTTTTTAATTTGGACCTTGAGACTGTAATAAAGTGTGATGATGAGGAGAATGAAAATGGTCACGTACAGTAAAGCTACATTGTTTTTTTGCGCAATAAAACTTGATTAACATTGTAGATCTTAGGGATAAAAGGGTAAAGCTACAGTATACCTCCACCACACATCAATGTGATTTGTCTTCTGATTATTTTTCTCCAGGGAGAGAGCTTTCATAACCAACTATTAACTGGACGTTTATGTAAATGATTAATGACCATGTGACTGAGCCTTTAAACTGGCACTGAATAGTTATTACAGGCAGAATATCATTTGAGTGCAAGAAAGAAAAGGAATTGCTGCTCCGTAATGAAGCGGTACTTTAGTTTAAATCAAAGCCATAACCATTGTATAGCAGCTCTATACTGCTTTATTGAAACACATCCATTACTATCGCCATGGTAACTGCACTTTTTTTGCCCCCCAAACAGCATACAGCAACATAGTGTTTGTAGACAAACATCCACACTAGAATCAACACTGTAATGGCATTTCTATTACACTAAAAAAGATCCAAGATCCATCTATGCTAAATTTGGCAAACCAAAGTAATGATTTTGGGGACAAAACAGTGGCAACAGACATAAGATAAAATGTAAAACGATGTATTTAGAACTATTATTTTAATTTAGGCGTCTACAACGTTGCTCCCCAAACTGCGACTAAGCAGGGAAATGACTTGAATAAAAGAACTTGACCAAGCTGTGTTGCTGTTTTTGCATTATTTAAAAATTCATCACCATTAACATAACTGGCCATTCTTTGCTAAGTCCCATCCATTTAAGATCTCACTCAATCAGATAATATAGAAGCCTTGCTTTTGTGTGGGAAAGAAAGTATACTGAATGAAAGCCTGATGTCCAATAAGTCACCATTTCTTTTGAAATATAAGCAGGCAAAAAGCACAATAGTGATGTGCAAAAAATATTTAAATGTACCAAGGCTGATGTTTATATTGTAAAGTGGCCCCAAAAAGTATTTGGATTCTTAATCCACAATTAAAAATTTATTTTGTATTATATAACAATATAGCAAAACAAGTTACATTTATTTTAAAAGAATAGCACAAAAAACACTTTTCAAACAAAACATTTTACAAAATTATGGTTTCAAAATATAGACAAAAAGTCTTTCTGGTCAAACATGTTTAAAGTCACTGGCCCTCATTTACAAAAACAAATGACAGAAAACTGGGCATATGGTAATTTCCACACAAAATGTGGCATTTGTCAATATGAATGTGAATCTTTCATGAGATTACTTCCTCTTCTTGGCCGGGTTCCATGTTGTAAACTCTAGGGGCAAAGCTTCTAAACCGAGAATTTATATGGGCGTGATATTCAAATAATGACTGTTTTCAGTCGCCACATTTATTAACGTCCTATCATTCGTATGATGAGATTGGCGGCATACAAATGTTTCATGAATCACACATGAACCCTCTCGTAAGATGATTTCTGTGCTCGGATCTGCGCTCGTTTCTACGTTAGATTGATAAATGAGTCTCACTATGAGGGAAACTGACTTGCATCTATGATAACATCCTACTTGTTTAGTGTTAAAATCATTGAAAAAGTGGCTCAGAAAAGTTAAGATACTTCTGAGGAAAGCAGCAGTATTTGCCACTTGGTTTTGTAGGGGAATGTACAGTTAAAGACCCAAAGACACTTTTGTAATGTCCGCACAACCCGTCTGTGTGCAGCCCATTTTTTGTGACCGTGCGGATGGTGCGTGTACAACAGCGAGTGACTTGAGTGCTTGAAAACAAAGTCCACTAAGATCGCGTCTTTTCGCGATCACAGCCAAGAAGTATACCCAGGCCCTAAGTGTCCAAAAACTTTTTGGGACCACTGTAAATACATACTGTAAATACAGAAAGAGATTACTTGAATATACTGCACATAAACATGTCATTACATTGTAGGGGAAGCTGTGTTTACTGTGTAGTCGCCACTATTACACAAATAAAACAAACTTGTTTGCAGATGCCTCACTGCAGACTTTACATGTCGCGGGCTGTTATGTGAACAGGTACAGGTACAGATTTGAGGTTACCTGCTGAGCGGGTACAGTTTCCCGTGTTCTGCCTGAGGGTCTTGTTGGCGAATGGCTCTGATAGCAGTGGGAGCGGTAAACATGGAGGCTGTGCCATGCTCAGACATCACACGGAAAAAGGCCCCAGGGTCCGGAGTCCCCACAGGTTTACCCTGCGGAAACAGCAACTGCTTATAGCATCAGAATGCATAAATGAGACCAATATATTAAGAAACCATGGAAAAAATGGTTCAATATTATGTTTAAAAAACCAAACAAAATTACTAATGATTTCTAAAGAGTCTACAGAAGTTGCTAAAGTTTAATATTTTGTGCAGGCCTTTGTTGCAAATATGACAATTTTCCCAACATTTTGGACTTATATACACAAGTCTCCCAGTGTCAGGCTAGATCAGCACGGGCATTTGATGCGGTTGGGGAGTGAATATTAAATCAAAGGTGTGTTTGAAATGGAGAGTGGCTTGGAAAGGTGCCTGGGTGGCAGATGGCCAAAACGTATGGCAAAGAAAACAGAATAATAGTGTTGCAGAGAGATTGCACATACAAGTAGCATAGCACAACGCTGAGCTGTTCAAATATTCATGTTTCTGCTCAGAGAGAATACTCTCAGAACTAAACAATGACTTCATATTAGTGGGAACAAATCAAACGGCTCACACACGAACCTCTCATCTTGTTTCTAGAACAGCGTTTATGTGCGTTTCAGTGAGAAAAAAGGCCAAATCAATTTCAAAGTTATGAGATTTTTCTTAGACAAGCTTTGAACAAAGAAAACTAATAATTATTGTGACATTTCAGTGTTGTTATAGAAAAAGATAGGTCTACGGCTGATTGAGTCAAAAGAAAGGGAAAAACATCATCTGCCCATGAATAATTATTTAACTGAACAGGAATAAGGACAAGGCTTGTTCTTGATTTACACTGTACAAAACAAGGATCTGCATCTGTCGCACGTCGGCGTCAATCAGTAATTGGCAGGCATTTAATGTTTGTATTGTTTACCCTACTGAATCACTTGCTATAAACGATCCAATATTAAATAGATTTTCAGTGAGTGATGTTTGTTCGAAGAGGGTGTTGTGGGTAGTTGCCAGGTCATTGCTTTGCGGTTGCTAAAGTGTTTGGAGGGGTTTTCAGTCTATTGCTACACGGTCATTAGGGGGTTCTTCGTTATTGCTAGGGCACTGATAGGTAATTATTGGTGTGATCTGGATGGTTACTGACTGGCAAATCAGCACATAGTCTAAATACTGCTGCTGGTAGATTTTTTGTTTGCTAATTTTAAAGTTAACCAGGGGAAAACTGTATGATGGCCGGTTGCTTAGAAAGTAAACTACCACTTATGCCGTCATCTTATCATGAAAATTCTGTCATTGTTTACTCACCATTATGCCGTTCCAAACCTTGAACACAAAAGAAGGTATTTTTAGGAACGTTGGGGTCCAAACAACATTTGACCCCATTGAATTGGACAGGATGGACAAGAAATAATACACTTTTACAAAAAATATCTTCTTTCATGTTCCACAAAAAAATTACTTTTTTAGGTTGTAGAATGAACCAATTTATTGGGTGAACCAATAGATGGTTCTTGTTAGTTTAAATTTATGTAAAAAAAAAAAATATATATATTTATTGTGACATGCAGAACACAAATAAATTTGAATGATAATTAATTAATATTATTTTGAAGTAATGATATATATTTCCCAGATATTAATTTAATGATTTATTTCGGCTTTAGTCCTGTCCAAATACAACATAAATGCCAATTTTTATGACATGTTGCCTCTACAATATTACACTATTTTCCTTACATAGTATAAATATATTACAAAGGGCAGTCGTGGCCTAATGGATAGAGAGTCGGACTTGTAACCCAAAGGTCATGGGTTCGAGTCTCAGGTCCGGCAGGGATTGTCGGTGAGGGGAGTGAATGTCCAGCGCTCTCTCCACCCTCAATACCATGACTGAGGTGAGACCCTTGAGCAAGGCACCGTACCCCCAACTGCTCCCCGGGCGCCGCAGCAATGGCTGCCCACTGCTCCGGGTGTGTGTTCACGGTGTGTGTTCACTACGGTGTGTGTTCACTGCTGTGTGTGTGCACTTGGATGGGTTAAATGCAGAGCACAAATTCCGAGTATGGGTCACCATACTTGGCCACATGTCACTTCACTTTCACTTTCACTTTCACTTTCAAAGAGGGTCCCTTGCAAAGAGATGATTATTTTTGGGGTCAATGGCATCAAAATGTTTTGTTTCTTAGCAAACACCACTACTGAATAAATCAGATCAGTTTTGGCATGTTGCATTAGTTGATAGCATAAAACCAATACGACCATGGATGTGCATAATTACAAAAGACATTAATTAAAACAGACCGGGGGCTTTTTGGTCTGGACATTAACATTGTATGAAAGATCTGTTGAAATCAAACTTCCATTATAGCAGACTAATAAATTCTATGAGCATCTCCCATTTTCTCATGTGGAGCGAAACAACACATCTAATCAGCAGAGGAGATGCCAGTGCTGAATTCACCTTGACAGAAAACCAAACACAGTCTGATAATCTCCCACCGAGTGCAAATAATTTTAGTATTCATGCTGCGATCTCAGCTAAGACTCAATGAGGAAAACTAGTTTAATACTTATAAGACCTGCTCTGTTACAAGTACAAAAGCTTATGAAAATCAACAGCAAATCGAATGCACAACAAAGTCAAACTGAGCCAGTAATTCAGGAAGTTTGCTTTAGAGTGTCATTCTTCCTTGCATTCATTCCCCTAGAGAAATGACTGTTACAGCCTGTAAAATTACACAGTACAGACTTAGGAGACCTCAGTTCAGCATGAGCGCCAGGATCAGGCAAACCACAACAGCAGATAATTGAGTGTTAGCTAAAGCGGTCCACAGGTCAAATGCTGTAAAGAATTCACACTCATTACACATTTGCACATTTTTGCACACACATGCCCCATACCTCGTAGAGAACGGTTGTGTTGCCGTGTAGAAGCGGACCGTAGCAGATATATGAGTGTCCCACCACCCAGCCAAGGTCAGACGCGGCCCACCAGACCTGACAGAGAGAGACGTGTAGGTTAAACGGTGCGAGACAGAAGCATTTTCAAGGGGTCACGTCATGCATCTATCATCATTTTATTCCGTGGAACACAAAAAAATAATTGTTAAAGAATTTTCACATGGATCTTTTCAATACACAGGCAGATTTTTGCCACTGTACCTTCCCCCACTTAAACGCCCTCTTCTTACGTGAGGAAGTCTAACGCCAAAGTAGTTTGTTCTGCCCCATCCTATAATAACTGTCTTTTTATAAAAAGACTACATTACATTTTGACAAAGTCAAGCAAGGTCGGACTCAAACTATCAAAAAGCTTGTTAAAAATAAACTTCAGATGCTTGTTTCTAAAGGTGCCGTCACAATAGTGAAATTTGTACTAAATTTTTTAAGCCAAAAAATTGTCTGTTATTAATATGTAGTGATGTATTAAGCACAGCTCACTCAGAAGTCACTTTCAAACCAAGCAGCTTTCCAGCTTTCTGTTGGTCAATGCGACAAATTTGCAGGGGAAATCTTTTGTGTCCATACACTACCGTTCAAAAGTTTGGGGTCAGTAAGATTTTTTTAATGTTTTAAAAGAAGTATCTTCTGCTCACCAAGCCTGCATTTATTTGATTAAAATGCAAACAAAAACAGTAATATTGTGAAATATTATTCCAATTTAAAACAGCTGTTTTCTATGTCAATATACAGTAAAGTGTAATTTATTCCTGTGATCAAAGCTGAATTTTTAGCATCATTACTCCAGTCTTCAGTGTCACATGATCCTTCAGAAATCATTCTAATATGATTATTTGATGCTCAAGAAACATTTATGATTATTATCAATGTTGAAAACAGTTATTTACATTTTTATTTCATGATGCTATGATGAATAGAAAGTTCAGAAGAACAGCATTTGTCTGAAATCTAAATCTTTTGTAACATTAAACACTACCGTTCAAAAGTTTGGGGTAAGTAAGTATTTTAATTTTATTTTTGGGGGATAGAAATAAAATTAATCAATACTTTAATTCATCAAGGATGAGTTAAACTGATCAAAAGTTACAGTAAAGACAATTATAATGTTAGAAAATATTCTATTTTAAATAAATGCTGTTCTTTTGAACTTTCTATTCATCGAAGAATTTTGAAAAAAATTTGTACACAACTGTTTTCAACATTGATAATAATAATGAATGTTTCTTGAGCATCAAATCATCATATTAGATTGATTTCTGAAGGATCATGTGACACTGAAGACTGGAGTAATGATGCTGAAAATTCAGCTTTGATCACAGGAATAAATTACACTTTACTGTATATTGACATAGAAAACAGCTGTTTTAAATTGGAATAATATTTCACAATATTACTGTTTTTGTTTGTATTTTTAATCAAATAAATGCAGGCTTGGTGAGCAGAAGATACTTCTTTTTTTAAACATTAAAAAATCTTACTGACCCCAAACTTTTGAACGGTAGTGTATGTATTGGATTCTTATTGAAATGGCTGGATTATGTCACGAAAATACGGCAAACATGTGACTGTACCTTACCATTGGAATCAGAATGGGTAAGCAGAGCGGCAGGTGCTACACAATTTTTCCCCATTTTACTTGCATGCTTTTTAATAATTTTTTTTATGAGAACTGGTTTTAGGCAGGGTAGGAAGTATGCTTTCAAAGTTCATCAAATCTCTTTTATTAAAAAATAACAAAAATGTAGTTCCTCATGACATTACCACTTACAAAAATCACAGATCATGACCTACCTCACCAGGAGCCAGGCCATAAACGTTAGACATGGTCCAGTTTAACATCACGGCATATCCTCCTGAATCTCTGACTACACCCTGATGAGAAGGAAAAAAAAAAAAAGACATTATTTACAGAAAACAAACATCACTGTTAGTTCACCCAAAAATGAAAATTCTGTCTAAAGACATCATTAAAAAAGTCCATGTGACTACAGTGGTTCAACCTTAATGTTATGAAGCGACGAGAATACTTTTTGTGTGCAAAAAAAAAACAAAAATAAGGACTTTATTCAACAATTGAGATGAGTCAGCATTCTGACGTAGAACCTGGAAGCGCTGCAACGTAAACAGCGTAGGAGAATGACAGGGAAGAAAAGATTATTTTTGTTTTGCGCACAAAAAGTATTCTACGGCCCTTTCACACCAAGAACGAGAACAACATAGCAAGATAACTATATTAGCATCCACACCAGAGCAAGATATGTTTCTGTCTACTCTAAGTGCTCGCTGCAGTTTTGTCGTCTGTCTCTCCAGTTTAGCTTTATAATTTAATTTAAATATTTTTTATGTATAGGTAAATATTTGTGGTCATTGTTTTATTTGCCAGTTTCACTTTAACGTTTTATTAATGTAATGGCTTAATCATGTGTGAAAGCGAAAAATGTAAAACATATTTATGAATTATTATTCCATATACTTTTTAATATTCATAACAACAACTATACTGAGATTGGCTGGGTTACAAAAACAGCGTGAATGGAAAGTAATCTGAAGTTCTATTATTTACGTAAATAATTATTCTACTCAATATTTGTTCACAAAGCTTTCGAGACAATCATGTATTTTATTGTCCAGCATAAACTATGTGAGTATGTGTGATGAACAAAACACAACTGATCACAATTATCTGTATTACAATTCATTGTGTCCCTGTTGTCAGTGAATCATTATCAAATCAGGTTGAGGGTTGATACTGAGGGACACATTTTGATTTGTGGGGTGGTAATTAGATCCTGTGTGTGCCAAACACACTTAGATCCATAAATCTCAGAGGTGTGTGTGTTTGAGCAAGGGCCATTAGCAAGTGGTTTATGTACAGGGCAGCGTTGCCTTAGGCCACATATTTCATACTGGCTGCAGTCTGGGTCAGTGGAGAGCCGTGTTTTGTTCGCTCTGCCTTGAGGCCTTGTAACTTCCTCCTGTGTTCCTTGTACTCCCTTCTCTTAGCTTGCTTCTTGCCCAGTCAGTGTACATATAAAAGTGAGTTGTTAGGGATTGAACAGCGCCTGAGGCATGCTAATATAAATTTCAAGGTGCCATTCACCTCTTGGACAATATTAAATAGACAAAATAAAATGTTACATAAGATGGAATGATAATAGAATAAGGTGGAACATTTGATGGGATCATGTAGGAATTACAAGAATACACTGCTTGAAAACAACCATTGCTGGGTTATTTGGCCACCCAGTTCTGGGTAAATATTGAATTTTATTTTGGGTTTTATACATTAACCCATTTGCTGGGATGTTGCATAGTGCCATGTCATGTTATTTATTTTAAATAACTCTAAAATCACTCTTTCTTAAATATATAGGACAGGGACAGTTCATATAAAATTATTTTTATTCAATGACAAGTCAATCTTTGACAATCATGATAAAATACTCAAAAACATTTAGAACATGACTGACGCAGCCTCAGGGTATCTGTGGGAAGAAAACTGGTATCAGTTCATTAAAAAACAATCTTATGCTAATAATCATGTTTGCAAAGTTACATCAGAAACAGCTTTACCTTATGTCATCACGTCTGTCAGACATTCAAGTTTCAACCCATTAAACGCGATGCTAGCATACTAGATCAATAGAGTGCTCCCACTGTGGTCAACAGAGCTGTACTTTATACACTGCATGAGCCCTGATCACAGCATTCGTTTGGCAGGAGGTGAAACTTCCATGTGATGGGAAGTTGTGTAAATCCAGTGTATGCTGCGTTTGTAGAAGGTTAGCGTTCCAAGCAGACGTTAGCTGCGATGCACATGTAAACAAAAAAAAATTACAATGTGAGACTACAGACATTTTCCTGTTTCTACAGTAAAAATGTTAGGAAAAAAATGCAATACAAACCTTAATTTAATTCAGGAAGACTCCCCTCAGGACAGAACTCTCAGAACAGAACACGAAATGACCACTGACAAATTTATCCAGTTTTAACCAATATGGCACAGACTACATAGGGTTGGGTATCGTTTGAATTTGAACGATTCCGATTCCGATTCCTTGTTTCGATTCCGGTTCCTAACGATTCTCGATTCCGATTCTTTTAAGAGGCAGGGTCAAAAAAAGTTTAGGATATTTTAAATGAGCTAGCTAACCAACGGTCTTTCTGGAAGGAAATAGTCTGACCTTCTCCATCAATTTTAATTCTATGAAATTTTTACTTTTTATGAACTTTACTATGAATTTCTCACAGGGCTGTTTTCAACTACAATTTAAATATCAAATCTATGAACTTGAATATAAATATTATAAATTATGAANAAATAGCCAGTCAAGCCAGCTGTAGCAAAGTCCCTCTAAGACAAGTCATTTCACACGGCGGCCATCTTTGAAACGCCTCTCGGGCATCCAAGTGTAGCTCCTATCTCTTTGAATGGGGAAACATCAAATTCTCCAAAGCTGTTTGCCAAGCTTTCGATCTCACCAATAAAATCTAACAACAACTGTCTCATAAATTATGTGTCTCTAAACGCTCGAATCATGACAAAAAAAAAAATTTTTCAGGCTGGATCAACCTAATGCGCATGCGCAGTCCTAAATGCGCGTCTCTTGTGCCTCATTTCGGAGGCGCCCGTCTGACTGTTTCTATAGAAACCGGAGCTTGCCGCTGCAGTGACGCGATGACTTTACCAATCGGCGATTGGCTCTTATTTAGAAGGCGGGACTTATTCCGCCATATTGCGCGTTGCACTTTCTCCCATTCATAATAATACGAGTGACACGTCTTGTGTTATTCTATAGTCTTTGGCTGTAGTCTCAGCCTCAGACGTCACGCCCACAGACCGTTGGCTGAACGTCTGATGCATATTGCACACTTATCTGGAAACACTTCAGGATTTTCAAAGTCATCATCTGGTTGGTTGAATTCTACAGGATGTCCGGGAGACGTGTGTGTTGCGTTCTTTAACGGTCTGCCTAGAAAAAAATGCAGTGACGCCAAACTCACTCTTAGAAGAAGAACGCCGTCGTGTTTACAACTGTGAGAATGAGCGCTTACCAAGATCAGCTAAACGCTGTATTTTCAAAAGTACGTGAAGTTTGCGACTCCATTGTTGCAGTAAACTTGCATTACATTCTTGAATGAATAATTTATTAGACACATTTTCGCGCCCCTAAACATGACACGCAACAAAAAAAACTGTGATTGGTTGCGTTACATGTCAGTCAAACGTCCTCTTGGGCGGTCCTTGGCCAATGAAAGTCCAGATCTTCTGCCGTCAGTCTGAAGGTCTGGCTTTCGGCACGTCTTTGTGTTCATACCCAAGCGATTTTCACTGGCGATGCACCAACTGAACATGCAAATTCACTCCCTGACAGTATAAGGCGCTTGTGCTTAGTGCAAGTGAACGATAGTGCAAATAAACATATTTATGAATTAGACATTCTAAATAATATTTCTTGAATGTAAATAAAACAATAAAAATACAGATATAAAATGGCATGCGGCACATGGTAGTCAGAAACTATAGTGCGGATAAGTCATAACGATAGTAGTGCAAGTGAATGGTAGTGCAAATAAACATTTATGAAATTGACATTCTCAGCAATGTAAAAAAAAAAATACAAAAAATGAATAATTAAAAATACAGAAAAAAATAGCATATAATACACAGAGCACCCATAGTTTGTAAGGGTCTTCTTCATTGTCTTCTTATCAGTGTGTGCTCGGCAAGACCGTTTTGTGCTTGAGCGCCACCAAGTCGTGTTTTACTGTAACTTCAGCAGCTCCAGGCAAAAGCGCCAATCTCATTGGTCACAGTTTTTAACAAGGCACGTCAAACCAAAAAAAAGGAACCCGAGGCGTTTTTTTTTTTAGAAAAATTATGCTTTTACGCCTGCCGTTTTACATGTCGTGTGCACAGTTCACATTGGCACCCTTTGTTTAGTCACGAGGCGTTAAACGTAGGCGATAACGCACGTGATAATCATCCCGGTGTGCACAAGCCTTAAGCCAGCTGTAACAAAATTACTGGTTCACAGTAAAAAATTACATTATTTTAAAGAGAGAGAGAGGTGCTTTTTGTGTTTCTTTCAGTGAATTGATCAGCAATTCACACATAATGAGAAAACCAATACCTTAAATTAGCAGTTAATTTTATTTTATTTTATTTTTTTACTTTTGTAACAGTGTCCTACAGACAGGATAAAAAACAAAAAAAACCACACACACACAATGCAATGGCCAAAGGCTATGGAATAGGGATGCTCATAATTAACTGATTAACCGTTAACCTACAGTAAGAATTTTGACCGATTAATACTATTGGTTAAAGGATAAGTTCACTTCATAATTTAAATGTCCTGATCATTTTCCCCCATGTCATCCAAGATGTTTATGTCTTTCTTTCTTCAGTCGAAAAGAAATTAAGGTTTATGAGGAAAACGTTCCAGGATTTTTCTCCATATAGTGGACTTCAACAGCTACCAACGGGTTGAAGGTCCAAACTGCAGTTTAAATGCAGCTTCAAAGTGCTCTACATGATCCCAGATGAGGAATAAGAGCCCTTTGAAGCTGCACTGAAATTGCAATTTGAATCTTCAACCCATTGGTAGCCATTGAAGTCCACTATATGGAGAAAAATCCTAGAATGTTTTTCTCAGAAAACTTAATTTCTTTTCGTCTGAAGAAAGACAAACATCTTGGATGACATGGGGGTGAGTAAATTATCAGGAAATTTTTATTATGAAGTGAACTAATCCGTTAAAGGGTTTAAAAAGTAATTTAAGTCATTTTTAAAGTAATTTTTTTAATATATTTTAAATATATCATGGTTAAAAATATCCTACATATATAAAATTGAGTTTTGAGAGAGAGAAAAAACATTTGCTGAGTCACATTTTGTAATTACATTCAGAAATAATGTATAGCTAACCGGTAAATAAACACTATAAACATAG
>RJVU01022182.1:4199443-4277875 GCA_003731715.1 Anabarilius grahami
GTCTCTCAACTTTCTCTTCACAATATCCCACAGATTCTCTATGGGGTTCAGGTCAGGAGAGTTGGCAGGCCAATTGAGCACAGTAATACCATGGTCAGTATCAGGAAATTAGTTATGCACTCAATTAAATTAGTTATGCAATTTGAATCTTCAACCCATTGGTAGCCATTGAAGTCCACTATATGGAGAAAAATCCTAGAATGTTTTTCTCAGAAAACTTAATTTCTTTTCGTCTGAAGAAAGACAAACATCTTGGATACGCAGGTTTTTTCTCTCTCACATTTACCAGTGGTTTTGGCACTGTGAGCAGGTGCCAGGTCGTGCTGTAAAACGAAATCTTCATCTACATAAAGTTTTTTAACAAATGGAAGCATGAAGTGCTCCAAAATCTCCTGATAGCTAGCTGCATTGACCCTGCCCTTGATAAAACACAGTGATACAGCACTCTGGGAACAGCGTATTCGTTCAGAAATTTCTTTCTGTGTCTTACCCTCTCGCTTGAGGGTGTCAATGATGGCCTTCTGGACAGCAGTCAGGTCGGCAGTCTTACCCATGATTGCGGTTTTGAGTAATGAACCAAGCTGGGAGTTTTTAAAAGCCTCAGGAATCTTTTGCAGTTGTTTAGAGTTAATTAGTTGATTTAGATGATTAGGTTAATAGCTCGTTTAGAGAACCTTTTCATGATATGCTAATTTTTTGAGATAGGAATTTTGGGTTTTCATGAGCTGTATGCCAAAATCATCAGTATTAAAACAATAAAAGACCTGAAATATTTCAGTTGGTGTGCAATGAATCTAAAATATATGAAAGTTTAATTTTTATCATTACATTATGGAAAATAATGAACTTTATCACAATATGCTAATTTTTTTAGAAGGACATGTATACTGTTTTACTAGTCACAATTGTAAAATATAAAGTCACAAATGTGAGAAATTAAGTCAGAATCGACCCTTCGCTGGGAGTTTGATTGACAAGCGATCTAACCAATCATAACGCCGAATCGGCCATTTTGTCCGACAAAGCAGTCAGGAGTTAGAAGATTAACCTCGGTGGACTTGAACTTGAAAAATGGTGTGTATTTACTTCTTTCCATGTTTGAAACAACATTCCTTCTCATGTTCATTCATGTTTATTTGATTCTATAAATTAACTAGTAGGAAGAGATGATCGGTTCACGAGCCGCTTGAGCTGAGGCGCTACAACAATCTGTGACGACACATTAAAGAGCCGCAAAATGGTTTTTATTGTTCGAATTTCTTTTAAAAAATTACACAATTTGAAAGCTGGGACTTTGTTGAATATCATAAGTAACCTGCTCTGTCTTGTCTGTCGATGTGTTGTCAGTGTCCTCTTTGCTCCGCGATGTATTTTTCACTCTGTGTGGCGTGACAGCGCCACGGCTTGTCAGACAAAGCAACAGTAACTAAGGGGGGCTGGTCTTTGCGAAGGGTCAATTGCGAGGAAAAAAGACAGGGCTGTGTGATATAAACTCGCAATTAATTATTTTATTTTTTTTATGTTATGTTTCAAAATTATTAAATATCTGTTCATTTAGTGAAAAATTAGATTAAGTTGTAACTATATTTCTTACTCTATTTTAATTTAATTTTAATTAAAATTTTAAAAACAAAATGGTTAAAAAATTTAATTTCTGTTTGCCATTTCCTAAAATAACTTCCTTCCTATTGATTGTTTAAAAAAAAAAAAAACATTATTTATAGGTTACTGCAAGATACAAGGCCAAAACATGTACCTTGGAGTAAAAAGCACTTTTTGGTCATTTTTTTTTTAAGCAACATAACAGCCACAGGCTAAATCCTTTTATATTAAATCCATATTAAAATGAGCTCCTTCCTTCTTATCTTGAATACACAAGAGTTTATAAAGACGTATGGCTCATGGTCTCCTGCAAACAGAATATACAATAAACAAAGCCCCTGACAGCATGAATCTAGTCCACAGTAAACAACTTCATCCGTTCCCTCAGCTGTGTGCTTTACCGCTGTGTACTGTCATAAACAAGATCTTACCTTAGGAGTGCCAGTAGTGCCGGAGGTGTACAGAACGTACAGAGGATGATGAGCGGGGACAGACACACAGTCATGGGGGTGGGCGTTGACCATTTCCTCCTCCCAGTCCAAGCTCAGGTCAGGACGTGTGGACACCTTATCCTATGGTAAAAAAAAACTGTGTTTAGGCACAGGACGAAAGCATGTCCCTCAGAATGATCAGAGACTGATATTAGGAAGCAATATGCTCAGTCCAGGCAGCAATTATTTTAAAACTTTTAGTTTTATTTAGCTGTTTTCGTAATTGTTAGTAATTTTGTTATGTGCTTTTGTTATTTTTATTAGTTTAATTTAAATGTTTCTAAATAATTTTTATTTTTATTTCAGATTTAATTTAAGTTTCAGTTGGTTCTTATTACTTCTATTTTAATTAGTTGCCAATGCAACATTTCTAATTTTTGAGTTTATCTAATATTTAAATTTTATTTTAACTTTATTTCAATTAACAAAAAAGTGTTTTAATAGTTTTAGTTTCACTTTTGTTTTTAGTTAACAATAGTACGGACATGACAAGCAGGAAAAAAATAGTAGGCTAAATCGTGCGCATGACTTACTAATTCGTTCCCTCGATTTACTAAATCGTGCGCATGTTTTAGTAATTAATGCGCATGATTTAGTAAATCGAGGGAACGAATTAGTAAATCGTGCGCATTTTATTTTATTTTTATTTTCTTGCATGTCATGTGCGGGGCTCCGTACAATAGCAACACCAGCAGATGTAAAAGTTTTTTGGTTTTTTTTCAATTTTATGGGAAGTCCAAAGTGCAAATCCAGTGTCTCAGGTGCCTTAAAGGGTTAGTTCACCCAAAAATGAAAATTATCCCATGATTTACTCACCCTCAAGCCATCCAAGGTGTATATGACTATCTTCTTTCAGACGAACACAAGCGGAGATATATTTAAAAATATCCTTGCTCCTCCAAGCTTTATAATGGTGACAAAAAAATGTCGAAGACAAAAAATGCATCCATCCATCATAAAAGTAATCTATACAGTTCAAGGAGGTTAATAAAGGCCTTCTGAAGGGAAGCGATGGGTTTTTGTAAGAAAAATATCCATATTTAAAAATGTATTAACTATAACAACTAGCTTTCGGCAGACAGACATATGCATCGATTTGTGGCAGAAGAGTAACCTCTGACCCGACATGACGTATTGGTGAACACGGAAGCGCAGAGGAGAGAGCAAAACAAAACACCGGTCACGAATTAAAAGTCTAAACGATAATTTTTAAAAAGAAATGTCGGAGGATTTTGATATAAGAAAAGAGGAGCTTGAGTTTGTTGACCAGCCCTATTTGTTTAAACCGCAAGAGGCGTCTAAGCTTACAACAGTCCTACATCGTGCGTCAATCATCGTGTCACGGGTTACTCATTTGGCACAAGTCGACTTGCACAGTATGACTACGGTCATCCGCCAGAAGCTAGTTATTAGAATTTATAAAGTTTTAAATATGGATATTTTTCGCTTCAAAAGACCTTTATTATCCTCCTGGAGCCGTATAGATGATTTTTTGGATGGATAAATTTTTTGAGCTTCAAAATCTGACCTAGGGTGGCTTGAGGGAGAGTAAATCATGGGATAATCTTCATTTTTGGGTGAACTATCCCTTTAAAGGAATAGTTCACCTAAAAAATCTCCAAGTTTATGTACTGTGATGCTGTTTTAAAGCTGTATGACTTCCTATTTTTTCTACATTTCTTTCAGGCTTTGTCACGTTCAGTTGTGAGAAAAGCTTTTTTAAGTCATATGGACTACTTTTATGGGTTTTTTTTTTGGTATTTGTTGTGGCAGTGCTTGAATGCATTTTCATTCCAATACAGTAGTTTTGAATATTCTAAAAGTTTCCATAAATAAGATCCTTCCATAGAGAAGTAAATCTTCTAAAGATATAACAGGATGTGTACTTCTGGGGCCGGCAAATTCTCCCCTCACATATAATATTAACTCAAATATTTTTTTTTCTCATTTCCGAGATGTGTTCGCCTTCAGCAACCATGCGGGATTCATCCTGTATCCCAAACCGCTGAAAAATCAAAAAGCTATTTGCTAACAGTTTCCATGACAACACAGGATGAAGCTTAAGCAATTCCCTGCATTGTGAAATCAACATACTGATTGTAGATGTAGCAACATAACAAAACTCATTTAACAGACACCAAAACAGGAAAAATAAATTAGCTTAGCTAGAGTTTGTTAAAACGCTAAAAGCTTTGAACATTTGATTTCCTAATATTTTTTGAGTGATATATTATTACAGTTATACAAATGAAGAAAGACTAAATTCCTTCTACAAGGATTTATGTTGGTTAAGTGTCAGCCTCCTTGAGAAGGTTGAATTTAGAGGTACACTCTTTTAGAAAGGGGACCACATTTGCATTTGTATTCTCTCACTGCAGCATTATCTTCTCTTTTACCAGTTAACAGGCAGTAGAAACTGTGCCAGTTTGATAATGAGACTGGCGTCCAGGTGCCTTGGGTTTTCTGATAGCTCACCATGCTGGGCCGGTTGTAGATGAGGACTTTATGTGGTTTGTGAGTGCTGAGCTCTAGAGCTTTCTCCACCAGGGGAATGTACTCCACTCTTCTGCCCGGCTCGATGCCAAATGATGCAGTCACCAGCAACTTGGGCTGCGGAGAAAAAGATGATTTAAGAGGGGAAGTGGTTTTCGCAACCTCAGCAGAGATATGCATTTACAAAAATAGTTTATTCATTTTCATAAAAAGAAAACCCAATGGCTTGCCTTAGCATGGTCGATACGAACGGAGAGCTCTTTGGAGGCGAATCCCCCAAATATGAGGCTGTGGGTGGCACCGATACGGGCACATGCCAGCATGGTGAACATGGCCTGAGGAACCATGGGCATATAGATCACCACCAGATCACCCGTCTTCACGCCATGCCTCACCAGAACACCTGCCAACCTGGACACCTACAAACAGGTGTGTGGAAGATAAACTTTATTGATATGTATACAAATTCTGACAAACTGGAGGCAAGTCAGAAATCCTACAATATCAATTAATCAAAACGACAGAAAATGGACATTAAATGCAAATTGGTCCAGCATTTTTGAAGAGGAGGAAGGTTCTTGGTTTTAAAGACTTGATGTGCGGTCAACATCTGATCTTGTCCGGTGAATTTACGTGGGCAAAATCCAGTAATTTCAATAGAAATCCACACAATTGAGAATTTCTCATGGGGGCGAAAGATTGCCCATACAGATTTATCAACAGGTTCAAGTTGGTCACGTAAATTCGCTGCACTGACCAACAGAGAGCTGTTTTTTTTTTAAAGTGACTTCTGTGTGAGCTGCGCTTCATACATCACTACACTACTGACGACCATTTTTGCCCAAGAAATTTCACCAACATTTCACTAATGTGACCGCATCTTTAGTGTTTTACCTGGTCCTGCATTTCTCTGTATGTGATGACCTGTTTAGTGCCGGTAACTGGACTGTCATAAATGACAGCTGCTTGATCACCTCTTCCATTCTCCACATGCCGATCAACAGCATTATAACACATGTTCAGCTTTCCTCCAACAAACCTGTAATGGAAACAGGTGTTCTTAAAGAAATAGTTGAACAAAAGCAATTCTCACATTATGATACCTTGACCTTCAACCGTTTGGGCTCCATTGAAATCCACTATATGGAGAAAAATCCTGGAATGTTTTTATCAAAAACCTTCATTTCTTTTCGACTGAAGAAAGAAAGACATGAACATCTTAGATGACATGGGGCTGAGTAAATTATCAGGAAATTTTAATTTGAAAGTGAACTAATCCTTTAACCGCTATGCACTAATCAATATTAATTTCAATAGAGCGCAATAGTGTCCCCCAATTTTTCAGCTGCCTCAAATATTTTTTCCCCATTTATTTTTAAAAAGTCTTTGAAAGAACTTTTATAATTGAAAATTGACAATATAAGTATAGAAAGAGTATATGAAAATACATTTCTTGGTGTTATTTTAGACCACAAAATCTGTTGGAAACTGCACATTAAACACAACAAAGCAAAACTGGCAAAGACCATAGCAATATTGAATAAATCAAGACATATTCTGGACAATAAATCAATGTATATTCTGTATAATACATCTCATACTACCATATTTGAGTTACTGTGTGGAAATCTGGGGAAACACCTACACAGGGTTGCCAGGTTTACACAACAAAACCTGCCCAATTTCCACAACTAGCCCAATCCTGTTTTGTTTTTTTTGTTTTTGTTTTTTGGGGGGGGTCCCATGGTAAAAATCGTGTTCGGGGGGGTAAAATCCGAGTTTTTTGGGTGGGGTTCCCTGGTAAAATTCGCATTCCAGGGGCTAAATATCATGTTATTTGGGGTCCCGCTGACATGAAAAACAACCCGCAGCAACGGTGTAAAGGTAGCCCAATTCCGTGGGAAAACAGCGGACTTGGCAGCACTGCACCTACAGTCTTTACACATTACAAAGAGAGCAATCAGAATTATCAGTAATGATGTTGGATATCTGGAACAGACAAATCCATTATTCTTAAAGTCACATACACTAAAGTTCATTGATCTGGTTGAATTTAAGATGGCACAAACAAACAATGTTTATGGAAAGGCAGGGTGGGTATAACTTGAGAGAAGAATTAAACTTTAAAAAGCTAACATCCATAAGAACAACTCTTAAAAGTATGTGCACCAGTATTTGTGGGGTGAAGTTGTGGAATAGTTTGAAGCAGGTGTAAAAAGGTTTTAAAAAGTTGTGTAAAATGTGTTATTAAAAGAATATGAGGGTAAACAGAGGTGATTGTGAGTGTGGGTTACAATACTGCTTGCTTTGAGATGTGTGATTATAGGGTGATGGGTTGTTTGTAAAAATTTGGTTGGTGTTTAAAATTAATGTATATTTGTTATCTTGCTAGGAATATATAATGATATATATAAAATACAATATATATACTGGAACTACTTTGAGTTGTATGAGCGGTGGGAAAATAAGCATTTGCTTCACCCTGAGAGAGAGAAAAATAAATGAACAATGGATAAATATAATACTGATTTAAAGATGTTGATATATAAATCCTATCCTCTTGCTGAACCACATTCATTCTCATGTATTCAATGTCAATCCAAATCACACTAAGAAACAAGACCTGCGTTTACCACCATAAACATAAAGCTCATCTTAAATATGTTTTACTATACCACTTTAATGTTACTGACTCTGACTCAGATTAGAAAACACAATTCCCTACACAGAAGGGGGCTTTGAGACAGGAAGCGTTCGTCTGCGTCAGACATACGCCATTAGCGTAGCGTTTTTAAAAGAGGGGCGTTAAACTAAAAAGAAATGCAAATTGTCATAATTTACTCTCCCTCATGTTTTATTTCTCCCAAAAACCATGTTTGACTTACTTCCTTCAGAGTAACTGTTGTTTTGCAGAATGTTAGGGCCTGAACGGCTCAGTCACTATTCACTTTCATAGCATTTATTTTTCCATACAGTGACAGCGAATGGTGACTGAGGCTGTCATTGTGCCTCACATCATTTTAGGGTGACAGCTATCGCGCCTGAGACCCTTGCGTTCAATTCCATTCTGTTACTGTTACTGGAATATGTCAACGCCCTCTAATACATAGTCTGTACTTACCATTTTGGAAACACTGTATCCGTATTATCCAGAGTTTTGGTCCAGTGTTCAAACCAAGTGATACCACGAGCCGCTTCACTCCAGAACTTTTCGGGTTTGTCACGTGCCACGCCAAACGCGTCCTCATAAGTGTATTTTGATGAAAATGCACGAATAAAATGTTTTCTGTGTTCGTTATAATTTGTGTTTGGCGTACAAGCCAGCGGTATACTTCCATGTCCGATATTTGTCTTTACCTTTTGCAGGTATGGTCCAGACACACCTGTGCAAGAAAACTTCATACCCAACAAACATCTTGAACCAACAACACACACTGTTTTGTTACTTTCCTTAACTCTAGACACAGTTACATTTCCAATGCAGATGTGTTTTAAACGCGTAGTTTGGAAAAGACGCATGTTTTTGGGGTTTTCTTTTCAGAATAGCGTTTCAGCTCCAACGTTTGCTGACGAACAACGGTGAAAAGAGAAAGCTCAAAATTTCACAACTCAAAAATGGCCGCGCAATAATTCAATACTTCAGATCACAGCCAGAGGCCACTCCAAGATACTGCAATCCATGAAATGCGATAGTTACGTAATGTTGGGGCTTTCTGAGGTGTCCTGGATGATTTATGAAACACAATGTTTAAGCAGTGCTATAGTATGCATATAAATGCGTCTAGGAAAAATAGCCAGTACCAGTTGTTTTCGAGCTGTTTCGAATTCCAAGAACCTCCAAATATGAAGGCAGTTATATTTGGTCAAGTACAGTCCCATTTATAAGCTACTGTGAGCTGCTTGAGAACAGATATTAATCCAGCAAAGCCTGAAATATTAAAGAATATTAAAACATTCTAGTAGCCTATTTAAAAATAAATGTTCCTCAAACGACTTATGTATCATATTTTATACTCACATTTTAACATGATTTTTCAAAAAAAAAAATGATGCATGGATAATCAAATAAAGCTAAGATGCTTCAGGTTGGATAAGTGATTATCTTGGAATATTACTTATTAATAGTATTAATATTAAAATGCTAAAAAAAAATAATTCATTCAATCAAAGATTTCACAGCACGTGTACCACAACCTGAAGGTGGACATTTTTAGAAAGATATTAAAACCTTTATTTGCTAAACGATAAATTGAACATCTGAAGGCATGTTGAAGACAGTGTTAATCACGCTGATAATTTAGAGGCCTTAGAAATATGTGTATCAAATATGATACAGTAGGGTATAGGGTTAAAAAGGCAACATGTTGTTGTGTTCAAAGACAATTATTAAATTATTATGTGGGAAAATTGAGTCTTTTTCTACTCTGAGCACTGTCAGCTTTAAATAAAAGACACATTTTTTTGCTAAGCATATTTCAGAAAAAAAATATTATTCCAAAGCAGCTTTGTCTTAAAACCCTGTTAAGCAAGCTGAGGGCAACAGTGAACAGAGGTAACCCAGAAAAATACAACACTACACATTTAGAAAGCAGAATGAAACAGTAACAATGTTGAGGTTTTTGTTTGTTTGTTTGTTTGTTTTCTTTTTTACAACATTGGTCTGAATTTTCCACAGACCGCCTAGCTAGCACATTCATGGCCTACAGTCAAATCAATAACAGAAAGAAATTGTATTGGAAAATCATGCTGTCTGGATAATGAGAGCTCATGCATGGTAATAAGAGCAATGAATTGGGGGCATTAGCATTTTGGAACAGATTGTAAATACTAATATCACAGGAAAATGCATAAATATGGATATAAGTCAACCTAATAGAGCCTGAATATGTATTGCTAATATAATCATCTAAAAAACATACTGATGAATAAACAATGACTACAGGATATTATTTCTACTCTCCGTGTTTGGGGTCCTGTCTCTATCTATCTATCTATATGGCTGTGTTCAGAATACTACTTAGTGAATACTGCGTATATACTCAGTGCTGCGTAGTAACTGGTTACATGTAATCTGGATTATGTAATCAGATTCCAAAAAGTAAGTAGTTGTAATTAGATTATATTACATTTTAAAATACTCGTAATCAGACTACAGTTACTTTACTACTGATTACATGAGAATTTAAGTTCAAAAGTTAGCGATAGCTTTTCATTAAACTCATGAACCCATTTCATAACGAACCCCAGTCTAGAAAATTCTGACATAATGTAATATTTTATGTTGTTCATGATAACGAATGAATGCATTTTCTTTGTCTTTGTATTTTTATATCAGTGTGGTACAAGATTATCCTATGCATGTGAAAAAACAAGTTAGGTCAAAAGTAATCAAAAAGTAGTCAGATTATGTTACCTTAAATGTGTAATGTAATGGATTACATTACTAACTAAAACTTTTGTTATGTTATTTTGGAATCAGTAATCTACCCAGCATTGTATCCACTTGTCAAGATCACCAGCTTGAGTGCCCTTGATAGCCACCAGAGGACACTCCACCCTGGACTATTGCCACAGCATCTCGGACTACATTACCCATAACCCACTGCCCGGACTAATTAACCATGATTGTCTTCAGCTGTTCCTCATTACCTTGTTTAGCCCAGCCTATGTAAACCCTGTTCACTCTGTCATTCACTGTGAGGTTTTGCTAGTTTCGTCTGTGTACCCTGCCTTGTTTGTTTATTTGCACTTATCGCCTGTATTTGATCCATTGCCTGTATTTTGGATTACGGTTCTGGATTGTACCAATAAAGCTGTGTTTGGATCTTCAACCCAGTCTTGGAGCAGTTTCGTAACAATACTGTGTACTGAGTAATATGAAGGTGTTTCTAGTGATGGGCAGATCAAGGCTTTGTGAAACACTGAAGCAGTTGAAGCAAATGTGCCATAATGTGTCGAGGCTTCGAAACAATCTGACACCTGTCTTGATGGTGACCCCTAGTGGTCAGAACAGTGTAAATGCAACAAAACTCACGCTAAACATGCATAAAAACACCTTTTGCAAATAAAACATTTGCAAACTATTGCAAATGTTTTATTGAAAGTAACATCTATTAAATGCAATTAATCATCTAATAAGATTAAATATAGAGAGTCTGTATAATATGTGTTCTTTTACCAATTTTCAGGGCTTGTTTTCTTCCATGGCTCAAGCTAAACAGGCCAATAAGAGATTAATAACTACAGTTATTCATTTTAATTATTCTAATTATAATAATATTACATCTACAAATGTATAAAACTGATCAGAGATCTGGTAAACCATAGGGTAAAGCCCATTGACACTTATTCAATTGTTTTCAGTGAATCTGCATGATTCATGGGTTTGCTCTATCATCGCCCTCTACTGATGAACCATTCAAATTTTGAAACATTTCGAAACAGTTATGACCTAACGAAGCCTCGTTTACTGAAATCGCGTGACTTTGGCAGTTTGATACATGCTCCGAATCAATGATTCGAAACAAAAGATTCATAAAGCTTCGGAGCTTCACGAAGCAGTGTTTCGAAATCGGCCATCACTAGGTGTTTCTACTGTTTTCCTAGTATTTTGAATTATTCCATTGTGTTGTGTTTTAGGGTTAAAGGAAATGTTCGTAAACTCAGAAAATTACCAATAATGTACACATATCAGTTGAAATAATAGATTCCACTCATATAGAACATTTTCACTCACTTTCTACTTTCATAATGGAAAAGAGCAGCTTGGACAATCTGCAAAATAGCTCGTTCTGCATTTCACAGAGGAAAGAAATCCATGCAGGTTCAGAATGAGATGAGGGCAAGTACATTTTTGAGTGAACCATTCTTACTGAACTCTCTCAAACTGTTTCGGATGCAATGTCTTATCCATGGCTTTCGCAAGACCAGCCTTTTCAGTAATTAATGCCTGCTGTCTGTATCCATACACCTCTCTGACTGCTGACTGCACTCCCATTTTAACTGTGCAACCTGGACACTGTGATTGAGTCATTCATCAATCTTGCTGGCAGTTAAGGGATGATGTGATTTACTAATCACTTGTGCAATGTTTTCTATTAAAGTGGCTGAGGCGATTAATGCTAAGTGCTAGTCCTGCGTGGTAGATTGTCTGTACGCAGATTACGAAGTGAATTGCTCAGGATTTAATAGAGCTGAATAAGATAAATATATCTTTCAGAATGATGCACATGGCTAAATTGATGACATTTACCCTTTTTTGGTTGCAAAACAATGATGTAACTAACTGTTACTGCAAAACAGCAGCATTAAAAGCTGGTAAAGAAATGTGCAATGTAAAAATGTGCTGCTGTTCCACTTGTAATCCAAATGCAGTTTGATTCATTTTAATCAAACCATACCTGCCAAGTGTGAACACACCCTAAATGTGCCACAAGATAAGGCAGGAACACTGTTAAACGAAAACTTCAGTCACTATTTCCCAAGATTGGAATCCTTCAGAAGAATATGCAGAGTTGTAGGTGCTACACACAGCCAGAAACAGCACAAGGTTTAACATACTTTATCATATTTTAGTTTCATCTTTAGTTCTTCTGGTGTTAAAATAAAACAGCATCTATCTAGCTTCCTCCTCCTCCTTAGAAATGTTCAGAACAAGTTTCTGAACACCTAGTAAGGAGTCTTAGACGTTCCTGATGTCAGAAGTTGAGAAAATAATGCTCTAATTTCAGTAAATGTCCTTATTGGACTGAGAATGTTTTACATTCTTGAAGTTCAAGTGTGTCTTTTATCTCAAAAAGATAAAGGAAAAATGTATTCCTTATAATACATCCCTTTTTAACAAAATTATCTTGTGCTGAATGATCAAATTACTCCATAAATGACTCTATTCTGCCTGGCATCTGACATTCGCCTCAACACGCCGATCTCCATTTGCATGTATTTGTTTTAGGGTTTGCATTTCCAATAGTCTCACAGCGTGTCTTCATCTCTGATCTGCATTCAGCAAGCACATCACACGAACTGTACATCTTCAATGAGTTTCCTCTCTGTGTTGCAGGATTCTAGACAAGAATCAAGCCTTAGAACGTAATGCCCTTCAACTTGCTCCCAGCACCAATTTGTCAGTACGAGGACTTTCTAAAACAGAGCCATTCATATTGCCATAACTCTCTCTCTCACTGGCGGTAATAGCACAGTTATTATTTGACTGGAAATCATTTATATTTTGTCTGCTGCCCTAATGTGAACATGTGGAAGGGTGTCAATGATCTTACTACAATGTAAAGGCACTCACAGTGCATTATTTAAGAGCCTGTAACACTGTATTTAAGAGGCTGAAACAGTGCTTTCTTGTTAAACATACTGAAAAAATATTCTTTAAAAAAAACTTTTTTTTACAGTGTAGTAAAAGAATTACCCACAACAGGGTTTTATTTGGACAGATAAGCAATGTGTTTAGTTATGTTAAATTTTAAGTTAAGTTAAGCTCAATTAACCACATTTTTGGCATAATGTTGATCACCACAAAAATGTATTCCAGCTCAAATCAAGCAAAAATCAAGGGTACAATGATGAGGCACTTACAATGGAAATAAATGGGTTCAATTTTTAGGCCTTTAAATGCAGAAATGTAAAACTTAACATGTATTTTTTGAGTTGTAAAATTGTTTAAATTATTGATATCCTGGTTTCTCCACTCTAAGAAGAAAATGTTTTATAAAGAACCTTTAAGGGTTCTGTCAGGCTCTTCCTATATAGAACCTTCCATGACTTCCCATCATGAAATCATGTTATGGATATAGATACTTTTACATGACAACAGTGTATTTAAGGTGCAGTGTGTAAATTTTAGCAGCATGCTAAATGCTCTGTAGAGCAATTTGTCCGTTTAGGGCTACTGTAGAAACATGCTGGTGCAAAATGGTGACTTATCATGTATATGTAGATATAAATGGCTCATTCTAAGGTAATAAAAACATAACGGTTCATTATGTAAGGTCTTTATACACCACTGAAAACATAGTTATGTATATTATATTGAATTTCTCTCAATAGATCCTCCCAAATTTTACACATTGCACCTTTAAATCAGAAAAGTTTTTCCTTTTGAAAAGTTTTGTATACAGATGAAAATGTTGTCAAAACTATCCCCGTTCACATGGATCTGCGGAAATGACTAAAAACGCTGTATTATGCATGCCAGGCCAGTAGTTGGCGAGGTCAGAATTAGAATTGGCGATGTTAGAATTTCACATATGTAAATAATACGTCTCCACTGGTCATAGTAGTGGTGCAGTATATCTTTTCTGGAGAAGCGTTAATAAACTCAGTATCTTGAGTAGCACAAACACAGTCCTGTAGTCTGCCATTGTTGTTTAGTTGTTAAAAGGTTTTTTCCTCTTTGGAACACAAATGAAGATATTTTTGATGAAATCTGAGAGCTTTCTGTTCCTCCATTGGGAGCAGCGCAACTACCACATTCAAGGTCCAGAAAGGTATAAGACATCAATAAAATACTCCATGTGACTCGAGTGGTTTAACGTCAATTTTATGAAGCAACACGAGTGCTCTGTTTGCACAAAAAAACATAATTTAGCACTTTATTTACAAAATAATATTATCTAAAGCGTATTCACAGAACAACTTCCAGTCTTGAGTCAACACAACACGCACGCGTTGTGGTGCTCCCCCTACTGGATTGCAGGTCAATATTTTCTTAAAGACCCCCAGTGGTGAAAATCAAGTTTTTAATGTTTATATGTCTATGTAGTGTTTTTATTATGCTTTAATACAAACCATGAACAAATTCATAAGTCAACACCATTGTTGAGTATTTTCTCTTTAAATCCTCTCAGACTTCATCAAAAAGATCTTCTTTCGTGTTCTGAAGATGAACGAAGGTCTTATGGGTTTGGAAGGACATGAGGGTGAGTAATTAATGACAGAATTTAAATTTTTGGGTGAATTATAATTATAGACTAAACACATAATACGCACACAAAACTTTGTGTTTTCAGGCCCCCAAAACGCAGTTGTTGTGTAAATGAACGACCAAAATGCATAAAAAGTTTTCCGTTTTTAGTTGAAAATGCTGTCGTGTTAACAGCACCTAAATTAATACATTTTATTTTAATTCATTTTTATTTTTAATAAAATTTTATTATTTAATAAACGTAAATATACTATTTCACTAGAAAAAAAAGAAATAACTCATTAAACATGAAAGTATTATGCAAACATTTTTGGCATAAAGTGTTTTTAAAATTGAGTCAAGAACCGCACTGAACCTTTTTTCTATATGGCTTGTGTCCCTCTTTCAAGATAAGTCTATGGGACTTTATCATCTGTTTTATTATCTGCTAGGAAAAAACCACAAGTCTGATGGCATATAAAAGTAATAGCATACCTCTACTCAACAAACTACATGATCTGAAGTGTCATATCTATGTTTGTTTAAAACCTTAACCCAAAATATGAGCAGCAGTAATAGTGACACTTGCCTTAACAAACACCACCAAGAAGAGCATTCAAGCAGGCCATGTTTGACATATCCAAATATCACAATGACATGCCGTTTGGTTTGCTTTCTGAGACGTGTCAAAGTAACACGCACACTTCCATTCATCTCGATGTTCATGAATCAGACAACGACATCTGCCTCTGCCGTGCTAAACGGGGGAAAAAGAACAAAAGTGAGCTGTCTCTCAAAGCATGCATATGTGAGCTAACAGCAGCCGTCTTGTCTCTGCCCCTTCAAGCCATTTTCAGCTCACAATATTCTGTCCTTGCACTGAACACGTCTCTGTTTGGAAGGAGTCCTACAGGGATGTGGTGTCATGTTCCAAAACTTCCCGACAGACAAATGACTAGGTGCTGTTTTCTTGAGGAAAGTGCAGATACATCGAACGAATGATAGAATTTCTAGACTGAATAATAAGGCAGCTCTTCATTTGATTTTTCTGCTCAAAACAAGCTGAAATCAGGTATAAAGATTAAAGGAGACATCTTTGTTAAAAGCCCTAGATTTAATTGTGTCCTCACTTGTTGCTTTATACCCAAATCATACAATTGTGCACCATTCAGAATTTAATTGAAAATGCCTTTTAAATCCTTGAATTTGAATAGGATTTGAAATGAGGAGGTAAAAGGACGCAGAACAGTCATTTGTACAATAATAATTCGTAATTCATGTAATAAGTGTAGGAAGTAAAAAAAAGTAAAATTAAAATGGAATGAAATTTGGCCTGACGGGGGCGCTACAGCGATCAAAAGTACGAAATGGCACATAACTCCTAAACTGTTAGCTCAAGCGTCGGCGTGGGCTCAAGTGTCTTATAACGTTGGAATCCTTAACTCAAGGCGGACAGGATGCATGCCTTGGATTCTGTGAAATTTTCTGGTATTTTGGATTTTTCGAAAAACCTACTTTTGCTAACTAGTCCTAGGTTTTTGACCAGATTAGAACCAACCCAGAGCAGCAAGATTCTCTGGAGTCTAATTGTCAATAACTAAGATTCACGGTCCCACACGGGCCACCAAAACGTTCTAAGTGGCCGGAGCCACTTTTACTAAAATGGTCATAACTCATGAACTGAATGAGATATTTTCACCAAACTCAGCACATCTGTTTAAAGGCAGGAACACACCAAGCCAACGCCGACAAACTAGTGGCGACGAAAGCAGACTGCGGGGTTGGATCATGTCGGCAGCGTCTGGGTCCAAAGTTGCCCTGACACACCAAACCAACGCTCGACAGCCGACGGCCAAGTAGCACGTCCGTTCTGCGCCTGCGCAAGATGAAATGCCTTTCCGTACCAGCAGGTGGCAGTAGCTGAACAGCCAATCAGAATGATCAGATGGCTCGACAGACCGACGAGCTCCGACGCCGATTCAACATGTCGAATCGGCAGGAAAAAAGCCAACGAGGACCAACTTCAGCCGACGGTGTGGAACACACTGAGAAAACTCAGTCGGCTGACGAACAAAAACTGCCCGACGGTCAACCGTCGGCTTGGTGTGTTCCTGCCTCAAGAGCTCATTCTGCGGTGGCGGCGACTGGCCTCTTGATCATGCTATAACAGGGAAAAAACATGAAAATGACTATAACTACTTCACTGTTAGTCTGATTAAATTGGTGTCTTGGTCCAAGGAGCCATGATTGTCTATGAGGACATTGGCATATCTCGAAAAACATGGCCACCATCGGCCAATGAATTTTGATCTCCTACAAGGTTAACAGAGGCCGATCAGAACGAAACTCGGTAGGCATGTTCGACTCATGTTTCTAGAGGTCGGTAAGAATTTGGCCACTAGATGGCACAAACTAGTTTTATGCCTCTGTTATCACGTGATGTTTCACATGATATTCATATCATTTGATAGATGTCCTTGTGTTGAACAACTTTGTCTCAAGAAACGCTGCGATCAATCAAATATTCACAATTATGTAAAAAACTTAATCAGAACCAGATTGGGTGAAAAAAAGTTGAACTTTACCCTTTGGATAGCTATAACAGGGTAATTTAGAAAATGGGTGTGGCCAAGTGCACGCAAAAGCCTATAACTCCAAAACGAAAACTCAGAACTTCACGAAAATAGGTGCGCAGATGCATCATATGCAGGGGTGCACATAAGTGGTGCGCAGGTGCTCATGCGTGGTAAAAATAAATGATGCGCACCAGAAAACATGGAGGGAAGCGCTTTTGAGTACCAACATTTTTGTGGACCGGCTCACAGGGACACGTTTACTTACTGAAGTAGGATTTTTCTACATCTCTGGTAAGATAGCAATCATGATGATAAGTGTGTTCTTTAATTATTAGGGGTGCAATGGATCACAGTTAATCCGTGATCCGTATGGAAAAGGTCCAACGGTTCGGCACGTTTGCAACATCTCCAGGTGCTCCCTGCAGAAACAGGCCAAAAAAGTTACGTGCATCCCTGAGCATATGATTCTAAAGAAGTATGCCAACTTTTATGGAGATCGGACCATAGGTGGCACTTTAACTGTTAAAAAGCTTTAAAAACCATTTATTTCCTATGGTAAACTAACTGTTTTGGCTTTAAACGGTCTTTTCCATCTATGATTGACGTGGTTGCAGGCTTGCTAAATGAAACATAATACCTTTTTATGCATGTGCTTAAAGGCCTTAAAGCGCTTGAACTCCGATAATTGCTGCTCGCAGCTATAATTTACTGTATTTTTGATTAAATAAATGCAGCCTTGGTGAGCATATAATAGTTATTTCAAAAACATAAAAAAAAAATTTACTGTTTCCAAACTTTTAACAGGTGCTGCATATCTGGGTATAAAAATACATTATTAGTCAGAATTAATTATGCAGATGTTTATGTTTTTTCACTCTGTGACTATTGAATTTTTTATTGAATTGAGTGAATTCCTCATCTTGTCATTCATAATTCATTCTGTTGTGAATTGGCCCATTTGAATCACATTACATCTCAAATACATTACATTCTGAAATTTGCTCAACCCTGACCTACATACAGGCCTAAAATAACACATTCCAGAGAAATATGAATCAGAGTTGTTATACACAAGCTACTATACACCTTCCCACCTCTTACACGTTCCCACGGCCTAAAAATAGTCTGTCTACTTCTCATATTTGCACTCAAACATTCCTTGTCAGTTTGCTCTCAAATCTGCGCATCCATTCAAAAATCAATTCATTCTCATTGGGAAAGCTTCCCAGCGCACTCTGTTAATCAGACTTTTTTTCCAGCAGAATGTTTTCCAGAGGCTGTGTCCCATATGGCCATGAGAGCATAATCTCCCTGTGGCCTCTTTCTCTCTGGCTTTAAGCCCTCCATCCATCCATCGCATTAGTTAGCACATCTGTCTGCAGCTGGAGGACTGACAGAGCAATCCATCAGTGTTGTTATTTCTGAAGCCAGACTGCAAACTGCAAGTTTGAAGCATCTGAAGGATTTTCTTAAAGGAATAGTTCACCTAAAAAAAAATCAAAATTCTGTCCTGTCCCAAGTTTACTCACGAGAGAAGTACACTATCTAATTATGAATGAATCGTTTTGATGTCTAAAAAAATATAGCACAACCTCCAGTTGGCTGTTAGCGGTAAGGCCTAAAAAAAATGAGTATTCTAACAGTACATTCATGAAAACATGCAAAAAAACTGGATAGAAGACTTATGTGCTCAAAATTACTTTCACTGTGCGTTTCACAGACACTAAACAACTGGATATGAAATACAGACATGCAGTCACACTGCAGGTGCCACACTGTCTAGAGCTCTAGCTGCTGCTGTCAGTTCACTGTTAAGGTCATAGATTGTGCACGGGATTTGTCTCTGCTTAACTGAAGTCTTGTGTCTAACCCTGAATGTGCACTGAGATGCAGGCATCCGGGACTACAGCTTTTGCATATATTCATGGAGATTAAAGGGTTAGTTCACCCAAAAATGAAATTTCTGTCATTAAGTACTCAACCTCATGTCGTTCCAAACCTTCGTTCAACTTTGGAACACAAATTAAGATATTTTTGATGAAATCCAAGTGTTTTTTTTACCCCCCCCCCCTGCAGAAAGCAACATAATTACCATCATTCAAGGTCCAGAAAAGTAGTAAATACATTGTTAAAATAGTCCACGTGACTACAGTGGTTCAAGCCGACGTAAACACAGAAGCCGGCACTGCGATCACTGCATCAACTGCGTATGAGACTGACAGGGTAGAGAAGAAATTGTTGAATAAAGTCATTATTCAATAATTTATAACATTAAAAAGTTGAACCACTGTAGTCATGTTGACTATTTTAACAACGTCTTTAATACCTTTCTGGATCTTGAATGACAGTAATTACGTTGCTTTCTATGGGAATTCTATCTTAATTTGTGTTCCGAAGTTGAAAGTAGGTCTTATGGGTTTGGAACGACACGAGGGTGAGTAATTAATGACAGAAATTTCATTTTTGGGTAAACTAACCATTTAATGTAAACCCTCATGAGTGTGAATCCTGCAAATTCAGCACCCCAAAAATCAATGAACATAAAACAACTGCTGTGTATGGAGTCAAACTGAGATTAAATAGAAATTAAATGCTTTAATTTAAACTGCTCCATCATATTCAATTTAAAATTAGGAATTAAAATTTTAAACATCAGATTATCCCATATTCAAACAGTGTAACAAACTGACTTTTACAATGTAAACATTATTGGCCCAACATTCAACAACCCCTAGAAATGAACATTTTAAATCTGATTTAAATCGCATATTTAATAAGCCTTTTACTTCACGTTCAAGGACAAAACTTAAATATCAGATTTTGGTCAATCATTATTTTTATTTATTTATTTATTTTAATTATTTATATAAACATCATTTACCCCACAAAATTTAAATATCTCACTGAACATTCAGCAATTTAGAAATTGACATTTAAATTTTATAACCTTATCCCAAGTTTGATGAGTGGTTTTAAACTTCTGATTGTTCGATGAATTTTTACAAAAATGTTTTAAACATTTTAACAAATTGTTTATTGTTCAACAACCGTTATTTTTTATTTTAAATGCCCAATTTAACCAAAGATCGACATGCATTACAACTTTCATATTTTTTTGAATGTCTTATTTATCTATGTAAGCATTAGAAATGTATTTATTTCATATGTAAATGTCTGAATTATCTGATTTGTCAGTCATTCGAAATTTTAAAATGACACGTTTTTTTAACACAATTTCTCCCACAAACTTTAATTTTTAAATAGCTATCTTATTCCACATTCAACAAAAGTTAGAATGTTTTATTATTATTTTAAACATCTGCCTCATTCCAAGTTTAATGAGCATTAGAATGTAAACGTTTATTCTATGATCGATGAGCGTTAGAAATGTACATTTTACACATCCGAGTTAGCCTATGTATCGTTCAACAATCATTGGAAATTTAAATTTTAAACAATAATCGACAACCATTAGATCTTTAGATTTTAATGTATTATTTATCCCAGTTCACAAAGTTTAGGAATTTGCAATCAAACGATAAACGTAGTGTACTAGAGACACTCCAGCTCCATCTGATTTATCCCATTCAAAATCGTCCACTACACAAGCAGTTGGTAAATAATCCCATTGCCCTCCCAACCACTCCCATCATCCGCACGGGCTCCAATCCGCGCTCACTCGCTCTCTCTGCCGCTACAGTGCGCGCGCTGATGCCGCAGCTCCAGCCTCTCTCTCTCTCTCTCTGAGCGATAATAACACAGCACAGTCATGGCGACAGTGACAGTCCAACCGCTCACCCTGGAGCGAGGTGAGTACTGACAAACCACGTCCATTCAGTCTTTGCTGCTGGAGATAACTTTAAGCGATTGCGCCTTTCGTTTCTCGGATTTTTGCATTATTGGACTTGGCTCACGGGCTTGTGATGTTTTGGTGATATTGTCTTCTCGGTTCGGTTTGTGTCCGTTAGGTATGATGATGATGATGATGAACAGAACATGCTCTGTGCTTCAGGATCCATCACTGTGCGTTATAACAATGGGATCTGTATTCGGTTTATTTTAAATAAAGCACTTTAGACACTAATTGTATGCGTGCACTTTGCTGATGCTCAAAGCAACGCTCTGTATTTTCTTTATTTCGTCCTTATTTCACTTTACAGAAGATCCTACAACTTCTCTGTGTGCAAAACTGAATTTGAAGCTGAGCTGTGTTATATACTTTAATAAAATAAAACCGGACTAGATTACAAAGAAGCGCTCGAATTATTTACTGTACGCGCGATGCTTGCGTTACAGCTGAAAAAAGAGAAATATGTCACAACGTGACTCAAGTCATGTGAACAGAAGCTTGCCTTTTTGATATTATCATGGCTGTAACCTTAATTTATTATCAGCGGTCAGTGTCCACGATCTGAACTGTCAGAGCAGCCTGAGACAGTGAGTGCAACAAAATGGGCCGTTGTGCGCTTAAATCGCCAATAATAAATTGCGTTTCATTTACTATACGATTATACAGTAGGTCAAACAGTAGCCTATGGATACTCAACCCATTTTAAGCGTCACTCAAGCAAAGATATTTATAGAGAAATTAGATACCTCTGGCATGTGCGCGCGACGCGCTGTGGATATGTGGAAACTGTGTATTGCAACTAGTAGCGATGTCCAATTGGTGAACGAATTGTTGTTTTGAGTCAGGTCTTTAAAACGAATCAGTAGAACCGACTCACCAAACCTGTCTGAACGATTCCTCCGCGAATCGTCCGAGCGGTTCTCGAATCAACTGACTGGTTAAACCGAGAACCGTCTCTTTTGGAAATAGTAATAAGCCGAGAAATGATAGTAGGATACTAGTTCATTCGGCGTGAACCGATAATATATGTTTAATAGATCGGAAATTAAGTAATAACCAAAATGTAACAAATAAAACGTAGCCTACTGTTGATGAATTGATTATTTTTATTAACACGCACCGAACGTTTTGTTGAATGAGCTTTTTAATCCAACTTGTGAATTTGTTTATTGTTAATGCAAATTATATTTAGGTTCTAAATAATTATTAATTATGAGCTGAATCAAGTCTGCCTACATAATATGGCTTTATTGAAGCATTTTACAACATATTGCCTAATACACCACACCAGGGAATGTCAGGGACATAATGTTTTGTTTTGTTTTGCTGAAACTGATTCTTGAAATGAACTGTTCCAAAGAACCAGTTAATGAAAACGAGTCTGTCTTCCCATTACTATAAACTAGACTTATTATAATTAAAGACATTGTTTAAGCATGCAATCATGTCGTCGGCAACCAATTCAACCTATCAGAATGCTAATAGGAGCACTATCTGATTTAATTCGTTTGCTCTGTATGTTGTCTAACTATTAGATCATATACTTAGAAATAACAGGAATCCATTGTGTTCTTGATTGTCAAGAATCATATATAGGGTTAAAATTGGGTTCTTATTTTCGTAGGTTTCATACAGTCTGTGGTGACAGTCTATGGTGACACTAAACACATCTTTACACACCTACTGTAGGTCTCTGGGGGGTGAGCTAACCTTATAATTTTGCCTCACAGCCCAGGGAGCAGACTGTCAAAAATGACCACCTACATTCTAGACTTCTAAAAAGTGTACAGGAGAAACTGCATATGGTGGCCCAGTAGTTCTTATTCATTGATATTATTTAAACAGAACCTCCAGAAACAATTAAAATTAAGTGGAAACAGATTTATTTTGGTGACATATTTTGAGCATTGCCAGAAGCCCAAAGTAGTTGTTACGCTTAATGAACGCACATTTAAATAGACAGCTTTCCAAAACACCACAGGCCTCACATTTTTCAACATCTCTTGCAATGAGACTGCTATGCCTGAGGTTATGCAGGGATACTGAATTGTAGCTATAATTTGATCACAGAGAAAATAACCTTGTGTGTCCCTTCATTTTGGGTGCGTCCGGTTAACTGAAGGTTGTTACACTTTCCTGCAATTGTATTTAAATACAGATGTTCGAAGATAAGAACAGCTCCCTGTGTGAGTGTTTGTGTAATCCAGGACATATGAAGGTGTGTATGGAAAAACAAATCTATCGAACTAAAATCAATACTTAGTCAACATTTGTACAGTACAGACTTGTAATCCAATAAGAAACTCTAACCAAGATCTCAGATAAGGATGGAATGCTTGTGTTTGTAAAACAGGACTGTACTAGAGTTATTCAGAAGGAGAGATTTAAATCAGGGAATATCAGGATCTTGGAGTAGTGAAACCTGAGAATGACTATGACCTGCTTTGACTTAATTCCAGGGATGGAAGGGCCATAAGGAGCTCCGCAACTTTTCCTGGTGGGTCAGTGGGCCAGCTGTCGAAACCAAATTTAGATACAAGGAAGTTGTATAAAAGATTAGAAGAGAGAGAAAAAGTTCTGACAAAAGTATTGGCACATTTTAAAACTACTGCTGCATCTGATCATGCTGACTTCCCTACTATATAGTATGTACAAAAGAGTTTGTCCAAATTTGGAAAACAGTTGGCTGAAAGTACCTTGATGAATTACTATTTCCACTGGAGTGTGCAATGGATGAACACTTTACCAATCTCTTTTACCAAAGCCAGTGGAGAGGAGTTGTGAATGGCAGTGAAGCAATGCAATTGATGCTGTAGGTCACATGACAAGGCCAACATGGCAGATGTGGTACGTCTGGTTTGCATTCGTGCTAGTATACACACATTCATATTATATAAAATGTACTTTTTTAATGGTCACAAAGTAAGTTCTTCACCAAATGTAGTGCCTACTCAGACATTTTATGCAGTTGACCTCTTTCCTCTCTAGTTTTTTGAACCAGCCCTTCAGCCCTGTGGAATCACATACATTATGGTCCGTTGGAATTGTGCTGGGCGATGCTACATCTCCGGTTTCTGGTTTAAAAAACAAAAACAAAACACTGCTTTGGTAACAATTTTACATGTATGCATTTGGCAGAGGCTTTTGTCCAAAATGATAAACATTGCATTCAAGTTATCAGTTTGTGCATTCCCTGGGAATCGAACCCTTGACCTTGGTGCTGCTGATACCAGAAGATGTAAGGATTCACTCCTGCTTTTAAAGGGTTAGTTCACCCAAAAATAAAAATTCTGTCATTTATTACTCACCCTTGTGTCTTTCCACACCCGTAAGACCTTTGTTCATCTTTGGAACACAAATTAAGATCTTTTTAATGAAGTCTGATAGCTTTCTTTCCCTCCATAGTGATCTAACGCAACTACCACTCCAAGGTCCAGAAAGGTAGGAATGACATCATTAAAGTACTCCATGTGACTCCAGTGGTTTAACCTCAATTTTATAAAGTGACGCAGGTGCTTTGTTTGCGCAAAAAAAAAAAAGTTTACCACTTTACTTACAAAAATATTGATCTGTAACGCATGTTCACAAGAGCTTCATGACACATTCGTATTGTGTCCAGACTCACGTCAACTCAACTCACATGCGCAAGTGTTCACGATAGCTGCACGACAAATGTGTGCTGTGTTCAGATTCACACGTAAACAACGCACATGCGCGAGTGTTCACGAGATCGTCACGACGCATGCGTTTTGTGTTCACGTGAGAGCTTGCATTGTTGTGTGAACACGCTTTGGATAATATTATTTTGCAAATAAAGTGGTAAATTATGTTGCTTTTTTTTTACTTCATAAAAATGAGTTTAATGGGATAGTTCACCCAAAAATGAAAATTATCCCATCATTTACTCACCCTCAAGTCATCCTAGGTGTATATGACTATCTTCTTTCAGACAAACACAATTGGAGATATTTTTTTAAATATCCTTAGTCCTCCAAGGTTATGGTGTAGTGAATGGGGGCCTGTATTTTGAACAAAAAAAATGCATCTATCCATGATCAAAGTAATCCATATGGCTCCAGTGGGTTAATAAAGGCCTTTTGAAGTGAAGCGATGCGTCCGCCGGAAGCGTGTTATTTGATTTTATAAAATTTTTTATTTTATGGATATTTTTCTTACAAAAATGCATTGCTTCGCTTCAAAAGGCCTTTTTTAACCCACTGGAGCTGTATGGATTACTTTTATTATGGATGGATGCATTTTTATTTATTTTTTTATTTTTTGTTCAAAATGAACCTTGGACGACTAAGGATATTTTTAAATATATCTCCAATTGTGTTTGTCTGAAAGAAGATAGTCATATACACCTAGGATGGCTTGAGGGTGAGTAAATCATGGAATAACTTTCATTTTTGTGTGAACTATCCCTTTAAGCCACTGGAGTCACATGGAGTACTTTAATGATGTCATACCTTTCTGGACCTTGGAGTGGAAGTTGCGTTGGATCTCTATGGAGGGACAGAAACCTTCATCAAAAAGATCTTAATTTGTGTTCTGAAGATGAACGAATGCCTTACCGATGTGGAACGACATGAGGATGAGTAATAAATGACAGAATTTTCATTTTTGGGTGGACAAACCCTTTAAATACAGATGTCGCTCCCAAAACTTTGCATTCGCTAGAGGGCACAGGGAGACTTCCTGTACAAATCCCTCATGTTATGCTAATACTGGTGTAGAGTACAAGTCAAGTTAATCAAATCAGTAAAATCACAAATATAAATGCAATCAAATGTGCCTCCGGTTCTTAGTTTATTGAAAATGTCAATATAATTATGTGGGATTCAATTATGGTTCTCTATAATTAGCATTGCATGACATATTCCTCTCAAACTATTCTTCCATTTAATTGCTTTTCCTCTGCAATGTAAAAGCAATATTTCTGAACTAGACTACAGCAGGTGATAGTGTGTATTAGGCTAACAGTGGTTCCGGGCTGTCTTTAGGTCACGTTCCAACCCTGCTTCGTTCTACTAATGCATTACACTTGATGGATTTCTTTTTTTCTTTTAAGATCTTGCAATAAGATCTCGTCATATCGATTTTGGTCTGAAGTACTCTTTTTTTATTCAGAAAGACAAAATTCTTCCAGGTACTTTGCTAAATGAAACATGAGGTGTTCCGCTTTGACATGCTAGAATTTGATCAAATTTCTTTTGGAAGAATTTCAGAGAATATTGACAATATCAAGACAGCAATTGAAGTATTCACTAGTTCAAAAGCTTTGAATGTAATTTTCAACCATAGTTTGGTTACACAACTTGTGCAATGTACCATCGAGTTGTATGGCATAAAATAGCACTGATATAATCTTTCCTTTAGGCAAAATTGCTTCTGAACATTTTCTGTCCACTTTTGTCCATCCATTCGAAGATAAAAGCCCAGACCAGACTGAGATCGAGATCAAGGGATCATATCCAAGACTATTTTTATCCGAACAGGACCGTCTGTGTCACCAGTAATTGCGTGCATGAAAAAGAAAGGGTTTTGAAAAACGGACAGTAGTATCAGTCAGACATCAGGCACAGACGCTCTGTGAGGTCATTTGTGCATTACTTCCATAGTTCTCCATCTCAGCTATTATACTGCGAGGTGATTTATGTGCCCTTTGCAGTCGGGAATGTCACAGTTGGGCCAATTACTGATAATTCACAGGGTTTGATAAAGTGAGGTCCTGGGATATGAGTCGGACAGCAGAGGTGGGTACTGCTTTGTGTCTGCACTATCTCCTGCTGTTTTGGCAGGCCTGCTGTCCAGAGACCACAGTTTTCTTCAGGCTTGCCTAACCCATAAAGGATGGCTGTCTGAATCTGGAAAGCGGCAGATGGCTAGCACTCTCTCAGGAAATTCATTCTGGTGTATAAAATGATGAAGACAATGCACTCCTCAGGAAAATAGTTCTGTTATAAATGTACGAAACAGTCTAGAAGTGTCTTGACTGACCATGTTGTCAGTTCACAATAAGATGAGTTCCATGCGGAAAATTGATGCGATAAACTTTTTAATTTGAATGAACGCCTGTTAATGTGTGTTCAGACTGACAGAAACAAAACTGAAAGTTGTGCACTGCAGCCCTCCAGACAAATTGCAGGCGAAAATCGCACCGAATTTTTGTGCCGAACATTTGTGTTAGTGTTAACAGACTTAAAGGTATACTCCACCCAAAAATGAAAATTATCTTATCATTTATTCACCATCTCTCAAAAACAATCAATTTCTGTGAGTCCATAATGCAAGTAAATGGGTGCCCAAAAGTCGAGAAACCACATAAAGTGATCATGACAGTAATCCATACAACCCCAGCTGATGAATCAATATCTTCTGAAATTAAACTAAAGGAGTGTATATAAAAAAATAATAATATTTAAAACTATAAGTCATTCGCTTCCGGCCAACTGTCATACGCATGTTCATGAGAGCATCGTGAAGCGCCATGTCAGTACGTTGTGAAGCGTGACGTAAGCGTGACTTCTCACCTGGAAGCTATGGTTTATAATAAGTTTTTAATAAGTTTAATAAGTTTTAATAATGCCTGGCTCACACTACAGGAGTTTTAGGCCGATTTATGCCCGATTTTCCCCTCCCGAGAATCGAAGAAAAAATATACACTGCCCTCCAAAAGTTTGGAAACGCCCTAGAAAAGTGGGGTTTTAGACAATATTGGCATGAATCCTTTTTAATTTGTGATAATTTTGCACTGATAAGGGACAACACAAACTACGAAAACATATTTTATTATATAAACAGTTTATTCATAGAAAAAAACTAAAATTTTCGATTCATCAAAATATCCACCATTAGCAGCTATCTGACCTAAACTGGGTTCTAATTGGTTCAGTGTATTCTAAACTTAATTGGCAATAAATTGTTGAAGCTATTAAGGTGTGCTGACCCAAAAATCTTTTACAAACCTGGGCCAAGTTTAAACCAGTAACCAGGCATCACAGCTGGCAAAGGGGCATGTCTGACTTTGCATATATTGCCATTATTATGTAATCAAAATGAAAATTATTATTGCTGGTCTTCAATGATAATGTCAAGTTACTGTAATGTATTTGCACCAAAAAATGATAAGGATTTATGCTGATATCGTCCAAAACCACACTTTGCCAGGGGTGTTTCCAAACTTTTGGAGGGCAGTGTATTTACATCCGCTTCCCAATGAAATACAATGAGGTGCTCTTCTGGGTATGATAATCTTAATAATATCCTGTAGTGTGTGCTGCGCAACAAATTTCAAATCTTGTAGTTTGTGCATGTTTGAGATTTGTGAGAATAAAATCTGTGAAGATTCTCCTTATATGTGTGCTGCAACCAGATTTCATATTCGGTAAGGATATAAAGTGATAATAAAGTGAAGTGACATGTGGCCAAGTATGGTGACCCATACTCGGAATTTGTGCTCTGCATTTAACCCATCCAAGTGCACACACACAGCAGTGAACACACACACCGTGAACACACACCCGGAGCAGTGGGCAGCCATTGCTGCGGCGCCCGGGGAGCAGTTGGGGGTATGGTGCCTTGCTCAAGGGTCTCACCTCAGTCGTGGTATTGAGGGTGAGGAGAGCGCTGGACATTCACTCCCTTCACCGACAATCCCTGCCGGACCTGAGACTCGAACCCATGACCTTTGGGTTACAAGTCCGACTCTCTATCCATTAGGCCACGACTGCCCCAACATAAATACTATATATAATAGTACCCCAATATAAAAACTCCTCTAGTGTAAGCTCGGCTTAAGTTAATAAGTTTTAAATATTAATAGTTTATATACACACCTATGGTTTCATTTCAGAAAACATTGATGGATACACCTACCTATAAGACCACATTGGAACATGGTGTGGATGTTCCAATCCATTTCTTGGGTTCCAATCCATTTTCAAGTTATTTTTTGAATATCCTGATTCACTATGAAATGTACCACATTACAGAAGTAAAATGGGTAACAAATGGCATTTTATATTGATCTTAAACAAAACCAATATCCTTTTATTACATAATCCTAAGTTAACTTGTGTTATTCCAAACTTCAGATAGGCCTTTTCTTCCATGTACATTTAAAGTCAAAAAATGACATGTAAAGAAGAAAAAAATGGCTCCTATTAGCTTTGCAGGTGTTCAATTGTCAACAAGGATGTCTCTTGGCACACTGCACCTATAAACAATGCTATGCAATGCTAACATTTGCAGGTGTGATGATCAACAGAGATGTTTTACACAGGTTTTTATATTCATGTCCTGTTCATGTCCTGTAAAGTGGGAACTTTGACTGTGTAACTGTGTAAATCTCTTGTTATGCCATACACCCATAATTCGGTGGATCAGATTGGAAACTGCTGTAGTTATGGTGCGTTCCATTTACTTCGGAGTAGGGATGTTGTAGCTGGGAATGACGTCACACACCCAAGTTGACTGTGTTTCATTAAACGGGCCAGAAAACTAAGATAAACTAAGAGGGCAAACATTTGTTGTGCTTGATTTTTTGTAATACAAACACATAAATAATCAGTATTTTGTGGTACCATATCCACAAATAGAGAATTGATAGTACAGTGTGCACCACTGGGTTTGTTGAGACATAGACAAACAGAAGTGCTAATAAACAATTGGTGCATCCCAATTCTCATACTTATGCACTATTCTATGATGTTTTTAAGTATAAACAAAGTCCCTCTAAGACAAGTCATTTCACTTAGCGGCCATCTTTGAAACACCTCTCGGGCATTCAAGTGCAGCTCCTATCTCTTTGAATGGGGAACATCAAATTCTCCGAAGCTGTTTGCCAAGCTTTCGATCTCACCAATGAAACCTAAAAACAACTGTCTCATAAATTTTGTTTCTAAACGCTCAAATCATTACAAAAAACTGTATTTTTCCGGATGGATCAAGCTAATGCGCATGCGCAATCCTAAATGCACGTCTTTGTGTCAAAACAATAGTGACACAAGACGAGTGACGCGTCTTGTGTTATTCTGTAGTCTTTGGTATAAATATAGTCTGAGTAGTGTGTTCACACTGAAATTCCAAAAATAAAAAGTGCACTTTAAATATATACCTGGATGATGCACTAAATTAACGGTAAAAACAAAGTGTGGACTGTTGGACACTTCATGCACTCAACCGTCACAGCTTTTATTACATAGCGCAGGGGGAAGAGGGGGATCAGACTCCAATGTTGAATGACAAAATAACCTTATAAAATTCACACACTACACGGATGAATACATAGTGCATAAGTGCATAGTGTATAGTGCATCATTTGGGACACAACTAATATATTCAATACGGTTGATGCGCTGAGCAGCCATATTGGATTCTGAAGTCGGGGTTGTTGCGCTTCCACCCTCGACTTGAGGGGGCATTCCAGTTAAAAGTTCCTACTGGAGAGTGGGGACTAGGACTTTTCCACTTCCAAAAACAAATGGAATGCACCATTAGAGAATTTCCAACTCTTGAATGGAACAACAGACCCTCAACTCTTTGCAGTTAGGTTGTATATGCAAATTATATTGCACACTATATAGACAGAGCAGATTACATGTCAGCAGGGAAATTGTCATTTAAATACAGTACACACAATGCTCAGTCACACCTTCAACAGTGTCTTCAACAGAAAAATCATTTGCTATAGACTCGGTCCTCGATATTGAATTGTGGGCTTGCAATGTGCACGCTTGCCACAATCTTGCCACAGAGATTGATGTCTTTGTTATTAAATCCTGTCTACAAAAGGAAACCTTCACAGTGCTGAGAGATATGAGTTTTACTCTCACTTGAAAGACAACACTGTCTCTGGAGAGATCTGGTCACTCCTCTAGACAAACAGCGTCCCACCACACTTGATTATAGTGTTGAGGTTTCTTTGTCCACTGTAGGTATTTGATTGTGTTTTATAGTATATTTTTTACTTTTACAAAAAGTTCCTTCTACCTTTGAAATGACTATAACACCAGGGGTAGGTTCCCCAGCAGGGGTAAGAATATATTTAATTTGTAGGAAGAATGATGAAATCTCTGACTTTTGATTGCATACTTTGGTATCTAACTTTGCAGACTCTGTTATTCACACATCATAATCTGAAAAAGTCTCCATTTGTTGTCCATCTCATAGCTGTCTAGGAGAAACAAGTGAAGTTTGTGACTCAACAAATTGAACATACTGTAAATTAGTAAACATTAAAACAGAAAAATAAACTCTGTTCGCATCTTTTTGAGAAGTTCATAATCTCTCATAAATTATGTAATACTTCGTTGACAGTGACACTGTTGCTGAGTTTGTATTTTGTGTAAGGTAAGCTCAACAAAATGTTAAATTATGTTCTTAAAACCAGTGACTTGTCATTATAGTATACCATAGTTCATTGGTACAGAGATTCTAAGCATAATTGCTGTGAAAACCGAATAAATATGAAAATAGTCCCTCTCAAAACTTTTCACATTATTAATTCTGTTTAAGGGCTGAAGCCTGTAGACATTACAGTGCATGAAGAATTATTAATTTTGTATTTAATCATTTGTAAGTGATATATAATTGTTCATGAAGGCTGTAAATGAAAAACGCCTTATATTCAGGTGTGCAGAATTATTAGATATGTGTTGTTTTACAGATAAAATGAGCCAAAAAATACATTTAACTCAGACTGAAAAGTCAAAAATTATTAAATGCCCATTAGAAGGATGTAATACTAATGCAATACTAGAAATTGCCATTAAAGGGATAGTTCACCCAAAAATGAAAATTCTGTCATCATTTACTCACCCTCAGGTTGTTCCAAACTTGTATACATTTTTTTGTAATGTTGAACACAAAGGAAGATGTTTTAAAGAATGTGGGAAACTGAACAGTTCTGGGGCACCATTGACTTCCATAGTATTTTTTTTTTCCTACTATGGAAGTCAATGTTTCCCCAAAGTGGCCTGGTTACAAACACCGTTCTTCTGCCTCCTCCGCTCTCACTACCCTCGATGGTGGGGCTGCCAAGGGATACGTGGAGATTCCTCAGGTGGAACGTCCGGTTGCGGTGCACTTGTGCCCGCAATCCGCGGCCACCTGGCGGAACCGTCCGCGTCTCCCGTCCAAGGCGAGTAAGACCACGGCCGCTCTCGCTGCCAAGGCTTACTCAGCCGCTGGACAGGCAGCTTCTGCCCTGCACGCCATGGCCATCTTGCAGGTCCATCAGGCGAAAGCTCTGAAAGAGCTGCACGAGGGTAGTTCTGAGCCAGGGCTGCTGCAAGAGCTGCGTGCGGCGACTGACCTCGCCCTCCGGGCGACGAAAGTCACGGCACGCGCCCTGGGTCAGACGATGTCCACCCTGGTGGTCCAGGAACGACATCTTTGGTTGGACCTGGCTGAGATGAGGGATGCCGACAAAGTTCGCTTTCTCGACGCCCCCATCTCCCAGGCCGGCCTCTTCGGCGACACTGTCGAGGACTTCGCTCAGCAGTTCTCGGCAGTGCAAAAGCAGACGGAGGCCATTAAACACATCCTGCCCCGGCGTGATGAGGCCACCAATCCGCCACGGGCCGTGCCTCCGTCTGCTCCTCGCCGAGGGCGTCCTCCTGCGGCTCAGGCTTCCGGGAGATCGGATTCGTCCCATCCTCCCCGAGCTTCCCGCAGGAAGGCCACGTCCCCCGCCCAGGCCGCCAAGCCCCCTTCTAAGAAGAAGAAGGGCAAGAAGCGGCCCTGAGACGGGAGACCCGGTGGATCTGGAGACTGCTCAAAGGGAGACGGTGACCGCACCGCTCCTTCCCCCGGGAGAGGGCCCGGGGGAAAATCCTGTGTTTCATTTTTTTTGTGTTCCGCCGCTGGCCCCACGGCCAGCGGTACCCACATTGTCAATAAAAGAGCAATTTCCAAATCCTCTGGGTCATATAAGAAGGTCTGCGCTGAGGGTGAGCGAGCTTCCGCTCCCTCTCTCTCAGCCATTCCTTCCTTCGCCACGGGCAGGGTCTTGGCGACTCGGGGACGCACAGCCTCCCCACGTCACCCTGCCCACTCGGAGCCATGTGGGTGGACCCCACTCACAGCCTCAACTTCGGGACGCACTGCCTCCCAGGTTGGGCCACAGTGCTCCATGCTGCCCCCCCGTGGGTACTTCTGTTGTCCGGATGGTTCCACTCGTACGGTGCTTGGGGGCGTGGCTACGCCTTCCCAACCCGTCCCGTTGGCTCATTCGGACAATCAGACTCGGCTACGCGATTCAGTTCGCCAGGCGTCCCCCCAGGTTCAGCGGCGTTCTGTTCACTTCGGTGACAGGCCAAAACGCCCCTGTCCTGCGGGCGGAGATTGCGGTTCTTTTGGCGAAGGACGCAATAGAGCCTGTCCCTCCAGCCGAGATGAAGTCTGGGTTTTACAGCCCTTACTTTATAGTACCCAAGAAAGGCGGGGGGTTACGGCCAATCCTGGATCTGCGTGTCTTGAATCGGGCCCTTCACAGGCTCCCGTTCAAGATGCTCACGGTGAAACGCATCCTCACGTGCGTTCACGCCCAGGATTGGTTTGCAGCTATCGACCTGAAGGACGCGTACTTTCATGTCTCGATCCTTCCTCGTCACAGACCGTTCCTACGGTTTGCGTTCGAGGGGCGGGCATATCAGTACAGGGTCCTACCCTTCGGGCTGTCCCTGTCTCCTCGCGTCTTTACCAAAGTCGTGGAGGGGGCCCTTGCCCCGCTCAGGGAAGTGGGCGTTCGCATCCTCAACTACCTCGACGACTGGCTCATTCTGGCCCAGTCGCGAGAGCAGTTGTGCGAACACAGGGACCTGGTGCTCAGTCACCTCAGCCAGTTGGGGCTTCGGGTCAACTGGGAGAAGAGCAAGCTCTGCCCCGTGCAGAGCATCTCTTTTCTCGGTGTGGAGCTGGACTCGGTCAACATGACAGCACGTCTCACCAACGAGCGTGCACAGTCGGTGCTGAACTGCCTGAATTCGTTCTCGCGGAAAACAGCGGTCCCACTGAAACAATTTCAGAGGCTCCTGGGGCATATGGCATCCGCAGCCGCGGTCACGCCGCTCGGATTGCTTCATATGAGACCGCTTCAGCACTGGCTTCACGACCGAGTCCCGAGGTGGGCATGGCATCGTGGCTCGCTCCGTGTGGTCATCACACCGAGCTGTCGCCGCACATTCAGCCCGTGGTTGGACCTTGCTTTTCTACGGGCCGGGGTGCCCCTAGTACAAGTGTCCAGGCATGTTGTTGTTACAACAGATGCCTCCACCACCGGCTGGGGTGCCATATGCAGTGGCCAGTCGGCGTCGGGCTCCTGGACAGGACCCCATCGCCATTGGCACATCAACTGCCTCGAGTTGCTAGCAGTACTCCTTGCTCTGCGCCGGTTTCGACCGCTGCTGCAGGGCAAGCATGTACTGGTCCGATCGGACAATACATCGACTGTTGCGTACATCAACCATCAGGGTGGTCTACGCTCCCGTCGCATGTCGCAACTCGCCCGCCATCTCCTCCTGTGGAGTCAGCGCCGACTCAGGTCGTTGCGCGCCTCCTACATCCCGGGCGAGCTCAATCGTGCGGCCGACGCGCTCTCACGACAGCTCACGCTCCCGGGGGAATGGAGACTCCACCCCCAGGCGGTCCAGCTGATCTGGGGCCGGTTCGGGGAGGCACAGGTAGACCTGTTTGCCTCTCTGGAGTCGGCCCACTGCCAGATGTTTTATTCGCTGACCGAGGGGACCCTCGGCACGGATGCACTGGCACACAGCTGGCCCCGGGGCTTACGCAAGTATGCGTTTCCCCCAGTGAGCCTCCTTGCACAGACACTGTGCAAGGTCAGGGAGGACGAGGAGCAGGTCTTGCTAGTTGCGCCGTACTGGCCCAACCGGACCTGGTTCCCAGAACTCATGCTCCTCGCGACAGCCCATCCCTGGCGCATCCCCCTGAGGCAGGACCTCCTCTCTCAGGGGCAGGGCACCATATGGCACCCACGTCCCGATCTATGGAACCTCCACGTGTGGTTCCTGGACGGGATGCGGCGGACTTGAGTGGCCTACCGTCCGCGGTAGTTGACACCATCACTTCGGCCAGAGCCCCCTCTACGAGGCGCGCCTATGCCATGAAGTGGAGTCTGTTCGTTGAGTGGTGTTCTTCCCACCGGGAAGACCCCCGGAAATGCCCGGTCGGTGTTGTACTTTCCTTCCTTCAAGAGGGTTTGGAACGGAGGCTGTCCCCTTCCACCCTCAAGGTCTATGTGGCCGCCATTGCAGCGCATCACGATGTGCTCGATGGCAAGTCACTAGGAAAGCACGACCTGATCATCAGGTTCCTCCGAGGCGCCAGGAGGTTAAATCCCCCTAGGCCTCGCCTCATTCCCTCCTGGGACCTCTCCGTTGCCCTCTCGGGCCTACGGGGAGCTCCCTTCGAGCCCCTTGAGTCAGCTGAGCTGAAACATCTGTCTCTCAAGACAGTGCTCCTGACCGCGCTCGCCTCCTTCAAGAGGGTTGGGGACCTGCAGGCATTCTCGGTCAGCGAATCGTGCCTGGAATTCGGGCCGGACTACTCTCACGTTGTCTTGAGACCCCGGCCTGGATATGTGCCCAAAGTTCCCACCACTCCCTTCCGGGACCAGGTGGTGAACTTGCAAGCACTGCCCCCGGAGGAGGCAGACCCAGCCCTTGCGTTGCTGTGTCCCGTTCGTGCCCTGCGCGTTTACGTGGACCGCACGCAGAGCTTTAGAAGCTCTGAGCAGCTCTTTATCTGTTTTGGAGGTCAGCAGAAGGGGAAGGCTGTCTCCAAACAGAGGTTGGCCCACTGGATAGTGGATGCCGTCGCCTTGACGTACCAGTCGCAAGGCGAGCCGTGCCCCCTCGGGTTGCGAGCTCACTCCACCCGGGGTGTTGCTTCTTCCTGGGCGTTGGCGCACGGTGCCTCTGTTGCAGATATTTGCAGAGCTGCAGGCTGGGCGACACCAAATACATTCGCGAGATATTACAATCTCCGAGTGGAACCGGTGTCCACCCGTGTGCTGTCTACTCGTAGATAGCCATGGGTGTTCGCTTGCTGTGCCATTTCCCTCGGGAGAGGGGATGCGAGCACTTTTCCCACTCCTCAGTTCAGTTCCCCGTAACGGCGAACCCTGTGGAGTTCCTCCTGCATCCTGCGGCAGCCAGACGCGGCGGAGGCGTCCGGCGCTAGGTTCAGTACTCGTGTGTATGCCCAATTGGTCTGCCCTTGTACTGGGCTAGATGCCCATATGTTGTGATTCCCCGCGGGTAATCCCATATGTGTTTGTCCACGGTACGGTTTCCCTAACGGTAAACCCGTGTCTTTCCCTGGGCGGCTTCGTTTTGCCCTGTCTCTGATTGCTAGTGTGTTCCTCCCGGAAGGTAGGACCTACATCAGAGATCTTCCATATGTGTTACTGTCCTCAGGCCAGTCCATATGTGTTTCCACACATTACCTCCCTTCGGGCAGGGTGTGGTCTCCGTAGCTTTCCCCTCTTCGGGGAACGCTTTCCTGGCGTTTTGGTCATGGCTGACCTGGGAATTGAGTTACGAAGCACTCTTCCCTGTGGGTAAGGAACAGCAGCTTCGACCTCTCCACTGTTTTGCCCTGTCCTCTCCATCCCCGCTGGTATGGAAGACATTCCTGGGCTTACTCTGGGCGCTGGAGGGTTGCGAGTATGGGCCGCACTTGCATTTGGCACGCTACGGCCTGCCAGCATCTGCCTCCCTAACACTCGTAACGTGGTTCAGTCGCTATGGCGTTTTCCACGGGACCCCATTACGTCAGTAATCGACGTAACGTCGAGTGACTGACTGAATGGGAACGTCTAGGTTACTAGTGTAACCCCCGTTCCCAGAAGGAGGGAACGAAGACGTTACGTTCCCTGCCATAGCTCTGAGTCACCGCTGAGCGGCCAGATACCTATCTCGGCTCCTCAGCAAAAATATGAATGAAGGTGAGTATGCCGGCCCTATTTATACCCGGATGCCGGGGGAGGGGCTCGGCATGTAAATCTCACAGGCCAATTCCCATTGGCTTGTTTTGTACCCTTGGAGGTGATTGGGCTCCCAAGCGAGACCCCATTACGTCAGTAATCGACGTAACGTCTTCGTTCCCTCCTTCTGGGAACGGGGGTTACAGTAGTAACCTAGACGTTTCTCAACCAGGGGTCCATGGACCCCTAGTGGTCCTTGACATAATGCCAGGGGGTCCTTATAAAATATCTGAATATGAATTTTTGTATATTTTGGCATTTGACATTTTCCAATAAAAGAAGAAGATAATATATGTATAATACAACTGACGATATGACTAAATATAGGACAAGTCAACTAACGTAGTAGTAAATTATACTTTATTACATTTGGTGGTCACAAAGTCATTAATCGTCAGTCGTGGCCTAATGGATAGAGAGTCGGACTTGTAACCCAATGGTCATGGGTTCGAGTCTCAGGTCCGGCAGGGATTGTCGGTGAGGGGAGTGAATGTCCAGCGCTCTCCCCACCCTCAATACCACGACTGAGGTGAGACCCTTGAGCAAGGCACCGTACCCCCAACTGCTCCCCGGGCGCCGCAGCAATGGCTGCCCACTGCTCCGGGTGTGTGTTCACGGTGTGTGTGTTCACTGCTGTGTGTGTGCGCACTTGGATGGGTTAAATGCAGAGCACAAATTCCGAGTATGGGTCACCATACTTGGCCACATGTCACTTCACTTCACTTCACTCATTAATGATACCAATGAGCCAATTTTATTCTGGGGTCCTTGAGGATGGTTCCAAATATGACGGGGGTCCATTACTCAAAAAAGGTTGAGAATCACTGCTTTAAAGGATTAGTTCACTTTGAAATGAAAATTAGCCCAAGCTTTACTCACCCTCAAGCCATAGGTGTATATGACTTTCTTCTTTCTGATGAACATAATCGCAGAAATATTAATAAATATCCTGATGCATCTGAGCATTATAATGGCAGTGATAGGGATCAATGAGTATGAGCTGAAGAAAGTGCTTCCATCAACATCCATCCATCATAAATATGTGCTCCACACAGCTCCAGGGGGTTAATAAAGGCCTTCTAAAGAGAAGCGATGTGTTTGTGTAAAAAAATACCCATATTTAAACAAGTTATAAAGTAAAATATGTAGCTTCCGCCAGACCGCCTTCCGTATTGAAGTTACGAAGAAAGTGAAGAGCTCTTTTCCAAAACGTGATAAACGGCAAATTTTAAAAAATGAGTTTGTCATGCCATTTTGCTGTGTACTGAACCTATTCTCTGCTCCATCAATGTTTCATGCCAAATCGCTATATTTCCTTGTTTAAAATATACTGCAAGATGCAGTTTCTTTCCAAACCGCTATAAGCGCCGAACCTGTTTTTAGCCTAAATGCGATATGTCCTCTCGCCAATCAGAATTCGGCGAGCGTTCGATGCAATCTAACATTGTGGTTCTTTGAAGCGAGGGAGTTTGTTTGTGCTCAGTCTTCAAAATGAGTGCTTTAAACTCTATTAACACTTTTGATGGCCTGGATGAGCCAGTGAGACCTACACCTGGGGGCCGGAGTCCGGAGCCCCTACCTCGGCTCGGTTCCCGAGATAGGGTCGTTTGAATATAAGGGTGTCTCGGCTCGCCTCGCCTCGCCTCGTGTGTGTGTGTGTGTGTGTGCGCGCAAGTGTGTGACATCGTATCAGGCGATCAACCTGTTCAGTAAACTGTTTAAAACATATAGTCACCCTTTCAATACTGAGATTCAAGGCTAAAATATATATAAAAAGGCAAAAAAAAAGGATGGATTTGTAGCGTTTTGAAACAAACAAAAAAACACTTTGAAGTTATAATCAACAAAATTGTTGTTTCATTTTACAATCATTGTTTAACATGTTCAGACTGAGCCAATAGACCATTTTAACAGGATAAATTGAATATTAACTAAATGTATAGGTCTAGGTAAAAAATGTCATTTTCATGAAACCACCATTTATAGCGTTTTGGAAAAGAGCTCCTCAAGTGTAAACTGGCGTCACGTCAGTTACACTTTTTCCGTAAGTTGAAAAGGGAAGGCGTAGGTAGTGTAAGCTTTGTGAACTGCAAGAGTTTTACACTTTCTGCGTACATTGAATTTGGAAGGCGGCTCGTGCGGAAGCTAGAGATTTTACTTCATGACTTGTTAAATATGGATTTTTTTTTACACAAATGTATCGCTTCGCTTCAGAAGGCCTTTATTATCCCCTCGGAGCCATGTGGAGCACATATTTATGATGGATGGATGTGGATGGAAGCACTTTCTTCAGCTCATACTCATTGATCCCTATCACTGCCATTATAATGCTCGGATGCGTCAGGATATTTATTAATATTTCTGTGATTATGTTCATCAGAAAGAAGAAAGTCATATACACTTAGGATGGCTTGAGGGTAATTAAAGCTTGGGGTCATTTTCATTTCAAAGTGAACTAATCCTTTAAGGCATGACCATTGGACAGTGAAATGCTCATTGGGTCAGCAGGGTCAGACAAAAACAGGTGGAGAAGAAAAGACACATGTTAACTGCAAAATAATTAAGAATTAGGATGAATAATAAAGTGTGAAACTATCAGTAACCCTTTAGTCTCCAGCGACAACATTTTCCAGACCTGCAACCTACCTGGAGTCTCCGGAAGTGCAAGGTGTCAGGATCTCAGAGCCTTAGGTTAGGTAAAGAATCCTAAAAAATGACCCCCACTTAATAAGAATCACAAGCTGAAGTGTTGTAAAATACATGAAGACTGTTATTTTATAGGCTTTATAGACAGACAGATTGAGATGGACTCTTGAAGGACCAGCACCACATCCACTTGTACCACTGTTTGAAAAATTAAGCTTCCAGAATCTGGCAATAAGTTCTGGAAGTTAATTTTTAGTCCATCTCCTACCCTGAAGTCCATTTTGCACAGATGGACTAAAAATGAACTCCCAAAACTTACTGCCTGATCAGCTTCACTTCACTACACTTCAGCTTGTGATTCTTATTAAGTGGGGGTCATTTTTAGGATTCTTTACCAAACCAAAGTCTCTGAGATCCTGACACCTTGCACTTCTGGAGACTCCAGGTAGGTTTCAGTTCTAGAAAATGGTGGCGCTGGAGACTAAAGGGTTCCTGATGGTTTCACACTTAATTCTTAATTCTTTTGCATTTAACATGTGTTTTTTCTTTTTTACCTGTTTTTGTTTGACCCTGCTGACCCAATGAGCATTTCACAATGGTCATGCCTTAACTGCAATTTCTAGTATTGCATTAGTTTTGCATCCTTCTCATGAACATTTAATAATTTTTGACTTTTTAGTCTGAGTTAAATCTCTTTTTTGGCTCATTTTATCTGTAAAAGGAAACCTGCCTAATAATTATGCACACCTGAATATAAGGCGTTTTTCATTTCCAGCCTTCATGAACAATTATATATCACTTATAAATTATTAAATACAAAATTAATAGTAGTTATTAAGACTATTGTGGTTTGGAATTGGTAAGATGTTCCTAGGAAAATAATATGATCAGAAAATCAACTTGCCTAATAATTCTGCATGCAATGTAGAGGAGAATTTGTCTTCAGTACATGATCTAAATACTATGGTTGGTCTAAGCGGTGTTTTAAAATAGGATCATGGTGGCCCCTGCTCCATTAGCAGCAATGCTGAAGGCTACAGTGGTTTGAATGGAAAGTCGAGTCAAATAGACGTACTGTAGTTCGGTACACTGAAAGGCTGAATACTCTCTATCTCTGTGCTATCTTTGCCCCCCATGCTTACTCACAGATCCGTGTGGGCAGGCAAACCCATGTGGGTTTTACATTTATAGGTGCAAAAATTACGCAATCACTCTGGCTTCTTTCTTGTTGGAAGAACACACATTACAAGAACAGATACATAATAGTGTACTCTTCCACTCCATTGCCAACGCATTTGCAGCCCCCTCCGCTGCACTTACTGGTCTCCATAGTAATGTAGTTTAATGTACCAATCACAAACCTGGAGTGTGTACACCAGCAAGCCCTTTAAATGTCCTGTTTGTAAGCCTGCGCTAGTAGACGTGACGTAAATCCCAGGCTAGATCCACACAGGGCCTTGAGCTGCCACCATGCAAATCTGAATCTGATGGATTTAGCTCTTGGCATAACAATATGTGCTACGATGTTCCCCTTTTTCTGCTAAATGATGACAAGTGTCACTCAGATGTGTGAAAAGACTTTACTGGGATGAGACTTGTACTAATAAACCAAGCCCAGGTTGGCTGTTCACTGAAAGCCCGAAGAAAACCCGAGGCGCCACGGAGAATTAATCCTATCTGTAATAGCTGCGCATGATGCAGGAGCTTGAAATGCTTTTAGAGGCTTTTTTTTTTTCATTTTATAACTTCGTTAATGGATGAATTTATCTTCGAGATGTTATTTCGTATTCCCTCGAAGATATAGTCATTACCAATCTCCACAAATGCATTAATCAGTCCATTTATTTTTTTTTATAAATAACTTTGCCCACTGAATGACATTATGGTGATTGATCTTCAGACAGTTAATATTAAGGCATTAGACATCATTTCCTTCCCTGAGGTTATAGAGTTTCAGCTCAATATAGTTAAAGGTGCTGTAAGTGATTTCAGCCGTTTTGCTAACTTCCACTACAATTAGATATTCCAATCCCTTCAACCACACACCCCATCGTCCCAGCAAACCAATACCTGTAAAAGGCAGTGGTTTCCAATTGGCTAAAAAAAGCGGGGGCCACTCTCCTACCCTTTTTTAGATTTACCGAGCTAATGATATATAGTAGGTTAATATTTTTAAGCAAGTCTCAAATATGCAATTGTAAGATACACTGGTGTCAAATATGATGGGTCGTGTACCTATTACTTTCTGCCAAAGCCAATTGTGTCCCAATCACTTTTTGAAATCCTTACTAATGGCAGGGATGTATCTAATACATCTTACAGAGAGAGCATCACCAATTGTTGAGGATGTTCATTTAGTTTCTGTGTTATAATGAGAGATTTTTACAGTTGTCAGCTGCACAAAGCGACAGTGACAAATTCTCTCCCACATACAGTTCTTAGACATGCTTAAATTTATCACCTTTCCACAACTCTCTATTCATTCCGGTGAAATCACTAAACAATATGTAAACAAATATGTTCCCAAACAAATATTGATAAACATTCACTGACGTACATCTACAATCTGGAACCCCAAACCCCTCGTATTCAAAGCGAAAACATTACTGCCAGACCCAAGTGCTATTCTTGACAGTCACCTGCTGATCCATGTATTCATCATCTGTTCTATGAATTCCCAAGTATGAATTTGAATTGGACAGCATGAATGGCCCCCATTGAAGAACAAGGTACAAATGCAATTCAGCTGAAGAATATCCAGAGATACTACCTGGTTATGAAAAGCATGTTACAGTGAATTGAGTTTTTTTTTTTTTTTTGTTAATTAAAAACTAATGGGTTATTCACACAGAATGCATTCTTGTGTTTATAAACATGAGAGTGGAATGACTGGAAAAAACTGCAAGATCTCAAAACACATTTTTGGACATAGCTAATAAAACCGTGAGGCACGGCGCAACAGTGACGTCAGTCTTGTGCATGATTACAAACACTGCATATATATATATATAATGGTTAGCTCCTGTCCTGGATTCTGATTGGTCAATAGCTGTGTTGTATTCACAATAAAACTCGACTATGACCGCTTCACTCAACGGTTCTGTATATCACTACACAACACCCTTAGCAACCACTCTTAGCAACATAAACTGTTTGTTCTCAGTTGATATTGTTCATTGAAGCTTACTGTATTATGTAGAACTAGAAGAGTATAGTGAAAAAGAGATCGAGTGAGCGAGTTTATTACCTGCATTCAGATTTAGCATTTTCCTTCAGGTCAGTCCTATGTTCATAATAAAAAATCTGTTTATGTATTATCTTGTCCTTTTAACAGTTAAGGGGTTTTCCCGTGACTGACAGCGCTAGTCAAAGCATTTGACAGTTGCGTCTTCACAACAATTCAGTCTTTTCAATGTAAAAGTCTTCGCTACTGACTGACACACTCATAAAGACAGTCTTTGCCGCCATCTAATGGCATAATAATGTAACTTCTGTTGCTGTTCACGGTCAGGGACTATTTTTTCCGGTGGAAGGAAGGCTTTTAGTGAAAATTTACTTCATGAAAGTTGCATTGATACATATTTTTGGTATATTAATATTTGTATTTTGTGGTAACCATTACGACTTTATTCAACAATTTCTTCTCTTCTCTGTCAGTCTCCTACGCTGTTGACGTTGTAAACAGTGCAGCGCTTCCGGGTTCTAAGTCAGAACGCCAGATTATTATTAATAAAGTTGTTATTTTTGTTTTGTTTTAGCTCACAAAAAGTATTCTTGTTGCTTCATAACATGAAGGTTGAGCCACTGTAGTCACATGGACTATTTTAACGATGTCTTCACTACCTTTCTGGGCCTTGAAATTGGTTATGACATTGCTGTGTTTTGGGAAGTCAGAAAGCTCTCGCATTTCAACAAAAATATCGTAATTTCTGTTCCGAAGATGAACCAAGGTCTTACAGGTTTGGAACGACACAAGAGTGAGTAATTAATGACAGAAATTTCCTTTTTGGGTGAACTAACCCTTAAATGATTGTAATCGTTAATGCAAATATATCAGTTTTGACTTAAATTAGCAAATGCTCCCTTATAGACATGATTTCTAGATCAATACATATATATTTATTGAAACTTCAAATTGTTTGTCCATAACTTAATTTATATTTATGAGCGAAGTCTTCCATGACATAATCAGCCCATCTGTACACAACCTATCCCCCCCAAACATAATACAAAGTGACACCCATGGTAAGATGACTATGCTCTGCTCATTATAAACAGGAAGGACGGTCTTAGGCAATGTGTACGGCACAACACATTTGTGACATCTAAAAGTTGATCTTTAAAGCAGCTCAAGTCAAGTCAAATTTATTTATATAGCGCTTTTTACAATTGGTAATTGTTTCAAAGCAGCTTTACATATTAGAAGCACAGAAAAAAGATAAGTGGTTAAAAATAAGCTGTACAAGCAAGCGTGGTAATATGTAACATATACAAGATGGTGCTACATTAAGCCAATGTCGGCTGACTCCCAGGGGTGGAAAAAACCCCCTAGGAGAAAAACCCAGTGTGGTAACACTGGGAAAAAAGTCCTAGGAGGGAAAAAACCCCTTGGAAGATATATATAATATATGTAAATGGATATGGAGATCAAAATCTGAATTATACAGTTTTATTATAGGGATTAAAAGTAGATTATATATATAAATATATGTAAGCGGATACGGAGATTAAAAATCTGAATTATAGATGCAGCCAGAACTGGATCTGTAGGCCCATTGTCTCCTGGGCCACGTTGTAGTCAGGTCCAGGCACAGGTTCTCCATCTGATCTGGATACGGCCTGGGTCCAGCACCCGGCAAACCTCAGGATAAGCAGAGAGACTGATATTAGCGTAGATGCCATTCTTATTCTGATCTACAGGTATATCTAGTGTTATAGGAAGTGTTCTCGGTTCCGGCCGACCTAATTATTGCAGCGTAACAATCCTTTAACGGATTTGAAAAAATTTAAAGCAGCTTAAATACAGTAACTTTCTAAAATAACTGTTAATGAGCGTGAGAGACCAGGAACAGAGAAAGAATCATCTGAATCAAGACACACAAGAGAAGTATGAGTCACAAAAAGAGAACGGAAGTGAGAAGGAACAGAATATCATCCATGGTCATTCTCTGACCTCCTGCTAATGAGACATAAATGTGAAAAGGAGTGTTCGCACAGTTTCCTGTGCTGGCTGAAAGGACAGCAGTATGTTCAAGATGGCTCATTACCCCATACGAGACTCCAGACCTTCCTCTCTGCAGAAATCCGCCAGTAATGACAGAGCTTCAGCACAGGATTAATGAAGAAACGGTTGTCACACGCTGTGAAGCTGCAGTACATATGTGGATTTGAGAAAGCTGCCACAGGACATTACTGCAAAGGTCACCTTCACTAATCTGATGTCATGCACTCTGTTGTTGGAAAAACAGAATGAAATGTCCAGTGAGTGGGGCTAAAAGCATGTTCAGTTTTGTCCAGATGAACGTGAATCTTTTTTTACGTTGGTTGTTGTATGTATTGTGGCAGTTCAGAAATGTAACGTCTGGTGAGGTTTATGCATTTGAAAATAACATAGTACCTACATTAAACCCTACCGTAAACCGAACCAAAAGTGTTACGTGAGGTAAAAATGCATTTGCTGAAACAACCATGCCAAGTTAGCTTGCGTCTAAGAGTCTTTGAGCTCTTTAATTGTGACTTGTGTTTTACCGTATTTATACCCAGGCGCTCGGCAATGTGCAGTGTTGTACCAGGTGAGCTACCGAGCAAGTTTACTACATCAGAAAAGCCATAACTTGGTGCAAATGTACAAATATATTAGTTTACAAATCATGTACTATAGTAAAAATGTTTTTTTAAGCCTTTGTTAATCTATAATCTGCCCCTGACATCATAATTTGTGTTAAAAGGAATAAAAGTGGTTGGCATTATACTGCCTCTAATGTTAATTTTAAGCTGGAAACTGCAGTGAAATGTATGTATAAATATGTTTCCAGTGAGCCTTTGTTGGTATTTTGAGCATCAGATCTGCAGCAAGGCAGTAAATTGTAGTAACATGGACATATTCTGAGCATACGCTCTAATTACAATGTCAATATTATGAAGTGTACCATTGAGCCTATGGCTTTGTCCCAAAACCTATAGAGCGGCCTCTTAGGCACACTCCCGACAGCGAGTCTGTTACAAAAGTCATGCGTTATTAAGCAGCCTTCTAAGATAGCATCGATAATGCAAACGTGTATGGACTTAAGATGAACATGGTGAGGGAGATAAAGTGAAAGGAAGGAAGTGAGGACTTCAAAATTGTGACAAATGAGCACTACTAACAATACAAATCACTAGACTGTGCAGTTCAAAACTGAAATGGTCGGAGTGTGCCACTGAATAGCACAGAATTGATCCATTCACTGGTGAGTGAAACCTGCACCCAGTGGGAAATGTGCTGCGAATCTGTGACCATTTTAAAGTGGTTATAGGCAGCACTCTGAAGATGGTTACCGGTGAACTGTGATGATTCCCAACTCCAGGTCTTTTTCCAGTCCCATCATCTGCTCTTCTCCTTTGTCATATCCTGTCTCTTCTACCCTATACTATCCCAATAAAAGGCGAAAATGCCCCTATACTACCGCTCAAAAGTTTGGGCTTTGGCAGAAACAAAAAACTGTTAAAAAAAGGTAATATTGTGAAATATTATTATCATTACTCTGTTACTCTTCAGTGTCACATGATCAAATCAATGTAATATAATGATTTGGTGCTCAAGTAGGATTTCTTACTATTATCCGTGTTGAAAACAGTTGATATCCCTAGTGAAAAATAAATATACTAAAATGTATTTGAAAAACACTTATTTCATGCTAAGTATACTACAAATACATTTACAAATGTATGTACTTAATAAAAATACCCTGCAATTGTACTTTTGGTATACTAAATTGGTATACTTAAAGTCTGCTAAATTGGAACAACTTATTTTGTACTTAATGCATTTTAATTGTGTGGAAGTAGTGCTGAGATCCAACTAAAGATATACTTGAGTATTTCTGATAGTGCTAAAATGGAACTATTGCAAGTTTACTTTAGGTACACTTTAAATATCTTGCATTTAAAGACTGATATTATTCAAAGTTCATACAATCTCAATATTGACATTAAAACACATTTTAGGCTTAATATTAAGAAATGTGCATTGTGCACAAGTAGTACTCCAAATAAAGTTTAATTATAATTTTTATATCAGTAAGTCTCAAGTGATATGTCAGTAAATATGTAAATATATCTGAACTATACTTAGTATGAAATTAATGTATTTTAGATATATGTGACCCTGGACCACAAAACCAGTCATAAGGGTATTTTTTGGGATTGCAATAAGCTTTCCATTGATGTATGGTTTGTTAGGATAGGGCAATATTTGGCCGAGATACAACAATGAAAATCTGGAATCTGAGGGTGCAAAAAACTCCAAATATTGAGAACATTTCTGATATATTTACGGTAGGAAATTTACTAAATATCTTCATAGAACATGATCTTTACTTAATATTCTAATGATTTTTGGCAAGAAAAATCAATAATTTTGACCCATACAATGTATTGTTGGCTATTGCTACAAATATACCCATGCAACTTACGACTGGCTTTGTGGTCCAGGGTCACATATTACTTTTTTACTAGTGATGCTTAATAATTTTGTGAAAACCTTGATGCATTTTTTCAAGATTGTTTGATGAGTAGAAAGTTTAAAAGAGCAGCATTTATTTGAAATATGTGAAGAATGTAAAAGTCATCCTTGCTGAATAAAATAAATAAAAAAATAAAATAAAAAAATCTTTCTGGCCCCAAACGTTTTGAACGTTAGTGTATATATTAGAAATGTACAGTATAGGCCTAAAATTTAATATTTTTTAAACAAAAATTGATGCAATTGAGCTTATGAATATCTTGGTTATATAAAATAAATAAACAAATGATAGCTTGTTCTATAGCTTTCCTGTAGCTCAGTGGTTAGAGCATGGCACTAGCAATGCCAAGGTCATGGGTTCGATCCCAGGGATTGCACATACTCGGATACAAATGTATAGGATAATGCAATGTAAGTCGCTTTGGATAAAAGCGTCTGCCAAATGCGTAAATGTAAATGTAAATGGTTATGATTATTTTTGGTTAAAGGTCCCGTTTTTCGTGTTTTTTTGAAGCTTTGATTGTGTATATAGTGTGGAATATGACATGTGTTCATGTTTCGCGTGTAAAAAAACACAGTATTTTTCACATAATTTACTTATCTGTATACCGCTGTTTCCACTGTCACAAAAAAAACGGGCTGATGACTTCCTTGTTCTATGAAGTCCCTCCTTCAGAAATACGTAACGAGTTCTGATTGTGCCAGCGGTTCCTGTGTTGTGATTCGACAGCAGCTTACACACTCTACAAACGCAACTCTTGCCCTGCGTTCCAATCGGAAGGGCTCATCCCTATGCCCTAATCCCTTCAGAGGGTTTACCCTCCGGAGTGAGAGCTTCGAAGGGATGAAGGGTGTAGGGGTCCAAAATACTCCTTTTTTGGAACGCACTTCTGCGTCATCTTAACGAGACAGTCAAGGAGGATAGATTGTGCAAGCTGCGTCCTTTGTTTAACGTTAGTTTATTATTTATTTTTGGTTTATCGCACCATAATGTATATTGTGTCTATGTATTTAAAACATTTGAATGGACTGATAAAGGGAGCTGTAAAGTATTTTTGTTGAAGTACAATGTTGTTTTGACCATAATAATGAACCAAATCTAACTCGTATAAATATTACAGTAGTATAGAAAAATACTATGCATACATTTATAGGTAAAATTGAACTCCGAGCCTCCTGTACCCATTCTGTGAAGACAAACAACTTCCCTGTGCAAATCATGGGGGCCCGAAGTGTCCATCAGTTGTACCCTTCGAAATACTTCATTATGAAGGGCCCTTTGAAGTGGCCAGTTTTGAGCACTTCGGTTTGGAACGACCCTTCAACATGGCGGCCATGACTGTTTTCACTCCGAAGTGCCCTTCGGAGGGCGATATATCCCGTTTGGAACGCACCATTGCTCTTCTCCGTGGGAGCGCAACAAGATCACGCCCCCTTTTTTGTGTGTATTCCTGTGGGCGGAGGTTAGTCAAAAAACTGTTTTAGTGACGTCATTAAAGAAGGAAGTAGAGGGATGTTGTCCAAACTGGCCGTTCGATGTAGGCGACTTCTGTTAAATAAAATATCTCGCTTGGAATTGAACTTTGAGCTTTAAAATTTTACAGATTTTATTTATACTCTAACAACAACATTACACACTAACTAAAGTTTGAAACATGGGATCACGAAGAACGGGACCTTTAAAATGAAAGTCTCTGTCCATCACTCTGCTTCTGCAACTTTGATTTATACCTTTACTACATTCAGAATTGACTATAGCAACAGCATTCTTTATGGCACATCATTAAAAGTCTAAATAACCTCCAGTACATCCAAAACTCTTTGCCGCTCTCGTCGTGACTACATCACCACTGTCCTTCAAAAGATCCACTGGCTCCCTAGCTAACAATGGATCTTTTTCAAAGCCCTCCTCTTCATTCACAATTCACAACTCCTTCCTCAAAACCCCATTATACTCAAAACTCAACTTTTCATGTTGCTTTTACAATGTTGTGTGCTATTGGTTTTATTGTAATGCATTTGTCATTATGTCTTGAAAAGCATCTTAGAGTACCTTGAAAAGTACACTATAAATAAAATATATTGTTAAAATAGCACTTTTTGAAGATTTTAAGCATTTTGTTTCCATATGCTTTGCTGCTTTTATGTAAAAAAGTTATGACCAGTCTTTAAAAAATTAGGCGACTAACTTGTAATATACTGTAGTTAGTAATAGTGTTATTTTATTATTAATTATATACTATTTTTATTAAAGCTTTTATTTTTATATTTATAGTTCTTTAATTGATTTTTTTAGTTTTAGCAATTTTAGTATGTCAACTTAAAGGATTAGTCCACTTTCAAATAAAATTTTCCTGATAATTTACTCACCCCCATGTCATTCAAGATGGAAAGGAAAGGAAGGTTTTTGATGAAAACACCCTAGTGAAAAATAAATATACTAAAATCTATTTAAAATACATTTATTTTATGCTAAGTGTACTACAATTGCATTTACATTTGCATACTTAATGTAAATACCCTGCAATTGTACTTTTTGTATACTAAATTGGTATACTTAAAGTCTGCTTAACTGGAACAAGTATTTTTGTGTTGAGGTCCAACTAAAGATATACTTAAGTATATTTGATTATGCTAAAGTGGAACTATTGCAAGTATACTTTAGTACAAGTATATACATCTTGCATTCAAATTATAAAGTGATCATAATATCCTTACTAATAGTGATATTAAACACATTTTATGCTTAATATTTAGAAATAAATGAATAAATGTAAATATGCATTGTGCAATAAAAAAGAACTGCAAATAAAGTTTAATTAAAATACTTTTGTCAGTATGTCTCTAAATAGTCAACATCTGAAGTGGATCAAAACCCTTCATCAAAGTTGTCCTAAAATCTTCTTCTAAGGACAACTTTGATTAACTTTTTTGATCCACTTCAAATGCTGACTACTGTATATTAATGGGTTTTTAGTTGGTGTGAAATGAATGTAGGCCTATTTTAAATACATTTTGGTAGGTTTTTTCACTAGGGCAGACTCTGCATCCATTGCCTCTGACATGTTTTCTCACCGTCACGTACTCAGAAACTCTTAAGGAAATTACCAGAGTTACCTAAACTCATAATTATGAGTTGTGCTGATATTCATGTGCATTTTAAATACATTCTTTCTGACATGACTTGAAAACACTGTAACTGCTGAAGCTAAACCTTGACCCCCATTGGCCTGCCCAAACGTCCTACTATTGGTTGAACCACAATGATTGATATGTTTTGAACATGCCATAAAGCCAATGCCATCACACTCACCAACAATTGGTTTTGCAAGTACTTTTGCTAAACAACCGAACTCTCTGGAGTGCACACTATTGGGAATCTGTGTTGCAGATTTTGGCACATTTGTCAGAAGGAAACTTAAGAGTCTAGAAAGTCATTGTAGCTAAAGACACAAGTCTCACCATGTATTTCAAATCCGAGAATGATCAAATTATTTTTAGATGATGCTATATAATTTTTTAGATGAGACTTTCTTTTTGGGCAAACCACAGAAAACATGAGGTTTGAACTGAAACATCTAGTTTGTTTCTGCTAACTGGCTGTAAGGGCAGAATTTTCAAACCCAACTTTTACCTACAGCTCAGACGTAACCATGAGAAATTTGCAAATAAAATGATTTCATTTGTTACATTTTTACTTCAGTAATTTATTTTTGTTGAATACTATGTTGCCCTGTTATGATTAAATACAATTAAGTGAACAGGATTTGAGTTCTACTTGTTTAGTATAAAAAATAGTATTGGCCTAGATAAAAGTTTACAGGAAATGTGTTTTGAATTGCAAAAAATAATCATAAGTAAGTTTTATAATTATGAATCCTTTTTTAATAATTTGCTCACACTTTGAATATCAGGTAGGCTATTGTTTAATTTAATTCAATAGCACTTTTCACAATTTTGCATGGTTGCAAACATATATAGCCTATATACATATAGAAAGTAGTTATAGTAAATATTTGTAATTATGACAAATAAAGAAAACAACATATAGTCAGTTTGAAACGGTGAAAGAAATTCACGTACCTGATCAGAAGTTTTATTACATTAGTGTATCCCTAATGCACTTCAATACACTTTTCCCATTAATGCTACTTTAATGGCCCTTATTTGCACTTCGAAATATGGACTGCAGCCCTTTGGGCTGTCAAAATATTATGAATTATTAAATTAATTAATGAAATTTATTAAACTGATCCTGAGCAAAAAAAAAAAAAACGCAGAAAGTTAAAATGTCAAATAAATCCAGAAATGTTTACTGCATTAAAAAAGTAAATCATTTTAATTTATGCATCACATATAAATCCGCAGCTTAATGCAAGACCACCAAATCATTTAATTGTGTTTTTGTCAGGAGCAGTTGTGGTGCATTGAGAGTTGAAGCGCGCAGAGACAATCGGCAGAGGAATGTTACGGATTATTATATTTCATCCACACACATGGAAACACAAGCAATTCTGCACGTTCACATTTTTTTCATAATTGTTTTAGTGCACGCACAAGAATAAAACTAATGTGCCGTTTATGCAATTGCTTCATGTTGCGTTAATGACAGATAATGTCAGGTAAAAGGGAAGCAAAACATTCTTGATAATTAATGTTGCATCTAATGGTTTTATTTCTTCAACAGCTTAAAGTTTAATGCACTTTCGTGTTGTATAGCAACAGGCCGTTTCACGTTTATTTTCACGCACCACTGTGTCTATATTAATAATTTTGTCTGCGATTCACAGTCTTTTAATCCATATAATTTGTGCTGTCATTAATAGTTGTCATTAATAATGTCTGTGCGCTTATAGCTGTACTTGTAACAGTATAGAGAGAACACAAAGTAACACCAGTTTAGCGTAGTCTATATACGTGTGGTGGCGCAACAGTTAAGCCGAGTGCGACAGCGGCCCGGGTGACTCGGGTTCGATTCCAGCCCGTACTGGTTCCTGCATTCAATATACATATAAATCTGTTCCCATTGTCTCACTGATGTTCACTGGATAAGTAAGTTACTGGTGTACTGGGACTGTCTGTAAAAGGCATATTCTAAAGCTGTAACTTTATTTATAAAGATTACTTTATTGTAGTCTATTTGAAGCACACTATAATGATGATGTCATTAGCACACTACAAGTTAACTTGGAATGCCATTGCAATGTGTTTTAAAATCACTAAAAGTTTGTTATCAGTACAATATTAATGTATGTTCAACACTCTTATAATGTAATTGAATTGCAATTCTAATGTCACCAAAATACATTTAAAGTTTATTAAATTCTGCATTTCAAAACTTAAATACGAGAGTATATTTAAAGTGTACTTAAGTATACTTGGAATAGTTCCACTTTAGCACAAACAAGTATATTTAATACAACTTTAGTTGAACTTCAGCACTGCTTTTGTACAACTAAAATGCATTTAGTACAAAATTAGTTGTTCCAATTTAGCAGACTTTAAGTATACCAAATTATAGCGTCCCACAAATACATTTAATTATACTAAAGTACATACAAATAAATTGTGCTTAAGTATACTATTTTTTCACTAGGACATTCCAGGATTATTCTCCTTATAGTGGACTTCAATGGCCTCCAAACGGTTGAAGGTCAAAATTACAGTTTCAGTGCAGCTTCAAAGGGCTTTAAACGATACCAGACGAGGAATAAGGGTCTTATCTAGCGAAACGATCGGTCATTTTCTGAAAAAATGTAAATGTATATGCTTTATATAAACAAATGATCCGCCAAAACCGCATTTCCGTATTCTTCAAAAAGCTTCCGCTGTATGTCCTACGCCTTCCCTATTCAACTTACGGAACGAACACGGCGCCAGTTCCATTTTTTCCGTAAGTAGAATAGGGAAGGCGTAGGACATACAGCGGAAGCTTTTTGAAGAATACGGAAAGCAGAAGCACTTACAAAGGCAATCATTTGTTTATATAAAGCATATACATTTAAATTTTTCTCGAAAATAACCGATCGTTTTGCTAGATAAGACCCTTATTCCTCGTCTGGTATCGTTTAAAGCCCTTTGAAGCTGCACAGAAACTGTAATTTTGACCTTCAACCGTTTGGAGCCCATTGAAGTCCATTATAAGGAGAATAATCCTGGAATGTTTTCATCAAAAACCTTCATTTATTTTCGACTGAAGAAAGAAAGACATGAACATCTTGGATGACATGGGGGTGAGTAAATTATCAGGAAAATTTTATTTGAAAGTGTCCTTTAAACTTTCGGTTAGTTGCCAAGACAACATTTCTAATCTTCATTTAAGTCTTTTAAGTTAAAGTTTTCATTTAATATTTATATTTCAGCTTTATTTCAATTAAAAAAATCAATTTTAATCATCTTTTGTTTTAGTTGACAATGAAAACACTCTTTAAGCATGCAACAGGCCGCAGTTTATGCCCTTATGTTCATTTTTCACCAAAAAGCATTAGTCATCAATTTTTACTGACGTGTAGTGACAATAGAGTGAATAATGTCATGCTGACAATCTTCTGAGGCAGAGCCAAGTGGGACATGCCAGGACACTGCTCAGTTATGGATCTAGCTGTCAGTTTTTGATAGAAACTAAGCTCCCTTAATGACACAAGAGCTTTAATTTGGATCTTCAGTTTTATCAGAAAAGCTCTCAAATTCAGTGCAATGTGTCATATTAATGAAAAATATACCAAAACCGCCCATTTGGGATTTGAAGATTAGAGCAAAAGGTTGTAAGTCTCCTGTCAATGTGACTGACAGAAAGGCCTTCAAACTGCAAGAGATTTCGCTCAGATTGTTGCATCTGTTGTTGTCCCATGAGCCCACAGGCCATAATAGCTTTTGTGTCTGCTCTCCTAGTCTCGCTGGTTTCAGTTTTATTAGTTCCTGTCAGGGTCTGGCCTACTTTGCTTTGCTCTCTGTGTTCGAACAAAGTTATTATCTAAAGACCCTCGTTTTTGTCAATTTGTGAAACAAAATTTAGGAGTATTTTTCTCATTTTTCACCTCAAACAGTTGCACATTACATAAAATGGGTGTAATTTTTCACGGTCCAAAGATGAACGAGCACAATTAGCCACATGCTTGCCTTGACACAAAAACAAATCACCCAGAGTCGTACTGAGCACTAAATGTGACCAGAGGCTCAACCATCCATAACGTGATCTTTAGCAATTTGTAAAACTACACATTTTTTTTCTTTGGCAGGGTAAGTGACAGATATTCATCACATATGCTTTTATCATAGCCCTCCAAAAAACGGATTATACTTAATTCGACGTCAATCTATAATTGATTTACTGGTAATAATATCTAATGTTGTCAAAGGCTGTGGGTTTTTACAAAGGTGATGCTTTGATGCCTGTAGTAATGGTGTTTTAAAGGGGGATTAGTTTAGAGATACAAAGAGAAAGTTTTACTATGCAGGTAGTCTTAAATCTAGGGGAGAGCAGGGACGAAAGTACCATTTTTCACAAAAATTTAATTTTAAAAGATAATGTTTTAGACAGAGATATATTTTTGCTGTAACACAACAATACAGGCTAGATTTTTAGTGTTAGTCTTGTTTTTATCAAATATACCTGACTATGACCTTGTTAATATGTAACTGCAAACATATTTTGTCCTTTATCTTTACAAAAAAATATTAAATTTAATATTCATTTTAAATTAAGAATTTCAGTTTCATCAAATGTTTCAAAAGTAACCCAACTGTACAAACTTGAATTGTTTTTTTGTTTTTTTTTGCCAATGTCAATTTATTTTATAAAACATTTTTTCAACAATGTGAACAATATGAAAATTTAATTAGCATAATATAAATTCTCAACTTAATGTAACAGTAGTCATGTTTCCAATCCAGCTGTTTTTATGCATAATTTCAAAATATGCATAAAAACTAGGGATGCACCGATACCAGTATCGGTATCGGGCCAATACCAAGCTCATGTACTTGTACTCGTACTTGTAAAAATACCCCCGATACCAAAGACCAATACCTCACGTGACGCAACTGACAGAACGGCGGCAGCAGCAGAAACAATGTCAGCCTCAGAGGTGTGGAAATACTTCAAAATTAATGATGACAACACACACATTGCAAACTGCATGCTTTCAATCACAATTCGTTATCGATTAGTGAAGGCGGGATTGGCGGAATAGCGCTGAACGACACAGACCAGAAGCGCTCTCTCTCTCTCTCTTTCTTGCGCGCGATCCCAGTTCTCACAGACAGCGCGCGATTGGTTCTCCTCGCGCCTGAATGGTCAAATGCACACATAGTTGTCAAAATGTCCATCGTGTGGAGTATATCATGTAAATACAGTCAGTTATGGCTTAAGTGTACGTAAACATTTGGGTGAAAACAGGATATGTGTCAGTATCCATGGATTCGGTCTTAAAGGGACCGTAGCCTATATTTGTCATTAATGTTAATAAAACAACAAAATATGTTAAATAAATGTGTTCATGGTAAATAAACCTACTGTATCTGAAAAACAAGTTTATTTAATTTGTATCTCTATAGTATTTGTTGTATTGTTTGTAATTTGTTTGTAAATTTCTTTTTATATAACAACAATTATATATATTGGTAATTATGCCCTTTGAAGGTTATTGGACACTGAAATTTTTGTTTGTTAAGTTTGTGACAAGCACATAAAAATGATTACTTTTTTCATTAGAGTAATAATAAAGAAGCTGTCCTACATTCATTAGTCTCACTGTATTGTGCTGGGAAAACTGCAACTTAAAAAAAAAGAGAAATTAATCAATGTATAGGCATCGGTACCGTCGAGTATTAGAAAAAAAGTATCGGTACTCGTACTTGGTCCTTAAAAAATGGTATCGGTGCATCCCTAATAAAAACATCTGAATTGAAACACTGCAAATTCATAGGTGGATGTGAAAAAGCTAAGGAATGGCTAAAAACTAAATGTGACTATGGTAAATGTAAACAGATTGAGTGAATAAATGGTGACATACAGAAATCAGCAACAGATATGTCCAGAAATGCCCTCTCATTTACATCTGGCTGAATCAGACCTCTGTCTGTCTTTCTGACCCTCACTCTTGGCATATTCTGCTAGTATAATATGGCATAAACATGGTTTAATAAATGCTGCAATGCAGAGAAAGCCACCACATTAGCAGTGGTACAAAAGAAACACTTGTTGTCACTGCAGCGGGACAAAAGTAACAAGTGTTACTTTCGTCCCGACATGAACTCCTGATATTTACTTTCATACTGAAAAATTCTGACAAGGCAAACTTCAGGATGTGTTACAGCACTAAATAACCTGTAGATTGATCATTATTGTGACACATGAAATGAGAAACTTTTTTAGAAAAATTCGAAAAAAAGTACCGCTTCAGCAATTTATTTACCATACTCGAAAACTGCTTTCAGCAGACAAGCTAGCATGCTAAAAGTGTAAAAAAAAATTAATCCCCATTAAACAATTGCTTCAAGACCATTAAAGCTAAAAATAGATAAACTTCTGAAGTCAACCTCACTAATCAATCAATCAATCAACCAACCAGCTAATCCCTTGCCAAGGTTTAGATGATTAGCTTCAACAGTTAGCCTAAGCTGGTAGAGCGTGTAGTGCTGTAACTACATCGTAACTAGCATCTTGGGGGTTGTTCTCACAAAACACTTTTCTTTCTTTTTTTTTTGCACTTCAATGTGTTGCTTTTCCATTGTATTTCTTATGTAAGCATGAGCTAGAAATACTTGTTCGACCGTTGTGTTCTGGTCTTGCATTTTTTGCAGCGTTCTTTATAAACAGCGGAATATTTGGCGGAAGCACTTGGAAGGCGATCATTTGTTTATATAGGCATCGGTATAAAACTGCCACTTCAGAATTCCTCCACTGACTCCAAGTTCTGTAGCTGCTAGTAAACTTAGCTTGGCTCTAAGTAAAGAGTTTAATAGTATACTGAATGCGTGTCTTTTACAATAGTGCTGTTGCCACTATTTTATGCAAGTCTATTAAAGGAAGGATTAGCTACTTAGCTTAAAGTGACTTAAAGGGACAGTTCACAGAAAAATGAAAATTTGATGTTTATCTGCTTACCCCCAGGGCATCCAAGATGTAGGTGACTTCGTTTCTTTAGTAGAACACAAATGATGATTTTTAACTCTAACCGTTGCTGTCTGTCAGCCATATAATGCATGTCAATGAGAACTCCATCTATAAGAGTCAATAAACATGCACAGACAAATCCAAATTAAACCCTGCGGCTCGTGACGACACATTGATGTCTTAAGACACGAAACGATCGGTTTGTGCGAGAAACCGAACAGTATTTATATAATTTTTTACCTCTAAAACACCACTATGTCCAACTGCATTCAGCATCCGGTTAGTGAGGTCAAAAAACACGTTCTGATGACGGAAGTGATGTCTCGCGCTTTGCTTCAATGAGTGCGAGACATCACTTCCGTTGTCAGAGCGTGTTCAGACCTCACTAACCGGATTTGGAGGGCAGTTCAGTTTCTCGCACAAACTGATCGTTTCGTGTCTTAAGACATCAATGTGTCGTCGTGAACCGCAGGGTTTAATTTGGATTTGTCTGTGCATGTTTTTTTGACTCTAATAGATGGAGTTCCTATTGACACGCATTATACGGCTGACAGACGGCAACGGTTGGAGTTAAAAATCATAATTTGTGTTCTACTGAAGAAACAAAAAGTCACCTACATCTTGGATGCCCTGGGGTTAAGCAGATAAACATCACAATTTTCATTTTTGGGTGAACTATCCCTTTAATGTAGTTTAGTGTAATTTTGTCACTTTGGAGCCCCCTAGAGTTAAGTGAGTGGAATTCACTGCTAAATGTGCTAAATGCTTTAATGTGTATGTGTGTAATTAAATGTCCCTTACACAAACTTACAAAGCTTACCAGCCAAGAGATACAGTTATTTGCATGCTATCCTGAGAGGAGACCGTTAGAAGACCTTTGAAATCCCAGACAAACTACAAAACTCTTTGAGATTGGGACGACACTGATGTGTTTTTGGAGCCAGAGCTTGTTCTCAGCCAGGCGAACTGGAGCCTGTCGCAAACTGGCTGCATGTTTCCACAGACTTGAGAAACGAACGATGATGTAACGCTGCTATGTGTTGTTTACCTATGTGTTGTTTACCTATAAATAGTCTAAAATCAAACACTGTGCATCCCAGGCTTCTATCATCTGTCCTTTCTGGAGATATAGAGGCTTTCGCACCAGAGGAATCTTTTCATAGTTCCTATAACTAATGGCAGAAGTGCCCACTTTTTGGCGCGTTCGCACCGCTGAAACTGGGAATGAATTTAGTTCTAGGAAATCCTTTGTTTGCTGCATTGTGTTATTTTCTCAGCCTCGATGATATGTAGCACAGCAAGTTGTCATAGGAGATTTTGTCTCTTAGCCCTTCTTTTTTGCTCTTTCCATCGCATAACTTATACATCTAAATTCCATCTCTGTTATCACGAATCCCACAACACACAACAAAAACACAGCTCCAATCATGGCATCCTCCATTCTCCAGTTGTTGAATGCCGTGCTTAAAGGATTAGTTCAATTTCAAATAAAAATTTCCTGATAATTTACTCATGTCATCCAAGATGTCCTTGTCCTTCTTTCTTCAGTGGAAAAGAAATTAAGGTTTTTGATGAAAACATTCCAGGATTATTCTCCTTATAATGGACTTCAATGGCCTCCCAACGGTTGAAGGTCAAAATTACAATTTCAGTGCAGCTTCAAAGGGCTTTAAACGATACCAGACGAGGAATAAGGGTCTTATCTAGCGAAGCGAAATGGTCATTTTTGAAAAAAATGTAAATGTATATGCTTTATATAAACAAATAATCGCCTTCCAAGTGCTTCCGCCAAAACCGCATTTTCGTATCCTTCAAAAAGCTAAGACCCTTATTCCTCGTATGGTATCGTTTAAAGCCCTTTGAAACTGCACTGAAACTGTAATTTTTGACCTTCAACCGTCTGAAGGCCATTGAAATTTTAATTGAAAGTGAACTAATCCTTTAAATGACATCTCTGTCGGCCGGCTTATGTCACTTCAGAATTCCTACTGGCGGTGCGAATACAACCAGGAAAATGGCACTAGGGGAAGTTTTAGTTCTCGAGGAACCACCCTGGTGGCTAGTTCCTATACCTAAGTTATCTGTGAAAGCCCCTTTTACTGAAATCGCGCACAGTTTTATATATTTAGATATAAAGAGCAATGTAGTGCAACGTTATTACATTGCTCAACGAGACTGCCAAAGACAGCAACAGCATTACTCTGCCCCCGCTCCCCACCTCCATTTAAGATCAGCAAGTTTTTAGGGCCAGAGTTGAACCCATCTTTCTGGCCCAGAGCCCCCTTTTCTGCAGAGGAAATGCACGGTTCAAGAACAGACAAAGGCCGGGAACCTGCACCGGAACCGTGTCAGTGGAAAAGGGGTATCAGACCAAGACAGTGAAAGCTGTGGCAAAGACACATATGTATTTGTTGAAACAAGCCATGACTGACCCCAGCGAATGTGTGTCCTGTAGGTCTGCTGGATAGTGGGGGTAGAGCCGAGTGATGTGTCTTTTGCTTCATGTAAAGAGAGCACTGATTGCTTTCAGTGGCCCCTCTGGCCTTCAGCGAGTCTATTTCCATTATCCCAGCAATCGATTCGCTGCAGCTCCACCATATCTCTGCCCTTTACTGCAAACTTTACCCCCCCCCCCTCTCTCTCTCTCTGAATCACAGACCCTCCGCTACTCAAACACATCTGTATTTTCTTTCTCTCTTTCCATCTCAGATGTTGCCAGAGTGATTGAGCTACTGGAAAAATTACAGGAGTCAGGTGACGTCCCGGGTCACAAGCTGCAGTCCCTGAAGAAGGTTCTACAGAGCGAGTTCTGCACGGCCATTAGAGAGGTGAGACCTATATTAACTATAGCTGTCACCTCCAGAGTTTAGCACCATATACAGGTGACATAGTTAAGATATTTTGTATGAGGTACAGACTGAAATCTGTAATACTGTATTCTGAATGAACAATTACGACATGGTATGATGTATAATGACCACTAAACATATTTGTTTATGTCTCTTGATGAAGTCTGTGGGCTTTCTTCTCACATATGAAATAATTTCTTTAATCTCTTTCTAATAATTGATTAGATTAACTTCAAAAACAATAAATTGCATATAAATTGCACTTAAACTACCTGTTGTAATTGTTAACGGTAACACTACAATAAAGTTTAATTTGTTAATGATATTAGTTAATATGGAAAAGAATGAACAATACTTCTAAAGCATTTATTAATATTAATTAATTACATATTACTTTACAATACATTATTATAATCAGAAGTTGTATTTGTTAACATTAGTTAATTCACTATAAACTAACATGAGCAGACATTGAACAGTTGTATTTTTATTAACTAACGTTAAGATTAATAAATACTGTAACATATATATTGCTCATTGTTAATGTTAGTTAATACATTAACTGGTAATAAATGAGACCTTATTGTAAAGTGTTACCACTAAAACTATTAAAAATAAGTTTCAGTAATTGAAATAAAGCTGAATTAAAATAAAAACTGACAAGTTAAATTACTAAAATTAAACTAAAATAAAAATAAATTAAAGCTAAATAGAAGTATTTAAAACTAATAAACTAATATTAACTAATAAAAATGACAAACAAAATGACTAAAACCTAAACTAAATTTAAAACAGAAAATAAAAATATAAAAGCTAATTTATAATTTATTGTAATAGTGTGTGTGTGTGTTATTTTAGTATAATATATTACCAGTTTCAATGCCGATGAAGAAAATGAAAGGGAAAATCCTTCTAAAATTAAGGACACCAAAAAGCAGACTTTTGTAATTTATTGCAGAGGAAGCATTTGAGCATCAGAGGCTGTGGTAGATATAGACCGAGGATCATCAATTATGGGATGGAATCTCAGCATCATCTGAGGTTGTCGTTAGTGACAGATGTGCGTTGAGGGTGCGATGACAGGAGTGTGTCTGTCAGGCAGAGATAGTGGCGACATGTGCCTGTTTTACTCTACTCCTCCAGTGAACTTGCAGAAATGCAATTATTCAGAGAATGAGGTTGACCTGGGCCGCTGCGGTTTTAAGTGCAGCACCAAGGCAACATCCTCACCGCTTTAAGATATCTCTATCATCCATTTCCATGCTCAAACACCGGAACCGCACTAGCAAACAACTAAAAACCAATCTCACAGACAGAAACATTTTTGTACTTTTGCCACAGCATGTTACCCTGGTGGAAATGCCTTTTCCTATTTAGGGGTGTGTGCATGTGGTGCACAACACATGGGCGAGAAAAGAAACCTATTATGTTAATTTGTTGGTTTATTTAATTAATTATTACAAGAATGATTATATGCTCCCTTTTAGTATGACACCACAGCTGTGCTTTCTGTCAGTAGTGGGCTGAGCACATATAATCTTGCGATTATTTATTTTGAAACAGTATGGGAAGATCGTGACCAGCTATATTAAAAACAGCGGGGAAAAAATACTCACAAAACAAATATTTAGACATCAATTATTAACTTTTTGCCACTACTGTCAATGTCAGGAGAACTGAGAAAATATTATCGTCCACACTAAGGGATGATAGTGTTCTTTTTATTATAAGTACACAGCAGTTATGTCGTCTGCTGCTTTAAATGCTCAAGTGCTTTAAAGTCGGTAGATTCTGATTGGCTGTCAAACTTTATTATTGTTCATCAGCTTGAAAAAAAAAAATCTGATTCCAATGATATCATTCCTCTGTCGTGATCATTATAGCTGTGGTATGGTATTCCCTACACTAATAGGGTGTACACATCTTGTTTAGTTTCCTTATCTGGTAACACTTTATTTTAGGGTCTTTTAACTAGTTGCTTATTAGCATGCATATTACTAGAATATTGGCTATTTATTAGTATTTATAAAGCACATATTAATGCCTTATTCTGCATGACCTTATTCTACATTCTTAATCCTACCCAATACCTAAACTTAACAACTATACCTTACTAACTATTAATAAGCAGTAAATTAGGAGTTTATTGAGGAAAAAAAAAAATTAATAGTGAATATGTGTTCCCTATACTGAAGTGTTACCCATTATCTTGTTCTGTTTAGTTCTATTGTCATTGTCTTTGCCTGAGTGCTCTTTTGTCACCATGGTTTCTAATTACTTTCACACCTGTTTCCTGTTCTGTTTATTACAATCTTCTGTGTTCACTGTGTGGTACGACTTGGCTCGGCACAGCATGGCTTGGCTCGCTTTACTTTGGCTCGGTTTGCTTTTCCACTGCTTGGATTATAGACTCATCGTTATAGTTGCGCCGCCTCTACTGCCATGGATCCGCTACTTAACTACTAACGACAAGAACATCTGCACCTCATCTACTGACCATGATAGAGCCATTTCTTTTTTCAAGTTGTCTGCAACTGTCGTTTAAAGCAAGTTGTTTAAAAAAGTTGCGGCTGTTACTGACTATTTAAATCTAGCGGGTTTGGTGTCTTGTGTTTCAAATCCAATGACGCTGGTAGTATATATTTATAAATCAAATGTAAATTCATGCCCTTACTCTTAACATTGTCAAATTTTCCTAGTTAAATTAACATAACATCAAAAAAGAAACCAAATACAATTCTATTTTGCATTTTTACATTGACATTGTAATGAGTTCTATTTATTAAAACCAAGTCAATCTCATCAACTTAATTTTTACATTTATTCAAAAATAATAACTAAAGGCAGTAACAAGTTAAACAATATATTTTATTTGTGTATTGATGTTCAGCTTCTTTTTAATAGTAAATTTATTTCGGATCATCAATCATGCTCGGTAAACACTGTCTGTCACAGACACGAAGATGTATCTTTAATTTCAGCAAGCTGACTGCTCACTAAAAACCCAAACAGTCATCATGTTTTCAGGTCTTTTTAAGTTTGATTTTGACGTGACATAAAGCGGTGATATCTAAGTGGGTGAGCTGTTTACTTACTTTTTATAGTCTTCCCATTGACGGCATCATTTTGTTCATTCAGACAGACGCACATAAACGATAGGCGTATTTATGACACAAACCAATCATAACTAATCACATCCAACCACAGCGCGATGGAGGCACTGCCTCCTCTCACGTGACATTCCCCCATTCATTCTCAGTTACCCCCCACTAAAACCACTGCACGCTTTAGGGGGTCTGTTGATTTTCTATGAGCTGAGAGGAGCCACGAGAGACGCGGACTCCTGCTGTAACTTCACTTGCGGGTGTCGCTGTTGGACAGAGTTCCTTTAGAAAAGCGGGGGACTTGTACAATTTTTAATATCACATTTTGTAATATTTGAGTTGTTTTATTTTTGTAATATGGATTATTTTCTCATCCTATGTTTTGAGGAGGCACTGCGTCCCTTGCCTACTCAGAGGAAATGCCCCTGCTCAGTTCATGGTTCGCATGTTCATGTTGTCATCAACACTTATGTGTAGAGTTGTTTATTGTTCCTAGTGTATATTAAATTCTCTTCATCTGTCATTCTGCATCATGCATCTGTTTTGGATTTTAAACTACACAGCCCTGTGCCACAACACTGAACCCAAGAAAGGATTTAGACCACAGAAATTAAAGGATAATTATGAATTTACCTGTGGTTCGCCACCTCCTACTCGAGCAGGGGGATTGTTCCCTCGAGGATCACACGAGGGACTTCTTAGATCTTGCGTGCCTCACCCACTATCCCGACCACTCACTTTGCGTATTCTTCAACACCAGCCTCAACCAGAGGTCAAAGGCACGCCTGCCCGTGGAAGGTCCTCAAGTGAACTTCACCAAATATGTGGGGTGGGTGCTGGTAAGGTGTGAGTCCCCCTTCATTGTCTGAGTCATGGATGAGGAGATCACCAGCCCAACTCTGGACCCAGAATCTGTGGATCCCTCAGCTCCACCTCAAGTCTCCAATCTGCAGACTCCACCTCAGCCCTCCGACCCATCTGATCCATCCTGGCTCAACGCTCCCTCACCTCCACCATGGTCGGTCATACCTCAGGCTCAACCAGGCTCCCTTGCCTCTCTGGCTCCACCTTGGTCAACTGTCACTCTGGCTCCACCTCTGACTTCCACCCATCTGTTTCTGCTGGGCTCCTACTTCCCTCTGGTTCCACCATTGTTCTCAGTTGCACCGACTCTGCCCTGGTCTGCCAAGCCCACGTCTCCATCTCTGTCATGTGCGTCTACGGCTCCACAGGCCTTCACTATCACCCTGGGTCTTTGTCTCCTGATTCCATCTTTGATTCTCGGTTCCACCTCGGGCCTTCGTCCTGGCTTGGCGGACGAAAATCTGTGTGAAACAAGCCAGATTGGAGCTTGTGATTTTGAGGAAGCTCTTGCTGTTTTTGTGGGAAATATGCATCAGATGGTTCATAAACAGTTTGCTGGTATACAGTCTTTGGCTGAGATTAATGTGGCTATAACTATGCATGAGGAAATGTGCCAAAACCAGACTTGGAACATCTGTAGAGACATGCTTCAGATTGGATATGAGATTCATCTTATAGGTTGCTACACACCAGATGATACAACAGATGAATAGTTAAGTACAGCATCATTTTGTAGCAAAGTTTATCATCAATCAAAGAGAACAGCCCATTAATGTAATAATACTTTTGGTAGGACATCAATTCACACTCCCAGCATCCGTCAGGCCGAGTTTCACCGAGCTGTGCATTGATGCCCTATGAGCTCATTTCATGACCCGGCAATTGCGCAAGGTATCATATGGCGCAATCTGTCTCTTACATTCTCGTAACGAGGGTGTGAAAGGACACAGCGTCAACTCAATTTACAGCGCCAACAGCAAAGCTCTGCATGGCAGGGACAATGTCAGCATGACAAAATGTGCCATGAAAATGTCCTCAACCAAAAATATCTAAAGAAGGGGAAAATTAGATGCCACAAACATGGAGCACTTAAAAGATCAAGACTACCAGAAACTAAGGTGCTTCATGACAAGAGGTCTCGCTTCGGCCTATTCAGATGAGTCATCAAGCTCACTTAACCATGTGAAATGATTGCCAAAATGAGGACATCAGTGGCCAGAACATACCCTCTCAAAATAACTCATTCTTCATCTCTCTCGTCTCTTCAAAAAAATTTTTTTTGCATATTGAGTACAAGTTTAGCTTTACATGGACAGCATATATGGCATGCTACTGATTGCCAGCAAAAAAAAAAATTACACTCAAAAATTTTGTTTACACCAAAGCATTTACAAAAGAAGTCTGTGAATGTGAAATGTGAAGATTGTATGTTTTTGTTTGAAATAATCAGTGTATGTTAGGGTATATAAGCCTGAATTCAGTTCGCATTTTTGAGTATAGCGCTTTTCACAAACTTTTTTTTTTTTTTTTTTTTTTAATAACTGTATTTGCAGATTTAGATTTTATTTGTATAAATATTACAGCTGTCAGTAGAATACAATAAATTTAATTAATGCTTTTTTTACAAAGCAAAAATGAATTTGATAAATGGGTAAAAAAGATTGTATAATTTTAATCATTTAAATTTAATAATTTAATTATTATTATTATAAATGTGTAGTATAGAAAATTGTTAAACGCAATTAATTTAATACAGTATATCAGTGGTTCCCAACCTGTGGTTGCGGGCCGCAGTGATCCTCCAGGTGGGCCGCGAGATAAATAAAAATTAATTTAAATATATTACTATAATTCCTTAATTTAATTATTAATACGTTACATTTAATACATTAAATTAAATTAAGGTTTTGATGGATGATGATAGTAATGAAGGTAAAGACGATTACAGTGACGTACAGCAGTCCTACATAAGGCATGCGCGAGTCCGCAATTATTGATGCGCGAACAAACCGTGCATGTGCGCTCTCGACTCACTGATCGCTATAACATCGTATTTCTGCATGAACACAGTGCAATATATTTGCGTAGTTGTCCAAATCAATGTACTGTGAGTGTTTTATAACGGATGCTCGCCAAACAAGCGTGTTTGGAGAAGTTTGAGAGGATCAGTGGTGTTATGTGTTATATGTCAATAATTTTGAATGGATCCTCATAGTTTTTAAATTCAGTCCTTTGGTATCTCCCTGTGGTCTTGTTTGGTATGGCAGGTTGACTTGTGCTTATTTAAGTTACTGTATTACTGAGCAAAGTAAGTACTTTTAAGTTGTAAAGAATGTCTGCAAAGTATGTTTGCAAAAATAACTAAAGGTTTAAATCTATCTTGAGTTTCTTCTTTAAAGAACTAATAACGTGGGGTTGAAAAGTAATAACACTAAAAATACAAATGTTTTTGTGAATTAAAAAAAATGGGGGGTGGGGGGGCCGTGCCGTGTTAATTCAGAGAGGAGGTGGGCCTTGGCGTAAAAAAGGTTGGGAACCACTGCAGTATATAATATAGAGTATATAATAAAAGTGAAAAAATACATAAAAAAGAATCTCTAGAACACGCTTGCTGCCCAAATTATTTTCTGTGGTAACTGAAAGCTGTCAATGGGGCTAAACTTTAAACGTGCCTTTAAGACAAATATCAACCAACTGTGTTTTTACCTATTTAAGACCACAGTCAGTCCTAGATTATATACAGTGCCCTCCACAATTATTGGCACCCTTAGTAATTATGAGCAATGGTGGCTGTGAAAATAAATCTGCATTGTTTATCCTTTTGATCTTTCTTTAAAAAAATTCACAAAATTATAACCTTTCATTGAAGGAAAAGAATTGAAAGTGGGGGGAAAATCACATTATGAAATAAATGTTTTTCTCCAAAACACGTTGGCCACAATTATTGGCACCCTTTTATTCAAAACTTTTTGCAACCTCCTTTTGTCAAGATAACAGCTCTGAGTCTTCACCTATAATGCCTGATGAGTTTGGAGAACACCTGACAAGAGATCAGAGACCATTCCTTCATGCAGAATCTCTCCAGATCCTTCAGATTCCCAGCTCCATGCTGGTGGTTCTTCTCTTTATTTCACTCCACTCATTTTCTTTAGGGTTCAGGTCAGGGAACTGGGACGACGATGGCAGAAGCTTCATTTTGTGCTCAGTGACACATTTTTGTGGTGGTTTTGATGTTTGTTTTGGATCATTGTCCTGATGGAAGATCCAACCACGGCCCATTATTGGATTTCTAGCAGAAGCGGCCAGGTTTTGATTTTTTATCTGTTGGAATTTGCTAGAATCCAAATTACCATGTATCTGAACAAGATGTCCAGGACCTCCAGCAGAAAAATAGGAAAAACTGTGGGCATGGGGTACTTTTTATCCATGTGTGCACCAAACCCATCTGGTGGGTTTGCTGCCAAAAAACGCTTTTTTTAGTTTCATCTGACCATAGAAGCCGGTCCCGTTTGAAGTTCCAGTCTTGTCTGACAACTGAGTATGCTGGAGATTGTTTCTGGATGAGAGATTTTTCTTGAAACCCTCCGGAACAACTTGTGGGGATGTAGGTTCTGTTTGATCATATTTTTTAGGCTTTCTGAAACTCAAGACTCAACTAATCTCTGCAATTCTCCAGCTGTGATCCTTGGAGAATCTTTGGACACTCAAACCTTCTTCCTCTCCACGCATTAGGACGATTTAGACACATGTCCTCTTCCAGGCAGATTTGTAACATCTTTAGTTGATTGGAACTTCTTAATTATTGATGGTGGAAATGGGGATTTTCAATGCATTAGCTTTTTTCTTATAGCCATTTTCTATTTTGTGAAGCTCAACAATCTTTTGCTGCACATCAGAACTATATTCTTTGGTTTTTCTCATTGTGATGAATGATTAAGGGAATTTGGCGTTTGTGTTTACACATATTTGTACTCCTGTGGAACAGGAAGTCATGACTGGACAATTTCATTCTCCTAGTCACCCTGGTGTGCTAAAAAAATGTAAATATGAATGGGAATATACTTCAGAGATATTTTACTCATAAGAATTTCTAGGGGTGCCAATAATTGTGGCCAACATGTATTGGAGAAAAACATTTATTTCATAATGTGAGTTTCCCCCCACTTTCAATTGTTTTACTTCGATGAAAGGTTAGAATTTTGTGAATTTTTTTAATGAAAGATCAAAAGGATAAACAATGCAGATTTATTTTCACAGCCGCCTTTGCTTATATTTACTAAGGGTGCCAATAATTGTGGAGGGCACTGTATATTGATCGAGTCAACTGCTAAAAGCATTTGATTTTAGATTTTGTCCTGTTTTCTAGTGGTATATGATCTACTGCATACTTTTTGAATTTCAGAAAAACAACTGATCTACAATGATCTCTTTTAAAAGAGAATTCAGATGGGATGCTATTATGTAGTGAAAATCATTTTCCACAGTCCAGTCTGTCAGAGCATCACTACAGCAAACATGCATGATTTCAAATGCAACTCTCAGAGGAATACGACAACAGGACCATTATCAACTGAGAGCTTTAGTCCATCAATGCCTACGCCACTGCTACAGGGTCAGAGATGTCAGCCTCTCTCATTATTAATTGTGTGTGTTTATGTGGAATAGCCTCTTTGTGCTTGGTGGGATGGATTTGCAAATGAGAAGCTTTGCTGTGAATCAGGCTTCACTGAATTACCCGACTGACTCTGAGCAGTGAGAGAAGATGGAGAGATGTAAGAGAGAGGAGCGAGAGCAAGGTTTCAAATGAGAACAACTGAAATCGTATTTCTCTTTATAGACAGGGCACCATGGTTACACAAAGAAGCTCACTGCGACCTGTGGGTGTATTTTTCCATCAGGCATAGTGAGAAGGCAGAGTGATACACCTGTGTGTGTGTCGATCTCACTGGAGGTAAAACAGATAAAAAGCCAACCGAACACCCAGTGAGCTGAGAGGAAACCGAGTGATCCCTCGAGACATGGGAGACAGGAAGACAGAGAAACAAGGACATGGCTGTAGGTAGATATAGGAAAACTGGAAGAATGACATTGTAAATTTCATAAGAATGTGCATTTCACCCCAAAATCAAAAAAAAAAATAAGAATTCTATTTTATGTACCTGTTTTTAGGACCATCAAGTTGTTGTTTTTTTCATTGTAACATTATTTTATTGACAATTAATTAAATTTTCTGAGAAATTCTCATTACCATAATGTGGTAATGAAAATCATCAAAATATATATTATTGAAGGCAGGGCTTTATCACCAAAGTGGAAATAGAGAACAGTGGTTAAATAGAGCCCTACCCTTACCGACTGCCTTATAAATCACATTATCAACCACAAATAAATTGTCTTCCAATAAAGTACGACATAAATAGTTCCCAAGGTGTGTTTTCTAAATCTCAGATCACAAATAGATGTTGACGAGCAACAATCAGCTAGATTATCAGCATCAAAGACAGTATCTGAAAAATAAAGTATGTTTTTTAAGATTTTGCTTTGTTTTATAGCTTTAATTGAATTGCTTATTAGGTAGTTCAAAACCAAAACAAATCTGATTTGCACTTCAACCACTAGCTGTTTTTGTACACAGCGTATGAATTACACACTAAAATAGCTTGACCTTTATTGATATTCATGCATTTCCAAGACGCAATTAAAAGACACACAATCTTCCACCCGTGGGGACACACACATGTATGCACGTATAGCTCCTGAGAGATTTACTTAGGTCTTTAATCTATTGATTTGTTCCATCTGGTTGCATTGATCCCCCACAGAGCTATTGAAGTACAGTCAATAAAGGTAAATTGATTGAAGTTTCTCTTAATTGGCATTAACTAAACATTATAAGCAGCTAAAATAACTAGATGATTATGATTGAAAAATGTTATTAGATTGTCATAATATGCCACAGTTGGTTGTTCCATGATGAAGAAAGTCACTCAGGTTCATGAGTTAATGATGACAGATTTTTTTGGGGGGGGTGAAGAACTATTACTTTACACAGCAAGACTTTATTGAACTTGGAGCAAAAACTCAAGAGGCTTCCCAAAAATGCTGTATCTTTAAAAAGATGACAAGTCAGACATAAAATAACAACTGCGATAAATAAATAAGGTGTACAACATGCTGTTCTGAAATATATTACAGTGCAGCTTTCGGAGTGAAGCATATTTCACATGAAGGATGTCACCTCTCCTTAGTATCTTACTCTATTTTGTAATCATAGACACTTAGCAGCCTCTGTCATTTCTTTTCAAGCTGTTTCTAAAGGCTATCCGATGGTTCCTGCCTGTTGAGAAGGTTTAGAGTGAGTGGTTTAAAGTCAAAGAGCAACAGGCATAGAAAGAGACACTTTAAATGTATTTTATCACACTAATCTCTCAGTAGGAGGTTAGTAAAACAGCTAAAGATTCTGCCCAAGGTGCTGGAGGACAGATTAAAGAGAAACTTGTTATTTAGGAGAGACAGAAGGAGAGACAGAGAGAGACGGAGCTTCCTGTAGCACCAGCTGCGTTTCAGAAGCGCTGGTTAATGAGATAAACATAGGTTCTTCAAATCCTCAAAGGACCTCAAGCTAATAGTCTCATGCCTGAGTGGTGTGAAAGCAGATATAAGGGCTCTGTACATGCACCTGTTTGTGAAAATATAGGATCAGTGTGTACTTTAGAAATGAGATTTTGGAGTCTATGGAACTTGATTAAGCTCTCTTTACTCTTTAAACAAAGGATGATAAAGGTTTGTAGAAACTGAAATAAGCATAAATCTAAGAATTATTCATGCCAAAATGCCAAACTAACTATTTTTGGTCATGTAGACCGAGTTCTCATTGCCACCGTAGCATTTGAACACCACAGTACAGCCACAGGTGCTCCTTCTTGAAAGTGTATTCGCATTTCTTATTTCAGAAACAAACTAGCGCAAGTACATAAACAGGAGAATGCTTAGCCAGTGCATTGCAAGAATGCAGTCCTGTCAAACATACTTGTATACACTCTTGCGGTGTGGTCACATTTACCTTTATATGGCGAATTGCAGTCATTTCAATAGGAATCCATGCGATTTGAAATTTTGCCTGAGGGAAACGTTGAAGAATTTACCCATGCAAATTTCACATTGGATTCAAATTTGTCTCACATGCAAATTTGCCACATTTTCCAATTAAAGATGCTTGGTTTGGAGGTTACCTCTGAGTAAGTGGTGCCTCACTACACTATTGACATTGGACCTACTTTGCTAACAGCAAAAGATCTTGCAAAAGATTTGCTAATGTGACCACAAAACAGATGTTATCAGTCAGGTAGCTAGCTAACAGATTGACAAATCTGTCAATAGAACACAGTAGTTGACCTGAAAGAAAAAGCTGACCATAGAAGAAGTCACTTTACCCTAATGCCCACTATAGCACCCCCTGTGGCCACACTGAAAAAAGTAAGACATATTTGTTTTGCGATATTGCCTTGCGAATAATTTAATTTCTAAATTTGTGAAATTAAGCTTGAGAAGCATTTACATACTTGTTAAAAGTATGATTCGGGCTTTTACCGTGGAGGTAAAATATTAAACTATAACATTTCATAACAAATGGACACTGTTTTGCTTTAGGGCATTTTCACACCTATAGCTCGTTTGTTTTGTTCCAAAACAGGGACTTAATATGTTACAATGTTGCATTTTCTTCTTGGTTCGGTTCGAACTACATACATCAAACGCACTCTCTCTGGATCTCCCAGCGCTTTCTATAGAAGTGTTGAGCCACACGCAAACACTATACGAATGTTATAATGCAGCAGAGCAGGAATCGAGGCTTTGTCAGGACAGCATTCTCGCACAGAGAAGTGTAATACACATCATTTTAAGATGAAGAGGTACTCTTTTGGTTTTCAACTGTGATAACTAATGTGCTCACTCACAAAATCAGACACTACTGCTTTTTATATAGCACATTTCCCATTATGAATTATACCATTTGGTAAGTTGGTCTGTTGGGTCGGATTGCTTTCACACCTCAAGCGAACCGCCCCAGCGTTTGTTTGCACTCAGTCCGCAACCACCTCATTCAGGCGGTTTCGGAGCGATTGTTTTGGTGCAGATCCCAGCATGATTGCTGTGTTCACATATGCCTAAACGAACCAAACCAAGAGAGAGAACGCACCAGGTTCTGAAACAAACGCTCAGGTGTTAAAGCACCCTTAGATCACATTTATAACATTAAATTACCAGTTTATCTGCAATCCATTACATTTTCTGCATCTAAACCTGGCTTACTTGAATTTGTAAAGCCTGTTGTTGGAGAATGCCTTACTGCTATTTAACCATGTTTTATGTAATTTTACTAAAACTATAGAATAACCGAAACTAAAAAGTCTTTTTCCTCCCTTTTATTTTAATAGGTCTATCAATACATGCATGAAACGATAACAGTGAATGGATGTCCAGAGTATCAAGCACGTGCCACAGCTAAGGTATGTCTGAGTTTATTTATTTCCCTGTGTTTCTGTATTACACATACAGCATAATTACATCTGCTAAACTAATAACAGCCTTTTTCTGATGTTTAATGAGCAATAAGAAGAAATCCATTAACTAAGAACATTTTCAAATGTTTCTCCGCAAACTGTCTTGATTTGATAAACAATCAGCAATTAGCCAGACCTGCATGCAGACGCTTGCCAGTTGCTCTTCAGAAATTGCATTCATTCAAATTCATACTGTGTGAAGAGTGCACTCTTGTGAGAAAGAGAGGAGACAAAAAAAGGGTGGGTNGGGTGCCTTGCTGAATCTTTAATGGGAGAATTTCAGCTACACCTGAATACTGGTTTCTTTAGGGATGGGTCACAATCTCCAAGGTATTTTTTTAAGCGGTAGGTAATTTTGCCCTATCTATCAGTCACCGTCGCATGCCAGATGTCTCAGATTGACATTTGACAAGAAACCCACCTTTAAATATGTTTCTTAAGACTCATTGTTCTGTTCCATTCCTGTTTTATTACATTCCATTTTGAAAAAGAGAATCCAGACCCTGATTGGCCGAACCTGAAACTAGCCTAATTATAAAGGGCTCATTAAGACTGATTAGTCGACTAGCCATTCAGGCAACTCACCAACTGGATGATTATGAAAATATGTACTTATGCGCATCCCTACATCGCATACAGGGATATACACCAATCGGCCAAATGCGAGAACCCTGCCAGTTAAAGGCCAAACTGCTGTCCAGAAAGTTACGCCCACCATCTTTCTCTGCATGGATGCACAGACCAGCAGACTTGTGCACAGTTACACAGTTAGACACAAAGAGCCAAGCGATGAATGGCAAGCGAGACAGAAAATACAAAGCACGCTTGGATGCTACAAAGGATGCTGAGCAGTACCCTGCAATACCTTTTTTGAATTGCTCAATAGGCTGCTCTTGTGGGTGTTTTTGTAATTGTGTCTTGATCCCAATTAGGCATGTGTTAAGAGTAATAGTCTATTAATTATGCAAATCCGAGTAAAAACAAAAGACTTTCCTACACTCTAAAAAATGCTGGGTTAAAAACAACCCAAGTTGGGTTGAAAATGGACAAACCCAGCGATTGGGTTGTTTTAACCCAGCGGCTGGGTTAAATGTTTGCCCAACCTGCTGGGTAGTTTTATTTAACCCAAATATTGTTTAAAAATGACTGTATTTCTTGCTTAAAATGAACCCAAAATATGTTGGAAATTAACATTTTATTAATATGTTTAATAAACAAACATTTATTAATACTTTTTTTTAATAATATTTAAACAATAAACATTTATTAAATTGCTTATTAATAAATGCTCATCTTTTTGATTATTATTGTTGCCTCTAGTAATTATGAGTCTGATTTTTAATTTCCAACCTATTTTGGGTTCATTTTAAGCCAGCCATATAGTAATTTGTAAACAATTGTTGGGTTAGATAAAACTACCCAGCAGGTTGGGCAAACATTTAACCCAACTGCTGGGTCTAAACAACCCAATCGCTGGGTTTGTCCATTTTCAACCCAACTTGGTTTGTTTTTAACCCAGCATTTTTTAGAGTGTAGTTATTGAGGGTGTTCTTTGCATTTCAGTATCTGAAATGTTAAAGGATTAGTTCACTTCTGAATGAAAATTTCCTGATAATTTACTCACCCCCATGTCATCCAAGATGTTAATGTCTTTCTTTCTTCGGTCAAAAATAAATTAAGGTTTTTAAGGAAAATATTCCAGGATTCTTCTCCATCTGGACTTCTGTGGGGTTCAATGGGTTGAAGGTCCAAAGTGCGGTTTCAGTGTAGCTTTAAAGGTCTCTACACGATCCCAGATGAGGAATAAGGGTCTTATCAAGCGAAACGATCTGTCATTTTCTACTTTCTTATTAAAATTTGTATACTTTTTAACCACAAATGCTCGTCTTACACTGCTCTGCGATGCACCACGCATTATGTTGAAAGGTCATGCGTGACGTAGGCAGAAGTACCGCGGTAGGGTGAAAAACTTAATCTAATCCTCCAACATCAAAATCGTCCGATATCGTTGTTTTACCCTTTTTTTTTGTAAAGGGCTTTTAGCTTAATCTTTGCGTGTTTGCTTTGTAGACACTGGACAAAGCGTTTCCTTTCCAACATGATTAAGTAATGCGTGGCGCATTGCAGAGTTAGTGCAAGACGAGCATTTGTAGTTAAGAAGTATATCAATTTTTATTTATTTTATTTTTTTAAATGGCCGATCGTTTCACTAGATAAGACCCTTATTCCTTACACTGAAACTGCAATTTGGACCTTCAACCCGGTGAACCCCACTGAAGTCCACTATATGGAGAAGAATCCTGGAATGTTTTCCTCAAAAGACTTAATTTCTTTTCGACTGAAGAAAGAAAGACATGAACATCTTGGAGGACATCGGGTTAAGGAAATTTTCAAGAAATTTTCATTCAGAAGTGAACTAATCCTTTAAACTGTCTGAGATACAGAAAAAAATAATGCATTTTAAAGGTGTCATATTATGAGAAATTTAATTTTACTTGATCTTTACTTTTACTTGATTCAAATGAAAGACTTTGATGTACTATGAAAATAAGAAATTAAAACCACCTCCCTAGTCCAAAAAGACCATTGCTGAACATGACCGCCCGCATTTACACATTAAAGGGTTAGTTCACCCAAAAATGAAAATAATGTAATTTATTACTCACCCTCATGCCAGTGAGGCCTGCATAGCCAGCAATGACATTTACTCTCTCAAGATCCATATATGTACTAAAAACATATTTAAATCAGTTCATGTGAGTACAGTGGTTCAATATTAATATTATAAAGCGACGAGAATATTTTTGGTGCCCCAAAAAAACAAAATAACGACTTATATAGTGATGGCCGATTTCAAAACACTGCTTCATGAAGCTTCGGAGCGTTATGAATCAGCGTATCGAATCAGCGGTTCAGAGCGCCAAAGTCACGTGATTTCAGCAGTTTGGCGGTTAGACACGCGATCCGAATCATGATTCAACACAAAAGATTCATAACGCTCCGAAGCTTCATATTGAACCACTGTACTCACATGAACTGATTTAAATATGTTTTTAGCACATTAATGGATCTTGAGAGAGGAAATATCATTGCTGTCTNGAGAAATTGAATTTTATTTGATCTTTACTTTTACTTGATTCAAATGAAAGACTTTGATGTACTATGAAACTGACAGTTGAAGAAATTAGAACCACCTCCCTAGTCCAAAAAGACCATTGCTGAACATGACCGCCCGCATTTACACATTAAAGGGTCAGTTCACCCAAAAATGAAAATAATGTAATTTATTACTCACCCTCATGCCAGTGAGGCCTGCATAGCCAGCAATGACATTTCCTCTCTCAAGATCCATATATGTACTAAAAACATATTTAAATCAGTTCATGTGAGTACAGTGGTTCAATATTAATATTATAAAGCAACGAGAATATTTTTGGTGCCCCAAAAAAACTAAATAACGACTTATATAGTGATGGCCGATTTCAAAACACTGCTTCATGAAGCTTCGGAGCGTTATGAATCAGCATATCGAATCAGCGGTTCAGAGCGCCAAAGTCACGTGATTTCAGCAGTTTGGCGGTTAGACACGCGATCCGAATCATGATTCAACACAAAAGATTCATAACGCTCCGAAGCTTCATATTGAACCACTGTACTCACATGAACTGATTTAAATATGTTTTTAGCACATTAATGGATCTTGAGAGAGGAAATATCATTGCTGTCTATGCAGGCCTCACTGAGTCATCGGATTTGTGTTCCGAAGATGAATGAAGGTCTTACGGGTGTGGAACGGCATGAGGGTGAGTAATAAATGACATTATTTTCATTTTTGGGTGAACTAACCCTTTAAGGAAGCTTATATTTGTCCACCTAGACACGGTAAGGAATAAGAAGGAAGAAGGATAGATACCATTCATAATGCAAGAAGAAGATGCTTTTATTCCAGTTATATTCCAGGCATATAACTAAGAGTAATGTGTCCTTCAAGTGGGGTTGTAAATATCATAATTACGAGTTCCAAGCACATAAATGACAGAACATGTTTGCATTTAAAATTGGGAAGCTTTGAATTCTAGATGAGTTGCCGAGTTGTGATGTTGGAAGGGCATGTTGATTTGGAACACTGGTATAGTAGAGATAATATTATATTTTAAATATATATCATTAAGAGACCAGTGAGAGGAAAGCAGGCCTGTAGTGCATTTTAATGAATGATTTTGCAAGTTATTTTAATTTTAAATGCTGTATTTCAATCATTTTTGAGGTGTGGTGTACAGAACAACTTATAGACAACAAGTGTGAAGTTAATCACCTGAATTGAACAAAAATGTAGTTTTGATATCATATATAAATACATAATAGAACTGAGTAATTTTCATTATTTTGAATTGAAATGTATGCATTTGGGTATATTGTTCACAATATAATTAATTTGTTTTGTTTAGGCTTTAGACATTATGTTTATGTCTTAAAAGCATGACATGTCGTAATAACAAATGCCCGACAGGGAGGTATGAGCTTTCCAAGGTACATTTGAGGGCAGCATAAGAATAAGATGTGGGGAGAAGTTTGCAAAATGTTGTGTTGTTGCTGGCTGCACAAGAGGCTCTGAATAACATTTGTAGAGCGAGTGACTAAAGAATATTTTTTACAATGTTACTGCTTAATTTAACAATTTCATTAAGAAAATGGCAGATGCTTTACGATGTCATACTTTGTTCAAGCCCACTTAAGGATATCATCTACTCAGTATTTAAAAATCACCCATTCATTTCTCTAGAACATTCTTTAAAGCTTGTGGGAGTGAGCAACAGTAACCAAGGGGGCAGTAAGTGCAAAACAACCTTGACTAACATTATAAGTGGGCCTTTAGGGGAAATATAAAATGAAAAAACTAATTTATGACCTTAATATTTAATTAGACCCACATCCTGTCATTGCTGAAGGACACGTTTCAGAGGTGACGTATATTTAGGTATTATGGTTTTATGATCTAAAATGATTTTCCTCTGCTTAATCTGTCGATTGGTTGGCAATTCATGCACAGCAAACGCTTTCAGAATTTTTATGAATGAATGTCCTTGTCATTGATTTAGAGTTATAATACATTTTTAATGGCAACTGCTACCATTTAGACTCTGTTGCAGTTATTGTCAGTGACATTTAGGCTTATGATTTCAACATAATGAAAACAAAGCAATAACTTTAACTGATAGTATGACTGATTTGAGAGGTGTTGTAATAATATGGAGCTATACTATAGCAATGGCATACAGAAAACAGCAGCACTTACTGTAATTAGTATGCTCAGTGAGCAGGTCTCGCAAGATGAGCAGAATTAGCATATCAATTAAAGTTCTAATGCAGGATGTAAATTACAAAAGTCTTAGAGTGCCTCAAAGCACCTCACTTGGTCACTTTGAAAAGTTACTACAGGTTTCGAAACGCATATTGGACTCAAATCACTAGCAAAAGGGCAATTAGCATGTGTGAGCAGCTTGCGTCTGCATGCCGTTGGGACAGTTTTCAATCGATGGCACATAAATAGGATGAAGAACAGCTGTAAAAGCCCCAGTTATCCTTTGGGATCCCCTGCAGCAATTGTCAGTGAGCTCTAGTCGGCTA
>RJVU01022182.1:4277888-4315995 GCA_003731715.1 Anabarilius grahami
TTTTTTTTTTTTTTTTTCATCCTTACGCCAAGTGCATTCTGAGTACATTGCTGATGTAAATGTTAAGAGCCAATATTCATTACCAATGGAGATTCTTTGTCAAGCCTGTGTAATTATTTAAGATGTAATTTGTAAGGCTTACAATGGGCTTGAATGGGCCATTGCTCAGAATATTGTCAATACTACTGGGTTATCTGATGTCCTATAATTCTTTCAGTTGGCATAAAATGGTTACCTCACCCATTACAATTCAGTCATTTTTTTTACTCACCTTTATGTAATTCCAGACCAGTATGCTGTTATTTTTCTGTGGAACACAAAAAGAGAAATTCTGAAAAATGTTCATGCTGCTCTATTCCAGACAATGAAAATAAATAGAGGTGAAAAAAAACACGTGCTGTCGAATCATTCTACATCAGAACGACGACTCTATACTGGCCAAAACTGTACAGGTGAGCAGTACGACACATGCGTGTGATGCTGATGCAGGAGCCAGCCAATACGTTCTGATGTAAAACCCGAAAGCCTGCACTGTCTATACAACGTCAACAGCGTAGGAGAATAACAGGAAAGAGACTAAATAGTTAAATAAAGACGTTATTTTTGTTTTGCTTTTGCGCACAAAAAGTATTCTCAGCGCTTCGTAACATGAACCACTGTAGTCAAGTTGACTATTTTAACGATGTTTTCACTACTTTTCTGGACCTTGATTGTGGTAATTACATTGCTTTCTATGGGGGATTAAAAAAAAAACCTCATCAAAAATATCTTAATTTGTGTTCCGAAGATGAATGAAGGTCTTATGGGTTTGGAACAACATGAGTGTAATTGATGACAGAAATTTCATTTTTGGGTGAACTAAAAATGAAAATATCAGTGTCAGTGTCAGGTAAGATACTCGTCTAGATGTTTCTGCTCACTTATGTGGGTTTATTATAAACAGCCACTTCTATAAACTCAAATTTTAATAATAAATTAATGTTATATCAATAAAGTAATTCATTAAAACACATCATAGGCACGGGAAGTGCGGGTGCTGGGGGTGCTGCAGCACCCCCTGTTTTCACAGGACAGTAAATGCAACGCAAATTTTTGTTCAGTTACATTTATTTATTGTTTATCATTTAATAATTTGTTTGTAATAAACACTTTAAATGGGCTATAAAAAGTTGTTGGTTTTTTTTAAAGAACAACTAAGATCAAATAAAAACGCTTTACGGGCTCAAGCATAGGCAGAGTTTCTAATAACAAGTTTTCACAGCGTTGAGCAATGTAGCCAATCACAGACAAAGCTGTTGATTTCTGGAACGCAGTGAGATGTTAGGATCCACTTACCGCTCAAAATGGTGGAGTTTTTGTTCAGCGCTGAATGCTTTGCATGCTGGCAAATCCTCTGATTAAAACAAAGTGTACACATTATTATTAAAGATTCATTGTGCAGTCATTGAAGCGTTGTAAGATCGAGACAAACTTTCGTCTTTTTAGTGATTATAAAGGAAGCGCTTGTTACGTGCATTCTGCCATGCCAATCATGCACGCAGCACTGCCTATGCTTGCATTTGTTTCTGAATGTTGTTGATACTTTAATAACAAATATTATAATGTACCACCGTTTATGCTGGGATCTATAGGTTGTGGCTAGGCAACACATAACTTAAAAGTGGAGCATGGAAATCTCATGGATGTATGTTTTATAAAAAAAAAAAAAGTTTGATACTTTTTATTTATTTAAACGCTTAGGCTAATGTATTTCCCGATTGCAGTCAAATGTCCTTGTGTATGGGCTATGCAGTGCTCTCAGTGAATCTTTTCCCCCCTTTTTTTTCTCAGCGATATGCTTGTTGTTTCCCGGAGTTTTGACGTGTTTAATATAGTCGGTATTGTTTCTTTTGTAGTTTCAACCCACACACACACACACACAGCACCCCCCACCTAAAACATCTTCCCGCGCCCCTGAAACACATATGTGTCATACGAGATGCACGCAAGCAGATGTCCTTCTGTAACTTCCACGTCTAGAAAGAACACACTCCCAACTCTGTAATAAACATGGAGGTGTTAGTCCCGTCCAAATCGGGATGTGAAATCACAGACATAGGGTGATAAGAATTGTAACTCAAACATTGTTTAGAAAACTAGTTCCGTTCGAATAGAGTTATTTATTTTAATAGATATTTTAGAGCTTAAGCAAAGAGAACGATTTTCAGTGGATAACTTAAATTTTAATCCTTTATGGTGATTTTTTTCTTTGTTCTTTTGGGGTCTTTGACAGCTGTTGTAACTATGAATTTGATAAGAGTATTGATAGAGTTGCATGAAGATTCTTCAACACTTAAAGGGTTGGTTCACCCAAAAAAGGGTTAGTTCTGTCATTAGGTATACTCACCCTCATGTCGTCCCAAACCCGTAAGACCTTCGTTCATCTTCGGAACACAAATTAAGATATCGTCGCTTCATAACATTAAGTTTGAACCACTGTAGTCACATTGACTATTTTAACAATGTCTTTACTACCTTTCTGGACCTCAAAAGGAACAGTGACCTTGCTGCCTATGTGTGGTTCAGAAACCCTTGGATTTCATCAAAAATATCTTAATTTGTGTTCCGAAGATCAACGAAGGTCTTACTTGTTTGGAATGAGGGTGAGTAATTAATGACAGAAATTTCATTTTTGGGTGAACTAACCCTTTAAAACCAAAATAAATAAATAAATAAAACCAGTGTGTAAATAATGGCAATTTTTATTTTTGGGTGAACTTACATTTAATTAGCATGAAGCATGCCATCTTTTAAAATGGCAACCTGATGATTTACAAGAGTCTAGGCTTTCAAAATGTTTGTTATATATCTACTTGTGTCTTTTTCCCTCAGAGAGGATGTAGCTGTGAAGCCGAGGAACTGCATGGGAAAAGGGTGTCTTGCATGCAGAGCACTTTCACACGGCATTTTTTTTTTCAGTGTGAGACGAAACACTCAGACAGGGAAGATGCTGTTCTTTCAGTTTCAGAGATCAGAAAACTGCTTGGTTTGCCATTTGGGAATCTGGCGCCTTGAAAAGTCTCTGAAAATCCTTGGTGTTTTTTCTCACTGTTTCCTTTCTATGAATGCCTTAATAATGAGCAGGGCCCCATAGTGCTGCACCTGTAGCTACAGTGTGGCTCAGCGTGAAGTTCTTTTGTCTTCCTTTACATTCTCCGTCTCCTGGTGGTTGCGCCTGGCTAACAAGCTCTGAAGTCTCAGGAATTCAGATGATAATGCAGGCAGCTGTGCAGGTTATCGGATGAGGTTTCTCTTACTGCAAAATTTACAGCACAAATAGAACATATTGAGATATTTGGGCTGTGAAAAAACTTTCTGAGATGCACTACATGGCCAGAGGTGTGTAGAAGTGTTTAGTTTTTCCGCTTGCAAATTCCGCCACGTAAATAGTGAATCCGCCATGGCGCAAGCGCAACTGAAGGGAATAGGAGATAAGACTGATTGGTTTATTGCACGTTATGCCCAAAACACAACCATGACTCATTAGGAGAATAGGGACAGGGTTGGGAAGTAACAGAATACATGTAACGGCATTACATAATCAGGATACAAAAATCCAGTAACTGTAATTTGTTACAGTTACGTCAAAAAATGTAGTAATCAGATTACAGTTACATTTTGAAAAAAGGGGGAATACTATCAGGATTACAATGGTTTCATTTAAAACTAAATAAATCATTATTTTGCCATAACAACACCATAGTAAGCGCTGCTTTATTATATAGTAGTTCCTTGTTGTGTTGCCAGTGATGACTCACGTGAGCCACCCGCTGGTGCATGCGCAAATAACACCCGTCTACGATCTCCTCAGACACAGATTGAATCACTGCTGCTAGTTGAAACAATGCTGCCCGCAAAGAAAACGCTTTCAATTCATGGAAACTTCACTGCTATTTTGTTTTCAAAAAAGAAAATGCAAACAACATGGTTGTACAGTGCAAACTCTGCCTTCCAGCTACGAAAAAACTTTCTTTAACAAAAGGACTAAAAAAATTATCTGTAATACCACAATGTAGCCACTAAATGTAGCCCTTTACATATAGATATTCAGGGCTGTGTATTCCCAAGTTGTGAAAATGAGACATGATTGCTTAGTTTTAGTAGGTTTTAAAAGTAACCAAAATGCTAAACATTAAAATTAAAGCAGAACAAACATGAACAGAAATGTATGATCTGAGCTTGTTCAGTTTGGTTATGATCTGATGTCACTTTTATAAGCCTATTTTTAAGCTCTAAATAACAACAACGATAATAATATTGCAATAGATAATTTATCAGATTTTTAAAATATTTCTATTGTTCAGACCCATTCAAAAGTATGGAACTTGTAACATTTAAAAACTTGCAAAATTTAAAAGAAATAATTAAAATTAAATTTAAAAATGCAATATATTTACAGTAAAGTTGACCCCTTACAGTAAAGTTAACCCCTTCTTTCTTTATATATGTGACCTTGAAGTAATCCAAAAGTAATCAGATTAGATTACTTTCACATTGTGGTACTTGGATTACGTTATTAAGTACTTTTTTTATGAAGTAATTTGTAACTGTAAAGGTGATGATACACGGGGCAACTTTTTGAGCAATGTTGCCGGGCAATGTTGCTGAGCAACATTGCTTGGGCACTTTCCCACTGAGAATGGGGAAAAAATTTATATCTGGATACGTTAGATCGGTCGTGGGCCATTTTTTGAAATCCTCCAATCAGAATGTTAGCAGCCGATCACGTGACTAGTTCAGAGATTTCAGAAAAAATTCTCAGCGGCAGTGGAGCGGAGAAAAGGAGTGTGAACTTATATCTTTTTACGCTAGTAAGTTATCATGCGTCAACCCAAAACAGAGAATTTACCTCATATATTTCTTAAAATACCAACAACTGTCCAAAGTAATGCGTGTAAGCTGTAATCGAGCGTCGACGTGAGCCAAACCCGCAGTCTGCTTTCGTCGCCACTAGTTCGTCGGCGTCGGCTTGGTGTGTTCCTGCCTTTAGAGAAACTTGTTCATTGCCATCACCAGCAGGGTGGATAATTGTAATGGACTCCTCAGTAGCCTTTCCAAAAAGACCATAAGACAGCTGCAGCTTGTACAAAATGCTGCTGCCAGGATTCTGAGCAGAACCAGAAAATATTAACATATCACACCAGTCCTCAGGTCTTTGCACTGGCTTCCAGTTGCATTTAGAATTGATTTTAAAGTACTGTTACTTGTTTATAAATCACTCAATAACCTAAGACCTCAATACAGGGCAGATATGCTCATAGAATATAAACCTAACAGATCACTAAGATCAATAGGATCACATCAGTTAGAAATACCAAGGGTTTGCTCTAAACAAGGAGAGTCTGCTTTTAGCTGTTATGCTAGCTGCAGCTGGAACCAGCTTCCAGAAGAGATCAGATGTGCTCCAACAGTAGCCACATTCAAATCCAGACTCAAAACACATCTGTTTAGCTGTGCATTTACTGAACGAGCACTGTGCTGCGTCCAAACTGATTGCACTGTATTTTATATGTACTCTTTTAATTATTTTTCTTGTTTTTTTTTTGTTTGTTTTTTTGTTTTGTTTTATAACTGCTTTAATGCATTATATATCAATCTTTTATGCATCCTCTTCTTATTCCTGACTGTTTTAATGCATTTTAAATCTTCAAATTTCTCTGGTAAGAGACAAAAAATTTAAGTTAGTGTGGGGAGTGATCCATGATGGTTGAAACTCTGTGGTCTCTGTGGAGAAGTCCAACAGATTATTTAGGCGCCGAAATAACCACAGACAACAACCATCATGGGGAAGTCCGAGAGTAAGAGACAAATTAAAAATTACATAGAAAATTATACTAATGATTTGGGAAAAATTGATAAACCATAGTGGTTGAGACAGCTCCAGTGTGGTAAAGAGATTTATTTGATAAAAACTAAATTGAAACCGCGTGGTGAGAGTAGTGGGTTTGAGTGAATCCGAGGTCGAGGACCAAATTAATTAGTGGTGACTGGAGGGTCAGTCCTAGAGGTCTTCCTGGCCAATTTTAGGTGAAAAATCAGATCTATTGGAGACACCCAACAGGTGCATTATTTAGGCACAGAGAGAAAACCACAGAGAAAGACAGCCAATATGGGGAAGAGACAAATTAAAAAATACATAGGGGTATTCTCTGCTTTTTTGTTACTTTTATTTCCTATGCATTCCATTTTTATTCTTATGTATTTGTTTCCTTTTCATGACACAGGGAATTACTATTGTGTATGAAATGTGCTATATAAATAAACTTGCCTTGCCTTGCCTTAGAGGTTAATGGCCCTTGAATATCAGTCCGCCTTAAAGTGTTTCTATAGAAAGGGGTCTCATGCTAATACAGACCTTGTATAACAACCATATAACACATTAGAATTGCTGTCTTAAATGCAAAGGATATTCCTTATTCTTAGCAACATCAACTGTTACACCATGTCTACACCAGACGCGACTTTTATCGCGTTGCATCGCACCGCGCTGCAAGAGCTAAAAGCTGTCTACACTGAATGCGACAAGCCGACCATTGCAAAGCACTTGGACTACGTCAGAAATAGAACGGGGAATCCGTTTACTGTCTGGAATTTGTCGCACCGCATCCAGTGTAGACATTATATTTGATTATAATGGGGTCTATTGTCTTTTGATGCGTCGTGCCGCTCGCGTCCGGTGTAGACATGATGTTATGTTTTCTAAAAAAGGGACGATGCTGATGCTTGTGTCTAAAGAGCAGGTTGGTATATTCTGGCCAATATAATGTTTAGACTACATAAAATACAGTATAATGCACAATTGCTCACAAGAAGAAGTATGTGATTTCTGTGGCACCAAATACGAAAAGTGAAAATACAATATCATCGGTCAGACAAACACACAGTCCCACTCCAAACTCACGCCATTGGTTGAGCCAATGTTGCTGTGTTGGACTGAATGAGATTCATAAACAATGTGCCACTATGTTTGGTGAAATGCCCCCATTTCTTGCTTTTATTGGTAAATACCAAATGGAATAGCAGATATCCAGAGAGCAGGTGGGCTGAGATATCACAACAGTAAAGATACATTATGTATTAAAGGTTTTGTTCACCCAAATATGAATTTGCCTCTTTCTTAAGACTTTAGACAGGATTAAACCACACAATTCATCCCTTTAACTAAGCTGTTTATATATATTTCATATTATCTTGTTAATCAGGCTTGATGATATATTGATCTATCTATATTTCTCATTCATGTTTCACACTCACTGACACTTTGAACTCTTTGGTTCCCACCAGGCAACAGTGGCGGCATTCGCAGCCAGCGAGGGTCATTCTCACCCGAGGGTGGTGGAGCTGCCCAAGACGGAGGAGGGGCTTGGCTTCAATGTGATGGGTGGAAAAGAGCAGAACTCACCGATCTACATCTCCCGCATCATCCCTGGGGGTGTGGCTGAGAGGCATGGTGGTCTTAAGAGAGGTGACCAACTTCTGTCCGTCAATGGAGTGGTGAGTTGCCAGGGATGTTCCAGTTATGCATGACCTTTTGTACTCTGTAACTCTGTAAAATGAATATGCACATGTAGTTTAAGGACATATTTCTATAATAAAATGTATACAAGACTTTTAAAGCAAAGGCACTTAAACTTTACTAAATATAATTTGGTTGTTTACACAATGGCAAGAAAATTAACAGGATGCATAATTCGATGGAACCTAACAAACTGGAAATAATGAGCAAAAGACATGAGGGTATTAACTCAAAATGAATTAAAGTTAGATATTTTTAACCACCTTCTAAGAATATACGTATTTCTGTTCTTGTATAGAACAGGATGGAAAGTTTAAGACAAATCAGCAAATACAACAAAAAATCACAGAATTTCTCAATGCATTGCTAATACTTACTGATGCTTGTGCTGTTTTCCCAACAAAAATAATTTCACTTCTTTGAGGATGATGTCATCACTTAGTTTTGATATCAACTGATATTATTAATATGCAGGATGGTAAGTGGAAACCTATTAACTTCTTAATAAGTTGCCAATTTTCCAAGTTAGAAGATCAGTAAATTGCAAAAACGGGAACATCCCATTAAATTAAAGTAGTAAACTACTTAAAATTCATTTCTGAATGAATTTTGAACACATGACATTGCCAGATGAAGTAGGGGAAACAACTTAAGTGTTATGAGATAAATTTTTTAGCTGTGTTGAGCTGTCACATAAGATGCCTTCATGCTGGAGGGCCCAGTGGCTTTTTAATCGATACAGATCAGTTTGGGCTGAAGTGAGATTATTACAGCAGAAAGATTTTTACATTGATCTCAATGAACAAGCATTTCCAACAGTCTACAAGGCTGATCCCATCATAGAGTAATATGCTAATAAATCAATTTTTGTAGCTGTTATTATCTCAGACCCATTAGAGACCAATTTCTCTAATCTTTAATTTTACTTAGGCTAAGGTTGACATTTTAAAATGCTAAAATTGGACAAATAAGACAGGAAGCTTACAGCAGGACTCTATCTAAAACTGAAAAGGACAGATTTCAAAAGACTTTATCTTTTCATAATTCACTGTAAATGTTTAAAATGTGTCTGACTGCAGCCAGATGAGAATGAATCTTTGACTGAATCCAAATGAATCTTTCAGTAAAAAAGCTGTCAACTCTTATAAAGTCACTGCTGCAAGAAAGTCTTTTGAAGCCAGTTTCTTTGCTCTTCTGTGCCAACATTCCAGTTTGTTACAATTTTATTACATGAAGGAGTAATTGGAGTTTATAGAAACTAATGTCCACTGCTTACTCGCTCGAAAATGACAGAGGATCCATTTGATTTCATTTGCGTCAAAGACTGTAAAAGAAGGCATTTTGTGACAGCATTTGAGAAGCAATTTCTCATTAAACCAAACATGTTTACGGTTCCTGAGCTAATAGGAAATTAATGGCTCTTTTGTGCCAAAATGTAATTGAATGTTCATCACCGTGGAGCATTTTCTAGTGCAGTTTTGAGCTGACAAAAACCATGAGTTTGGATACAATAAAGTTCCAGTAGCCATCAACAAACCATTGAATGTGCCAAGAGAGATGACGCATTTCGGTCCTTTAATTTAGATGAAATGAACAACAGATTGCTCAGAAAAACTGACTACTGAATTATTTTTCTCAGAGCGTCGAGGGTGAACACCATGAGAAGGCTGTGGAGTTACTGAAAGCAGCCAAGGACAGTGTCAAACTGGTGGTGCGTTACACCCCTAAAGTCCTGGAGGAGATGGAGGCGAGGTTCGAGAAGCTCCGCACCGCCCGCAGGCGCCAGCAGCAGCAGCTACTCATGCAGCAACAGCAGCAGCAAAACCTGGCCGCCCAGCAGAACCACATGTCGTAGGTGAGGCTTTTCATTGCTTTAAGGGTAACAGGACCTCAACAGGGTGGCACAAGGAGAGGTAGCTGCCCCACCAACCCTTGAGGCCTGTGGGAGATCTGGTACTGCATGCTGCCTGTCACCAGTGGAACGTTATTCTGAAAACAGACAGCTATTGTGTCTGAAACTCAGCTGTTATGTCATAATGTGAGATAATGAATCAATTGAACAAGCTGGAAAGGAGTGCTGATGACATTACAGACTGAGCTCAATAAAAAGGGTTCTCCTATCATCAGGCAGTCGTCCAGACATTGAAGGATCACATTTAAGGGACTTTCAAGGGAAAATTAAGAACTATTTAGATGTGAAATCAATCTTCTTTTTTTTATTACAGCACCTAAAGGGGCCTTTTAAGTATGCAAATCTCACTGATGGAACCATTTGTTTCAGTAATGCTTTAATTTAAAGGCATAGTTCACCCAAAAATGAAATTCTGTCATCATTTACTCACCCTCATATCATTCCAAATCTGTATGACTTTCTTTCTTCTGTAGAACACAAAAGAAGGTATATTGAAAAATGTCTTAGTACTTTTTGGTCTCATACATATTATATTGTCAATGGGGTCCAGTGTTGTTTGGACCACAGTGTTCCTCAAAACATCTTCTTTTGTGTAGAAGAAAGTAATCAGGTTTGGAATAACATGAGGGGGAATGAATGATGACAGAATTTTTTATTGAACTATTCTTGAGCCAGCAATAGCCGCTTTTCCACCATTGGGCCAAACCATCGCCGTTGCTTAACCATTCCATTCAATGCGAATTTTCTACTGTGTGGCTGATAAGGGAGACCTTTAGAATATAATATAATTGTGTCAGTTGTTTACAGACGTATAAGATGTAAATAGCGACTGCGTTATGGATGATGATCAGATTAATTTAATTATTAACTTGCATTAACTTGGCTCAAATAGCGTGCTTGGACAGTAACAGAGAAACTGGTAGCCAGGCAACAGACACATGACCAATCCTGAGTGGCGACATCACCACACGCATTCTATAAGCACAGTTCAGCAGGGTTAGCCAACCGTGCCAAGCATTCCGGGCCAAGAAGAGCGGTTTGTAATCGTGCTGTGCCGAACCAAGCTCAAGTAGGAATATAACAGGAACCATATATTTATTTTTTCTATATTTATATACACCGATCAGGCATTATTTATCAGTTGTCAACATTATGACCACTGACAAATGAAGTGAATAACACTGATTATCTCTTCATCACAGCACCTGTTAATGGGTGGGATATATTTTGTCCTCACAGTTGATGTGTTAAAAGCAGGAAAAATGGGCAAGCGTAAGGATTTGAGCGATTTGAAATTGTGATGGCTAGACGACTGGGTCAGAGCATCTCCAAAACAGCAGCTCTTGTGGGGTGTTCCCGGTCTGCAGTGGTCATTATCTATCAAAACTGGTCCAAGAGTGGTGAACCGGCGACAGGGTCATGGGCGGCCAAGGCTTATTGATGCACGTGGGGAGCAAAGGCTGGCCCGTGTGGTCTGATCCAACAGACGAGCTACTGTAGTTCAGACTGCTCAAGAAGTTAATGCTGGTTCTGATAGAAAGGTGTCAGAATACACAGTGCATCGCAGTTTGTTGCGTATGGGGCTGCACAGCCGCAGACCAGTCAGGGTGCCCATGCTGACCCCTGTCCACCACCGGAAGCGTCAACAGTTGGCACGTGAGCATCAGAACTGGACCACGGAGCAATGGAAGAAGGTGGCCTGGTCTGATGAATCACGTTTTCTTTTACATCACATGGATGGCTAGGTGCATGTGTCACCTGGGCAACACATGGCACCAGGATGCAATATGGGAAGAAGGCAAGCCGGTGGAGGCATTGGAGGCTTGGGTTCTGCCATCCATGTGGATTTTACTTTGACCTCCTACCTAAGCATTGTTGCAGACCATGTACACCCTTTCATGGAAACAGTATTCCCTGGTGGCTGTGGCCTCTTTCAGCAGGATAATGCGCCCTGCCACAAAGCAAAAATGGTTCAGGAATGGTTTGAGGAGCACAACAATGAGTTTGAGATGTTGACTTGGCCTCCAAATTCCCCAGATCTCAATCCAATCGAGCATCTCTGGGATGGGCTGAACAAACAAGTCCGATCCATGTATGCCCCACCTCACAACTTACAGGATTTAAAGGATCTGCTGCTAACATCTTTGTGCCAGATACCACAGCAGACCTTCAGGGTCTAGTGGAGTCCATGCCTCGATGGGTAAGGGCTGTTTTGGCAGCAAAAGTGGGACCAACACAGTATTAGGAAGATGGTCATAATGTTATGCCTGATTGGTGTATATATACAGGCTTATAAAACACTGCCATTTTTTTTCTATTTGGTGCTAATTGATATGTCATTGTTAGAATAATTTGCTGACTTTACATCACATATTAGCTTCTAAAACAGTGCCTCCCTTCTATATTAAAAAGAGAAAGTATGTCAACCTTTATCACTTCCATTATCACTGTTCTGAAATCACAGCACTCTCATTATCTCAAGACATCTTTCATCTTTGCAAATGCAATACAATAGGAGAGAATTCTATTAGTCAGAGTCTTTTCCAGACAGACCAAAGCACATCTCCTTGTATTAATGATATTCGGCCCATCTCTCACCTCATTGCCTCCTCACACCGTAGTTAGCTCTGAGCAGCAGTATGGTTGGCAGCATTGTAACCTCGCCATAGAAACCATCCAAGCCTAAAATGAAGCTATAAGCAGTGCCGACTCAAAAGCATGTCCATGTGGATACACTTCTCACAGAAGCACTGGCCTCTGTACACTTATCACCAGAGGCCTAATGGAATTCCTTGTGCATCTCTTGCTTGTGGCTAAATCCTTGGCTGTAAAATCATATGTGCTTGTGAGCTGCTGAGTATTTTTGGGACATTATGTCTGGGCAAGAGGATCATGGTGAGAGAGCTGAGCCCAGATCATCCCCTATCAAGACTGGCATGCGAACTGAACAGCAAAGCCACAGTGACCAGAGAGCGCTTTGCCAACACTAAACCACACACACACACACACACACACACAAAATCCATCTGAAAAACAAATAAAATCAGTTCAAGATCTATTGTAGATTGGGGGGAGGGGGAACAAAATCTCTTGAATTTATCAGGTGTAAATCATTTAAAAATTAAATGCTAAATCATCTGAAATATATATGAATGTATTTCAGCATGTCTTTACGGTAGTTAATAGCAGCAAGATGGCAGCACTCTATGGTGTACACTTATTTTTTTGTATTAAATTATATGAATATGAGACAAAAATAAACAGATGCCACCAAAGAAAAGCAGCAACGCAGTTGAGGAAGAGTTGGAGGAGATTAGAAAATCTTTAAACTTAATGTAAGATGAGTTGAGCAACTCTACTTGATCTGATGGATGAAGTTAAACAATTGAAGAACCTTGTAAAAAAGAGAAGGATTAGAAAATTGAGGGATTAGAGAGAAGGATTGATGATTTGGAACAATATATAAGAATGGAGGACTTAATTAAGTGGACTGGAAACAACACACCAAATTTATGCCAGTACTGTGGCTAGAGACAAAGTCGGTGAAGATGCCCTGCCAGAGGAGCTACAAATGCTGGAAAAACAAGTTTTTGAAAGTAAGAATATGAATATTCAGAACAATAATGTTGTGGCCTGTCATACAACAGTTGAATGAAGCCTGCCATTAAAAAAGCGAGCTACGTGCACAGCTGAGCTCTCTAACATTTTTTTTTTTTTTGGACGCGACATACAACAACAACAAAATTGTCAAATTACTAAAAGGCTTGTATTGGCAAATTGTGTTTTTTACTCTTCAGAAAGCAAAATATACTTCTGATAATAAAAATGTCTCGTGTCTAAAAGAAGCTTGTGTTTTTGTTATTTCAGCAGTAGAAGAGGAAATATCTTAGGGTTTCAGGGGTCTGCATGTATTGACTTTAACAATGGGGGACCTTGGGAGTTAGAGGTTGAGGTTGAGAACCTACTCTAAAATAAGCACGTATCCAATAGGAACCATCCAAAATGGGATTTTTCCTAGCTTAAAAAAAAAGGGCTGATATGTGAAAAGATTTTTGAAAAACGACTACCAAGCATATGGAAAAAAAAACAATATGAGATGTGCCAAACAATAGGCACACTTTATATAACCTGCCAACAAATAAATATCCAAATTTATCAGCAGAAAATGTAAAATGTATTCAAGGCTTGTCATAATGCATTCTGGAACTGACTTGTCTGCGAAGGATATATGTGATGCCATCTTTTGCCCAAAACAACTAATCTTATAAAGCTCAAATTCTGGAATGGCCAAAAAAGTCAGAAGCACACTGTCTAGACAGCCTAGCACTCTAGATTTTGGAATAGAGCTAAAGAGTAAATGCCCAATTAATATTCAGCTATTAACATACCTGCTACTGTTGTAGTACTTGAGTCCAAACTCAGTCTCAACATCATCTGAAGTCCAAGTCTAAGCCCAAATCTTCATGGTCTTGTCATAGACTCTGTAGAATTTGGTCTTGGCCTCGACTCAGACTTAACCCTATTCCTATCTCAGTCTGGACTTGTACTCTTAGCTGGACTCGACTACAACACTGGTACTTGCCCTTGACATGTTGGGCCAAAGTGGTCACGTGGAACCAAAGGTTCAAGTCCAGCCTGTTACATATCCCTGTGTATGTGTTATATAAAGAAAATAGCCAGAAATACCAGCAAATGTTTTGGCAGTCCCTTTAAACTTGTCTCTCAGCTTTTGTGCTTTTGGTTTTTCACAGGCTCTTCCAAAAGAAGAAAAAGTAGAGGACACTGGGTGAGACATAATCTCACAGCCGTGATGTAAGGAGGTCCAAGAGATCTCGGAAGAGGACCCTTACTGTTCTCCAGTGAAGACTATCCTCTTTCAGTCAACTACCTACAACTCAAAAAGGTTGAAAACTCCATGATCTGTGTTCCAAATTGGTGCTTGGAAAAATGTGGCATGATGGGATAGAGGAAGACTAGCACTGAATACATTGTTTTACACTTACTTGTTCATATTTCAGTTGTCTGGAACCAATCGCAAGTTGTGACCGACCCTCTTAAAAAGTCCCTCTTGTAGTTTTGTGATAAATGTGATAAAGCATTCATCAATTTTCATTATGTTTTTGTCGCCACAGCATTGTACAGTAACGAAGGGTTCTTTTGGTGCTGGTGTCTCTGTGAAAAGAAAGCGCTTTTTATGTCAGTCGTCCATAATCGGATAACACTGAGGTATTTTATACCATATTGTAGCAAGGAATATTTTGTAAAGAAAGTAGATTTAGCAATAACACTTGTTTTGTCACATTCTACTGTCAAAGTATGGGTAAAAAGCATAGAAGATTCATCTTGCAAGGGCAAAGTTACTACAAAATTCTATCTTATGCACCATGTGACTTAAGTCAGACTAAACCATAAACACTGTTTGCACAGAATGTTCTTATGAGATCACTGTATCACAGTGCCATTGACAGAGATTATTAGAGACATTTGGCATATAGGCTATTGTATGGCGGGCATATTTAAAGGTAAAGTGTGTAATTAACACCTTAATATACAAATTCAACCGTAAGTAAAAACTGTAAACATTTCATTGGTATATCGAAACATTGCACACACTATTTGTTTGCACATCCATCCAATAGCGCTTAGAGTTTGGGGCTGGACCTAATGGACTTCAGAAAGGGAGAGTGTCCTGGAAACCTATTTGAAAGAAGTCCTTATTTTCACGATTTTGTTTTGTGGCACAAGTGGCGCAGAAATTACAAACTTCACCTTTAACGGGTCCTGCATTCGTGACAGCTGTACAGTTTTGATGCGGTTTTATGGTTGTGATGTCACTACTGAAATTAAAATCTAATTTAGAAATATTCTATTTAACTTCAGACATAGTTGATATTATGAAATTATTTACTATGAGGACAAACAGAATGTCAAACTCTGATACATGATATCTACAAATGGAGGTAAATCATAACAGTATTTTGTTATGTTAAAGTTCTATTTTTAAGTTTATTATCTTAGAGGTTTGAAAGAATATTTTGTGGTGTTCTGTAATTATGTTTTATTTTCACATAACCGACCACCTCATTCACTCGAAACATTGTAACATTGTCCTGTTTTGACAATCAATTTAAAAAGCAAGCATTAATCTACAGCATTTTGTTTTATTTCCTAACATTTTTTATTGCATTTTTTTTTATTTCACAGCTTCTTTCCCTCAACTCAAGCTGTCAAAATCTGCCAAACTGTCTATCCATTGCAGTGCTGTAGTCGTACTGTTAGTTGAAGTCTTATAGAAGCAAAACTGTAAATCAGCAAGTAGTTGATGACCACAGTAATCAAAGGTAATATTGTATCTGTGTTATTGTAATTTGGTTTGATGGTTTTCCTGATGTAGGACTTTGGTAGATACTTAAATTAGTCCCTTTGTTGGTTGGTTTTTGAGTAATCTCAGACTGTGGGTAACATGTAAACGTGTCATCCTAATAGACAAAAACACACCAAGTTGATTTGTTCCTTGATTGTCAATCAATTCATTTCAATGGATTCTCTTCCCTTTTATATGTTTACTTACAGACTTTCTTATTAATGACTTGCATTTTTGAGGCTGGACAAGCTGATCTTATTATACAGTGAAAAAAAATACCAAGTGATATGCAATTGTTATACATATTATATTTGTATAAATAAATATATGTGCGTGTGTGCAAAGCTTCAAATCTTTGTTTCTTAACCACCATCCAGAACACCCTAGCGAACGAATAGCAATGTGGTAACAAACACTTTAGCAACCGTATACCGCAACTTCCTGGAATCCAATCAACACTGTTCTATAAACAAGAACTTATTATCATGTAATTACATTTTTAGACACAATCCGTCAGTCTCTTTTCAGTCTGCCATCAAAAATACTTGCAAACCAAAGCAGAATCTGTAGCATGGTGTTAGTGGCTTCAGAAAATGTTAAAGTTTTAAAGTATTCGTATACTGGTGCAAAGGTAAGAAAAGGTGGGAAAATACTTATATCCACAGACACAACTAGATGGTTTGTTTAACAGAGGTTGAAGAAGTTGAAATTCTTTTACACTCATCAGGCATGCAATGGACTGATAAATAGGCCAACTGCCCTTGTCACATTGATACAGATCAACCTGACAGTGAGACTAATGCAGAAATGTGCTGGTTCTTTAGAAGGTATTATGAATTTAACACAATTTAAAGGCCCTGAAATGTCCACAATTATCTTTTCAAAATTGGGGTTTCTGAAGGTTTTTTTTTAATTATCATGCTCTGTCATAGTGTTATAATCTGATATGACAAAGTTATTTTAATATGACAATGTCAGAAAAGAACCCTAATATCCAAGTACACCTACAACAGTCCAACATGGCATACAACAGTTACATATTTGGGTCAATGATATGACGGGTCATTTTTTTGTCCAAAGGCCTTAATAATAATAAAAAACAAAGATATGACATCCAAAGTATTTAAGGTATACAACTAGATTGAATCAAAAAGGTTTTAATTATATTTTGCTACATATAAATGTATTTTAAAGATTTTGAAGTGTCAAAAGGTCATTAGTTTTAACCGTCTAAAGGCCAATGCAGCCATTTCATTTGTGATTAAAATATCTTAAAATGTTATAAATGTATATATTTTTATTCTGGCATGATTATGCAACATCATATATCAACATAGTGCAAAATGGTATTAAAATTATGTGTAGAAGTCGTTGCTTTGTTATGAGAAAGAATGTACGGAAAAAAAAATTGTCAAATGTCATTTGGAGTAACCAATATAAAGGGACCATTTTGGATCAAGTCATGCAGTCTATATCATGTGACAGGATGTGACATCATTCAGACGCTTGCAAAGGACCACATGGTTATGAAGCAAAAAGTAATTAACTCTCTTTTATCTATTTAAAAAAATACATGTTTTCACTTGCTCATACGCATGTCCCAAAACATCATGTCATTCGGTACAACCGCTATAATACATGGAAAATGTTGTAATATTTTAATAACTTGTACTAAATATAAAATGTTTGATTGTCCTTTTGCCAGCTAGCTAGCACACTAACTAGCTAGCTAGCAAGATATCATCCTGTTTGCATTGTTTGAAAATATCGTCATTCGGTATAACCAAAAGCGTCATTCGGTTAAACTGAATGACTTTTTTTGGTGATGAATTTTGTCCATCTTGTAAAAAATGACGAAAGCAGTGTCAATTGATTATAAAAACCACATAATCTCATTGTTAACACTTAATAAAACTTCAAAATTAATTATATCTTCATTATGTCTTTTTACACTTTTAAAAACCTTATTCGTCACCCATTTACATGGAGCTGTTTCTTGAAATAACATTTGACTAATGACTAAATGGGAGAAGTTTATGGGCAAGTTTATAGGATAAAAAAAAGAGTAAAAAAAAGAGTAAATCATAAACGTAATCTGTCGATGTAACATTCTCTGTCAGAAAATCCACAGGGCTGAGCAAAATCCTGACAACAACAGATTATATCCATTGTAAAAATCTCTAGGACCTTTTAAAATATTTTATTTATCAGTAAGAAAAGTGCACCCAAGGCCACACATTGATTTACTTAGATCAAAGTGGATTTGCACTCAGGTCTGGTGAATTTTAAATCAGAGCTTTATCTCTGCAGATCAACACAGTTTTGTGTTTTATCTCAGTTAAACTAACGTTAGACAAAACAAGAATACATGTGAGTTTAAAAAATGTGATATGCAGGCCTATTTAAGTCAAAGTAAGTAATAAAATCTTGTGTCTGTAGTCAAAACTAGGTTCACAATGAAACACAAAGTGGGATTTTTCTATACTAAACAAGGGCTTAAGATATGAAATGGTCCATTAAGTCACATTCACATTTATAGCCTTATTATTATTTATTATTATTAGTAGTAGTATTTGTATATTTAAAATAAGTATCATAATTTATGTCCAATTACAAAGATTGGTCTGACATTCAAATTGGCAGAGAAATGTGTAACAATTATTTAAAAAATAAATAAACAAACAAATGAAAATATGCGACAGTTATGGAAATAAATTGATCGAAAAGTGCTGGAAGCTGCTCTAGGTGAATTTCAAACAGCATTTTTTCGGAAGGTTAGTCCAAACGAAAGTGAGAGGAAGCAACTGAATCTCTTTAAAGGGATAGTTCACCCAAAAATGAAAATTGAAAAAATCATTTACTCCCCCTCAAGTTGCTCCAAACTTGTAAAAATGTATTTGTTCTGTTGAACACAAAGGAAGATATTTTGAAGAAAGTTTGTAACCAGGCCGCTTTGGGGCACCATCAACTTCCATAGTAGGAAAAAAAAATACTATGGAAGTCAATGGTGCCCCAGAACTGTTCAGTTTCCCACATTCTTCAAAATATATTCCTTTGTGTTCAACATTACAAAAAAATTTATACAAGTTTGGAACAACTTGAGGGTGAGTAAATGATGACAGAATTGTTATTTTTGGGTGAACTATACCTTTAAGAAGGGCCTTTAGTACAAAGCCCTCAGCGAAGGGCACAGGATTCGGGATTGTTCGCGATTCATTTTGCATGCAATTTATTTGATAAACAATCTGGAAAATTAACCAATTATCCCCTCAAAATTGACAGACTTTTTATGATTGTTTTTACCAAATGGCAAAAGAAGACAGATTAAATAAATTTGTCTTAAACACTCAAAAGGGCTATATTCCATGTACAACACATATATCATGTTGTAACATATCATGTTTCTACAACCGTTCAATAAATAAAAAGTTAATATAGAGCAACTTACATTTTAAACACAATGTTGTCCGTTGTTTTGTCTATTTTTGCTGCGCCAACGAAAGCAGATCCAAACGAAGCCAAAGCTAAATCAACAGTTGTGTCTCCGAGCAACCGAGCGCAGTTGTTTTGATTCGTTCAGGAGTCATTTTTAATGAATCGTTTGATTGAGTGATTCAATGACTCGCTCATAATACGCAAGTCAATCGTCGCCACCACCTACTGGCGTAACTTTTGTAACCTGCAGAAAGTCGTTACTGGAAATCTCCACCACTAATACACAGACTGACATTCTGGACCTGTCAAGTCGTGATCTGCAGTAATTGAAAGAGGAGTTTATGAGTCATGTTTTTTCTTTGTTGTATTAATTACCCAATTAGCAAGATGCAATTTTTTTTTTTACTTTTTCTTCTAGAAAATTAGATTGTTACCATGGTGTACTAAATAGGTAATATAGCCTACTCATAGAAGTTCCTTCAGATAGATAATCTGTTCACATCTGCCTAGATTTATTGATCAAATGAAATCTTAATTTAAAAAGTTTCTTCCATACAAACTACATTTAATTCAGCTTTTTGTTTATGGAGGCATGAAATATTGAAAGCTGACAACATCTAGAGAGCCTTTGGAGACCAGGAGTCATGGCAGCTGTATATACATCATTGTGTGTGCACTTGAGAAAATACTGCACTCTGGTGGCCAAAGGTTTTAAGTGCATTTCTGTCAACGCACAAAGGTCAATGTGGGTTCAATGAACTATATATTTTTTCTAGAGAATAAAAGTGTAATATTTCTTTCTTTTTTGTCAAAACATTAAGATATGCGCCAATACAGTAGGCTAAATGACTTTCACAGGTTTTTGTAGGTTTTGGCCTACAAAAACCTTTACCATGAGCAGTCAGAGCAGACGATGGTAGGCTATTCAATCCATGGAAGGTTCAAATCCTTTAAAAGGTTAATAATAAATCCAATATATGAGTCATTTAACGGAGTACAGTAGAGCTTTAGCCATGGATATTTCCTGCATTGCATTTGGAGTTATAGCCAGGTGGGCGACAGGATTGCTTACTGAAATTGAATCTACTGTACTTAAAGTGCTTTGAAAAACTCTCAGTGAAAGATCCTCTAATGCATTACTGAAACTCTTTATGAGAGCAAAATTGGCTCAGAGTCTGAATAGGCACCTATTAAAATGTGAAAGTAACTACTTTAATGGGGGTTGCAAGTATTTTTTTTACTTGGAGGTTGAGTGTTTCTCTATTTGATTCACTAACGAGGACACACAAAAAAGTAGGAGTGAACAGGGATGATTGAAACGCTAAAAAAACGTAACTGATAATATTAATGTACATAACTCTTCATATAAATGTGGATGAGGGTAATTTACTGTTGTATTTCACTGCTTTTATTCATTTAATTTTATTATAATATTTTTTCCATCATCTCTTTGAGATTGTTGTTGTTAAAATTATTATATTACAAGATGCATTTGTACATACTTTACTGTTCATTTACAATTCAATACAATACAATTTTACAAGTCTTATGTCACTGAAGTCTAAGGATGTGTATAGTGATGATGTTTTTTGTAATAAATAGCAATAGTATGTACACATAAAATACATAAATTCACATTGTACAGCTTTTTTTATTTACTGTTATTGATTATCCAATGTTTTGACTTTCGCTCTCTGGGTAGTTTTAATTTAATTGCATCAAATTTGATTAGGTTTTACCTCTGTTGCTTGATAATACTGTATATGATTGGCACATGAATGGTCACATGACAAAAAATAATACTTGCATAAATGAATCAGGTGAAAACTTGACCCACTGATACATCTGAAATTAAACTAATGCAACTAATGTCCTTTCGTGCAAAGACTCTCTTTCTCCTTCTCACACACACACACACACACACACACACAGCACCTTGAAGTGTCAGCATGTGGCCATTTGTTCATGACAATGGTATTAAGAGGGTGTGAATGATGTGTAACATTTGTTACATTTAGCAAACAGGCACACAGAGCTCATTTCCTTTCTCTCTCTCTCTTTCTTCAACATCCAACTCATCACACTATCATCTGTCCTCCTCCAACACCCATGATTTTCTAGCAGCTGACAAATGGTGTATGATTGGACCCAAGCTGCAGTCAATATTTACTGAGAGATGCAAAAAGCACCAGGGAATTTTATTCCTCATTAAAAAAATCAAAGAGTGACAAATGGTATTATTAAATACAACTTTATTATTGAAAAAAAGTCATTTTATGTGAGAATGTTCATTAAATATGACAGAAACAACATTACATGAATACAATAACAGTCATTTAAAATTATGTACAATCTTATTTACAACACAAAGATGGTCGGTTGTGGACAACATACAAAAAAACAGCATTTACTAAGTACCACAGCGATTATTATTGATAAATAAAACCAAGGTCAATGTAGTTAAGCTACATAGTCAGTAAAAGATCCAGTTTGTACTTTATTATGATATATTTTATGGATAGTTTGGGTTTTTTAAGCCAGTTAAGTTAAAGCCTGACCACATAAGCCAAATTATAACCAGTCCCAGAATAAATTTTGACCATAAATTTGAGGTCAGATCTTTGTAAGTGTGCTGAATGGAGGTTTGAAACTATTGCATTCTTATTGGTATCTGAAAACATTAAGAAATTATCCAAAATTAACATGCAATTTGAATGGCGGGTGTTCTGATTCTGCAGAGCGTTCTCTCCCTCTCACAGGACGTGGTAGACTGGTCTGTTGCTGGGACTGTCTGGAGAACTGCACTGGGAATCACTTCCAGTCGGAGAGAGAGCGACCATGTTCCTTATTCCCATTGCAACTCCCGTGTCCACAGAGGACAGCCTGTCCACGATGCTGGACAGACACTGCAAACTAGACACTCCTGGAGTTCTGTCCACTGCACTAGCTGGATTGATCAAGAAAGAGGAAATTACATTATTAGCGACAAACAATATATGACACAAAGAACTCCACATAAAAAAAAAAAAAATGAAAATGATCTTGTTTCTTACCAGACTGTGCATCAAAGTTGTAGTTATTCCCAAAGTTTGGATTCATCTGAGGCCATAGAGGACTGTTGCAGTCAACCTAAATGAAGAACACAAAAAGTTCCATCAGCAAACACAAATATAAAGCAGTGAACATGGTGTGTATGAGACATGGGTTGATTCTCTTCCTCTACAACAACTCGAGCATCACTGGAGCTACGAGCAGCGAATGAGCAGCACTGCTTGGTCCGTGTGCTTCACTGTATCTCTTTCTTTCACAGGCTGGTTATTTTGCGAGGGACTCCCACGCTACGCTGGGCTTCAGGCGTGGCGAATTGATTGAGTCAGTGGAAGCCACACCAGTTTTTGCAAGATGACACTTTCTCCGAGTAAATCTGCAGAAAATCCTGGCAGCAACGCAACTCATGCAGTCAGTCAGGAATGCGGCACGGCCGCCACTTTCCTGCCAGTCTCTGTTGGCTGGATTTACTGAGGCTTTATTAGGCTATAAAGAGTCCAGTGGGAAAGCCATTACTTTATCCACCATTCTTAAACCCTGTACTGAGATTTTGTCATAAATGTTTTGTGAATCAATCTTACATTGTTTGTAACATTGCTGTTTAACTTCTGCGGTCTTCTTGGCCAGGTCACACTTGTAGAAGACATTTTAATCTCAATAAAAGTTCTACTTGATTAAAGGTTTATTAACTCACGCTAACGCTAACTTGCTCAGAACAATTATCTAGAAGTCTTGCCCTTGTCAACCAATGACTAGCAATCTTTCCTATGCCACTCTTGCAGATTTATTCGAGTATTTTATTCAAATATATAAATGCTAACTAACTACCCAAATGTTTTGTCAGGTAACCTAAAAATGTGCTTCATGTGGTAACATCTAAATTACTTTTTGTAGTGTAGTCTTTGTCAACTAATGATTAGCAAACATATTAGCATCAAGCTAAATTAGCAAAACTACATGGCTCTTTCTGTATTATGAGAACCAAATCAAAGAATATGCCTAAGTTTATATAAAAATCATAATAATATAAATATAAATCATACCAGTGTTAGCAAAATTCATCTGAGCGTCATTAGCAAACGTGTATTGAAAAGAAAAGCAGTATGATAAACAGTAGCTATATTGCTGGTCAAGTTAGCACTGAAACAGATGCAACTAATAAGATTATTTAAAAAAAAAAATGTTTTAACCAAAAATCCACACAATGTGTTTCAACATTCCACACATACTGTAGATTTCTTTAAGTTCCCAGACAAACAGCAGTAAGCTTATATCTTAGCGTATAAAAGGAGACAGATGTGGGCAGCAATTTGTTGTTGTCATGCTGAGACTGAGGCAGCCCTGACTTCATTTGAGGGATAAAATCCCCTGTGTGCTATTGAGATAAAATATGAAGACGAAAACATGGAGAGACAAGTACAAAGACCTTGTCTAGATACAAACAAAAAAATGAAAACCTCAAAAATCTACATTCAAAAGGCTTTTTCTGGGTATTTGGGCCCTGACCTTTGGAAAATTCCCTTTGAGTTTTGGTAGACCCTCAATATAATCTCTATCAATGTAAAGCCCACATATGACATGAAAAAATAAGAGTAATATTTACCATGCTTTCAGAACAGCTTGAGGAGGGGCTGGCAGGCTCAGAGCTGCTTTCCATAGGCAGGCTGTAGTAGTTTTCCACCTGTTCCCTAAGCAGCTCCTGAAGGCTCTCGATGTATTGGATGGCGTTCCTCAGGATCTCCACCTTGGGAAGACGCTGGCTGGGGTTTGCCGAGGTGCAGCGCCGTAGTGCCTCAAACGCGTGGTTCACCTTCTTCAGCCTGCGGCGCTCCCTCATGGTGGCGGCTCTCCGGCGGTCCACCGTGCTGGCTTTGCGCTTACAAGCTTTGCAGGCCCACTGCAGACAGTGACCCGGCTGGTGCGGAGCCCCGGGGGCCCTGATGTGCTCGTCCTCCTCAGACCCAGCCAGTTCCCCTCCGGGGCCGAAGTCCAAAGCTTCAGGGGATGAGGCACAGGTGCTGTCGTAGAAGATCTGGGATGTGGAGAATACGTCCATGATTGGTGTGATGTAGGAGATCTGGGAAGGGGCGACCTCTGAGTGATGTGGTTTCTCTGGTGCCATACGGCCCTTCTTATATGCCGGGGCCCACACTGGTCAGCCCTAATGACCGTGCCCCATTGGCCAAGGCAGGGCTCAGCGACCCCCCTTCCTTCACCACCCAGATCCCCACCCAAACCCAACACCCCTACTGAGTTTCCCACATCTGTGTGGAGGGGTGGTTTCTCACTCAGTTCAACAGCGTGACGGTCATTACAAGAGGGATTTATCATCAATAAACATTCATGTGCAGAAACTCTTACTTTAGAAGTCTACTTTAGATCTTAATTTACTTACTTCAGGGTTTTTTTGCACTTTAATTGTGGAACGTACAGATTTTTATTTGTAGCTGCTCACATGTTGTCCTGCATTGTGTCCAAGACTTGTATCGATTATTAAAAGTCTTGAAAAAGATTATGAAAAAGATTTCAATGAAAGATTTAAATGAAAGTTCTACTTGATTGGGGACCCTGTAAAAATTGAGAGATGAGATTCATTTGAGTTTGCCCTAAGTAATGATGTATTAAAAATGAAACAAAACAAATAGCCTATATGTCATTTCTATTACCTCAAAACGAAATGGTCAAGAATGACTCCAGTGTTTGCTGGCTAATTTTACGCTTGAGGAATAAGCAGCGTTGCAGATGTGGCCCAGCTGTAAGGGCTGGTGTTGCGTTTCAGAGGCACACACTCACACCGAAACACAACTCAAGATCCGGACAGTGGATGAAGGTGTCAGAGGCAGCATGTCCATGTTAGTTAACGCTCATTAAATTTCTAAGTAGCCCATTAGCGACTGCGTGGCAAGATTTCTGCTTCTCTGTGCTATTCGGGTGAAATTAAATCTCAATGTGTTTATATATATTTTATATATTTATATATTAAGTTATTTGAACATTTCTTCTCTTTAACTCCAATTGTCATGACAAGTTTTTAAAAATTAAACTTAAAGAAATCCATTGTCTTGACTATTTTGTGAGTTTCAATGAAGATGTTTAGTTGAGTGCACTCACATTTTTAAGGCAGCAGGTGACTACATTTTAACCAGCTTAAATTTGTGTTTAAGTTTAAAAAAGTGTTGACATGACAGAATTGTACTACTGCAATTTATATAAATGTACTAAAATTGATTTGACACATTAAATGACTATAAATTAAAAATTCATATTTTTTTCTGACTTAAAATCATAATGTTGAAGAAAGAAGTTAATAAATTGCATGATTTAATAAAGTGCGTGATTTTATGATTTTGTGACATTTATATGTATATTTTACATATACACATAACATCATTCTATTTTTAAAGGGTAAATTAAATTAAAAATTACTTTCCTAACTATTAGTGGCCTTACCCCTGCCAAAACACTCTACAAATGCTGGGTTGTTTTGACCCAGCGGTTGGGTTAAATGTTTAACCCAACCTGCTGGATAGTTTTATTTAACTCAACTATTGTTTAAAAATCACTAAATTGCTCACTTAAAGTGAATCCAAAATAGGTTGAAATTACCATTTATTTATTTATTATGATAATTAACATTTATCACTGTTTAATAAATAATAATTAAATAATAAACATTTATTAAATTGCTTATTAATAAATGTTCACCTTTTGATTATAATGTTGCCTCTATAATTATGTGTCTGATATTTATTTATTTTTTTTTCAAACTATTTTGTGTTCATTTTAAGCCAGCCATATAGTGATTTAATACTTAACCCAATTTGGGTTGTTTTTAAACCAGCATTTTTTTTTTAGAGTGAACCTATAATAAATCATTACTAAAAAATACTTTATAAATCAAAAGAAATTACAAGAATTTGTAAAAAGCATTAAAACCAAATTTTTTACTTTTCCCAATAACCTGAAATAATTGACTGCTGACTGTCCAGTTTTTTCTCCAAAAACTGAAATATGTCATCACCATCACACAGAATCAGAAATCCACACAATTACAATTTATACCAGAATCCTTTTAAAGGTTGATCAAGGCCATGATCACATGCATGCACCTACTGTATTAGCATTTGAGTAGCATTTACTGTATAGGTATGTTTGAGGAAACTTGGAAATTTGAGTAAATTTATTTGCATAGCAATTTGTTGGATTACATTTTTTATTTAATCCACTTCAAATTACTTGAATAACGCTTACAAATGGTGCGTAAAGGCAGTTGCGCAATAAAAACACATATAGTTTATAACCGTAACACTGATCAAGTGTCTTAAAATCACCGTCTATTGCTGTATAGAGGTCATTACTCGAGCCATCAGTGTTGACAGCTAATAAAGATACAATGCGGATATTTCTCACAACGTGCTAAAACGTTTGGCCTCTCTAGTGTCTGGGAACCGCGCGCACCTAAGAAAACACGGAGAGCCGGTGTATTGCGCACAGCTGAAGAAGACATTGGCCAGGGATAATCCTGTTTAGCTGTCGTTCAGATCAAAGACAATTGACTGTTAACAACATGGACAACGAGAAAACCTGACAGCAGTCGATAACTGAGTCCAACTCAGATTGCGTAAGCATATGGTGAACGCGCAAGACGGCTGTGATGAGTGAGCGCACAAACCTGCTCTGAGATTTGGGAACATTGCGATGTCTCTGGGGAACTTCGGGGCTTTTCTGATGCTTTTTGTCAAGGGTCAGGAACCGTGTTAAGTGTAGGGCAGAGGGTGAGAGTTAATGTTTCTTTCCTGTGTGGGCTCTCGGTTTTATTTTCTCTTAGTGTTTTTAGGAATACATGTGCAATTCAAATTCTCATTTATTTGATTCCTTTCCCCCCCCCCCACTTCATTTTAAAATGCACAGTTNCTTCATTTCAAACTGCACAGTTTTTCCATCTAGACTGAGTCACCATGACTACACACAATGATGTTATGATTTTATTAAATATATTGGGTTGTTATTGCATACACTGCAGTGAAATCTTTGAGGAAAATAACGAAAAGACATGCGTTTCCTCCAGCCTCTTGTTTTTTTTTTCTTTCTCCAGCCTCCTTCTGCCTGCCAAGACCAGCCATTGGCTGCACTTTTTCCATCAGCAATAACAGTATCATATTTGATCACATGATCAGATGGTGTGATTGGCAACAGCATTTGTCTGGCAGCTAGAGGAATTATTCTGTAAGCTCAAGTGATGTGGGATATCAGAATGGCTCCATAACTGAGTATTCAAAGGAATGTCAGTAAATCTCATCTTTTCCTTCCAAAACACAACTTTAATCCATAGTTTAGCTTTAGTTGCATGTCCCCAATGTTTTAATCCAGACCTCATCACTATCTCAAAATAATTGACTTTGCATTATAAGACTTTGCATTTAAAAAAAAAAAAAGGTTGGGTTGTTTGAACCCATGTTTGGGTCAAAAATGGAGGACAAACACAACCATTGGGTTTAAAAATGTAAAAAGCAATGTTTGGGTTTGTCCATATTTGACCCAAACATAGGTTAAAACAACCCAGCATTTGTTAGAGTGTATATGTACATAGATAGATAGATAGATAGATAGATAGATAGATAGATAGATAGATAGATAGATAGATAGATAGATAGATAGATAGATAGATAGATAGATAGATATTTTAACCAAATCTGGCTTGAAACATTATATAAGTATATTATATAGTTTGTGTCCATTTTTATTTCTGATCAGGAATTTTATATGAAGCATCTAAGAGATAGTTGATGCTTAAACTAAGCTTCCATTAAGTCTCTCGAGCCTTCTGAGCAATAAAATGTTCCTCTGGGATGATTCCCAGATGGCATGATAATAATCACATTCATTGTGCCTCCCTTTGATGGTAACTAATGACACATTTGTAGTTGTTATGTATTTCAGAGTTCATATGCAAATCAAGTAAAAAATCTTTCAAGACCTCCTCTCTCCTGATGGAGTCGGGCATCATGACTAAGAAAAAACCAAATAAAATCACACCATCTCTGAGATCCTATTAAAACAACACTGTAGACAGAGCTATCTGGTTACAGTCTGGCTCACTAAGAGGAGAGCAATGAATCTCTTTGAAGTCTCCCAATCTTAATGCCATATAACTTATCAGACAATCAGCCAAAGTCTGCAGTCACCAAAGTCTGCAGTCGCCAAAGCAGCGGATTTTGCGTTGTTTATTCTCATCAGGCGTGTCAAATAACATGCTGATATTTTCATATAAAAATTATTTTGCTTAATATTCAACAAAAAACGTATTTCAAATAAATGCTTGAACTTTTCATCAAATTATCCTTTATAAAAGTGTATCACGGTTTCCACAAAAATATTAAGCATCACAACTGTTTGAAATCAGCATATTAAAATGATTTCTGAAGGATCATGTGACACTGAAGACTGGAGTAATGATCCTGAAAATACAGTTTTCAGGATCTATACAATACAAATCAGTTATTTTAAATTGTAATAATATTTCAATATTTCACTGTATTTTTGATCAAATAAATACATAAGAATGAACATATGAGACTTCTTTCAATTTAAAAAAAAAAAATCTTACCAACCCCAGATTTTTTGAATGGTAATGTACATATTAAGTACACTGTAAAAAATGACTGTGATTTTAACGGTAAAAAACTGTAAAAATGCTACGGTAAAAAACAGTTAATTGGTTTACAGAAAGTTTCCATACTATATACGGTTATAATAGATCTAATGGTACATTTGATTTAATTTTACGGTAAAATACTGTTAAATTTACAGTTTTGGAACTGAAAAATAACAAGTCATTGTATAATTTACAGTGAAAAACCGTAAATTGACATTCCCACAATTCCCTGCGTGACACATTTGATGTATTTTCGTTGAAATAACTCTGTTTCTTCTTAGTTTTTTCTAATCAGTTATGTACATTAGGGTTTTATGTTACATCTAATGTTGTTACATTAATGTTTATTGCATTTTTAAAATGACCATGATGGTGTTTAATGTTTGTGTGAATGACACTGTGCATATATTAGTATTGTCCTTCTTAGCTGGTTGAAAAGCTGCTTGTGATGAGCTTTGATTCATCATGTGACTCTCATCACCACTGTGATTGGTGGTTGTCAGTGTATTACAAAGTTACAAAACAGATATTAGTACTTCAATAGTTGGTAAATTAACATTATATCAGTTAATGAAGTATGTTTTTTTTTTTACTGTAAATTTAACAGAATTTTTTTAACAGTGAATAAACAGCTATTAACTGTAATTATTACAATATAAACCTTTAAATTATATGGTTTTGAACTATAAAATAGACAGTACACAAAGTGCTGTCCCGTAAAACCTAAAACTTTGCTACCGTATTTTTTTACGGTAAAGTTCTGGCAACCACAGCTGCCGTTTTTTTACTGTACATTTTACGGGGATTTTTTTTTTTCAGATTTTTTTTTTCATTCTGATTTCTGAAGTGATATTTTACATCTATAACCACATTTTATAAAAAATCTCAACATAATAAGTTTGCACCCCTTTTTTCTGGAAGATGTAATGAAATCTGAATTTACTCCTTACGGCCTTGTTTCCCAGATGTGAGCTATGTGCATGTCACTGGTCATTCCGAGTCATTTGAGAGTTTGAGTACATAAGTTAACTTGTGTCTGTGATGAGGTCAAAGGTGGTAGTGTGTTAAATGGAAAGATCAGAGAGCCGGTCCTGACAGACAGCACGCTGTGCAAGATGGAATTGCCGCAGTGGAACTTGGGAACACCAACAAATCAACTCTACCGATGGATAATTGCCAAGCACACACACATTCACACTTGCGAATTAAACCTGACCAATGAATGCAATGCAACCCAATGCAACCCAATGCTTTATTCAAGGGGAAAACCCTCGCAGCCTGTAACATTATGATAGCTGTCATGTTGCTTACAGCTTTGCAATATTTTCCCCTGACCAACCTTCTACTTCTGATCACGAGATAGATGGTGGGTTTCATTGCAACCAATCCTGAGTCCTGCCCTGCCAACTGGAACTAACAGGCAAGGCCAGGGCTATTTCAGGGCAAGTCATACTTTAACACTCCGTTAATGCTCCTAAATCTGGGAGAGCTGCTGGCTTGACTGGTCAAGGCTGGTGGTGGAATATACGGAGGGCTTTTAATTCAATGGGTTTTAATGAGGACATTTGGTGGCCAGCCATCATTGCGAGCTATACATGCCTGTTACCTTGTTACCTATAAATGCAACGACTCAAAATAGATTCAACTGAACAAGTATGAAGATTTTACATAGGTGCTAAATTAATTTAAAGCTTAACAAGGTCGAATGTCAGCATTGTTTAAAGGTTGCACACTGCAGTAAGCTAGATCGATATTAGAATATCATATTAATTAATGCTTAATAAATGTTTAATAAATTTTAAAACATTCTATGATGGACTAAACACTGCTTGTATCCAAGCAGTTGTTTCCTTGCCTAATAAAAATATAATATATTAAAGCGTCTTTGGTGTTTCCNTCGAATGTCAGCATTGTTTAAAGGCACAATATGTAGATTTTAGCCGCTAGAGGTCGCCTATTCAAAACAAAGGCGTAGCTTGATGACGACGAGATTGAGCGCGGAATCATGGGAGATGTCGTCTTCACCTCACAGCCGGTGGAAAAGAATCAGGATGGGACTCAGACAGAAATCATGTTCATGGATGAGATTATTAATGTTACTGTAGTAAGAAGCAGAGCAGGGCAGAGTGTGCGAGCAGAAACGCGGCCGCTGGAGCGATTGCTAATGAGAGACGAGCGCGACACACGGCTTGAGAGCAGCTGAACTTTTATTATGCCGCAGTCGCCACTTCTGTTTCTTCTGGTCAAGCGTATGTGGGGTAATGCAGCGCTGTTTATCATATTAGATACATTTGTGTGTTGAAAATGATGTTATATATAACGTTACTCTGTACGTTTGCTCAGCGGCTGCTATGAGACACTTGTTGCACACTGCAGTAAGCTAGATCGATATTAGAATATCATATTAATTAATGCTTAATAAATGTTTAATAAATTTTAAAACATTCTATGATGGACTAAACACTGCTTGTATCCAAGCAGTTGTTTCCTTGCCTAATAAAAATATAATATATTAAAGCGTCTTTGGTGTTTCCGTGGTTTCTACAAAATAAAACCGTAAATCGAGGGTAACACGGGTATGATGTCATTGATAGTAAACGCACGGACACAGTCCATGTCCTGGTTAAAATTGCTTATGGATTTAAACATTCTTGGAAACATCTGGGATAATGTAAGTACACAAGTCAACAAAATATTTAACACTGTTCTAGTGGTTTTTGGATATATTTCAATCCAAAAGTCTTACATATTGTGCCTTTAATGCCTAATTGAAGACAATAAGCAGGTATATTTTGAAACCGCAAGAGAATATTTCTAAGCAGGCACATCAAAATCTCTGATAAAATTATTAAAAAATTTGATTATAACAGTAAATTAAATAAATAACAATGATTTTTTAATAAATAAAAAATAAAAATATGAAGTACAACTTAGATTTTTTAATGTTTAATGTTGGAAAGATATACATTAGTGATCAAGTGCTCTTTCTTTCTTGTTCATTTATAAAATAATTTAAGTAACAGCAATATATTACAAAATATGTACATTTTAGGAAGACCACATAAATTGACAGGAATCATTTTGCTGACGTTAATGACCCTTAAATGAACCTGGAATTACCTGCAGCAACTACACTGAATGGTCAATTATGAAAAAGAAATAATATTTGATTGGAAAACTTCATAATATTTGCAATGTAATAAAACATTATTTTATACAATGCTTAACAGATCACATAGTTACATTACACAGAAATTATATGAATTTTTCACATATTTTCATAAATATATATTTTTTAGCTTGAACATGACCTGTTATGCATTATATAAGGATGCATGTTAATGACTTATTTTTGAAAGTTATTTATGAAAGTGTCGCCTATTAAACATTCACACTAGCTCATGGAAATAAATACAAGTCGGAAATGTGAGGTGGGATGCTTGAGCTTCACTTTTCTGAGATCTGGTCGGGACATCGAGCTTTCGTCTCTTCAGTGGAAATGCTGTCAACAATCGAGGAGAGGCGACGAAGGCTGCTGGATGCTGAAGACTCCACCGCGGCTCCTGGAACACATGTTAGACATGGATCATTTCGCTCAGAGAAACAAGCGTAGAAAAGTACATGAAATTTTGCAAGTGAAAATTACGTGCAGAAAAGTGCGGAAAGACAATTAATGACAGTTACAGGGAATTATGTATGAAAAATTCCGCACAGAGAATTACGCGCAGACAATTCTTCCCCCAACAAAGTCAAAACGCACTACACCGACACTAGAAATGAGAAGAATTTCTTCATAGTTTCTGTTGAGCAATTTTGTTGAGAGAACACGAGATTAGATCATAGTGTATTTGCTGCGTTTTTTCAGGGCACAGTGATGCGTAAATACTGACATCTAGCTATACGCGCAGACCATTACGCACATCATAAGCACATCAATGACAAGCAACTTAAGACCATAATTAAATGTTCTTAATGTTAAAACCTTAAACTTTATGTAAGCTTTGTCTCTCGGTACCAACCTTCTCTGTGACCGGCCATCTGGGAGTTGGAATGATCTGGATTCCCCTGCCAGCTCTGGCAGGTCTTTTTCCAATGATACTCATTGGGAGCCACCTGAACAGGCAATCATTTTGGTAAACATTAATATTACTCTTAATTTAATTTTAGCAATTAATATCAATAATCATTAGTTGGAAGCAGACATGTGGCACCACGTGGATCCAGCTGCTGCCAGAGCACATGGATCGGTTGCTTTGGCTCGGTTTTGTTCTTACATGGTTTTCTTTCACGTTGTATGTGTAAGGGTCACTGTCAGAGTTCTGTTCTTGCTCATCCAGCGTATGCAACAGGTCCTGCAGTTTCTCGATGTAGTTTATTGCGCTGCGTAAAATCTCCACTTTGGGCAGCCTCTGGTTTGGATTGGGCACCGTCTTTTTCTTTAGCGCGTCAAACGCCTCGTTGATCTTTTTGAGCCGCCTTCTCTCTCTCAGAGTGGCGGCCTTCCGCCGGTCGGTGGGCGCAGATTTTCTTTTACAGATCTTACAAGCCCACATGAGACACTGACCCTCGCAGTGCGACTGGAGCCCCGGCGGCGCGAGGACGTGTTCCTCCCCGCTGCTCTCGCACCCTGTCTCGGACGGGACCGGATCCTGTCCCTGGGACAAAGGGCTGTCATTACCCTCATAAAGTGGGGACACTCCAGGCATATCCAAGGTCCCATGGTCCCCCTCAAGATAACGTAAATCGTTGAAAAAATAAGTGTTGGTCTCAAACAGGTCCATCATGTTGTTGTAGGCTGTTTTGACAGTAAGACTGTTGGCATTTAAATAGCCCTGTGACACAAGTCAGGGGACTTAAATATAGAATGTGAAATTCTATCCAGTGCTTAGCTGTTGCAGGGCTTCAGACTCATTTCAATAGGCCTTTAGGAACACTGGAGTCGGAGTGAGAAATAAAGGAGACACTTTACATTACATTGTCCATGTTACATTTGTCTGCAATATATATATATATATGCTATATGCTGGGTAGATTACTTACAAACTGTAGTCAGTTACTGATTCCAAATTACATGACAAATTACTTGTTTATCACGTTGGTTTGAATAGGATAATCTTGCACCATATTGATATAAAAAAATTAAAAAAAACAAAGAGAAAGAAAATATATTCCATTCTTTGTTATCAACAACACAAACTACATTAAAGGATTAGTTCACTTTCAAATGAAAATTACCTCAAGATGTACTCACCCTCAAGCCATCCTGGGTGTATATGACTTTCTTCTTTCTGATGAACACAATCGGAGATATATTAATTACTATCCTGACGCATCCGAGCTTTATAATGGCAGTGAATGGGACCAATGAGTATGAGCGGAAGAAAGTGCCTCCATCCATCATAAACATACTCCACACAGCTCCGGGGTGTTAATAAAGGCCTTCTGAAGCGAAGCGTTTGTGTAAGAAAAATATCCATATTTAACAAATTATAAAGTAAAATATATTGCTTCCGCCAGACCGCCTTCCGTATTCAGCTTACAAAGAAAATGTAACTGATGTTGCGTTGAATACTGAAGGTGTAGGACATAGCGTAAGCCTTTTGAGCTGTGGAAGGCATTACGTTTTCTTTGTAAGTTGAATACGGAAGGAGGTCTGGTGGAAGCTAGATATTTTACTTTATAACTTAAACAAATGCATCGCTTCGCTTCAGAAGGCCTTTATTAGCCCACCAGAACCATGTGGCGCACGTTTATGATGGATGAATGCATATTCTTGAGCTTCATACTCATTGGTCCCATTCACTGCCATTATAAAGCTCAAATGCGTCAGGATATTTATTAATATAACTCTGATTGTGTTCATCAGAAAGAAGAAAGTCATATACACCTAGGATGGCTTGAGGGTGAGTAAAGCTTGGGGTCATTTTCATTTGAAAGTGAACTAATCCTTTAAAGACGTCAGGGTTTCCCAGACTGGGGTTTGTGAGTTTAATGAAAAGCTATTAGGTAATTATATCATAAAAATAAAAAATTTTAATAAATAATTTTAGAATAAAAACAATCAAAATAAAAGATAAAAAAAAAACTGTTTACCTGCCTGGAATATGACCATTAACTGACATCTGAGAACTGTGAGCTTCATTATTATAATTATTTATTATTATTATTGACCTAATTTATTAATTTAAAATCTAAGGGCTTACTTCAAGTAAATATATTAGAGCAAATAGATTCAGCTGACAAAAATGTGTTTGAAAGACAAAAGCCTTTCAGAGACAGTAATACATGGTTTAACGACTCACTGAGTGATAATTCAAATACTAATTAATGTGTTTGTCAGGAGCTGAGATATGCAATGTTGATACTTGTGTTCACTTGTTAAAAGTGAAATGATTTCTGTAAATCCAGTGATCAAATGCTGTGTGGGTCTCAGTTTTCAGTTTATAGTCACCTGACTAGTGGCTGGTCTTTGTGTGCAATTCAACAAACATGAAAGAGCTTCTGAACGTATGTAAGCAGTAGACGTTTTTAGAAAGGACAATTTTAAATATAGCAAAGAAGTAGAATCAATTAATTATAAATAATTTACTTCTATTGTGAGAATAACATGTAATCACGTAATCAATAGAAAAGTAACTGTAGTCTGATTACGAGTATTTAAAAATGTACTATCTAATTACAAGTACTTAAATTTTGGAATCTGATTACGTAATCCAGATTACATGTAATCAGTTACTATCCAGCACTGATAACAGGGTCCAATTCTCACTATTAACTAGTTGCTTATTAGCATGCATATTACTAGGATATTGGCTGTTAATTAGTACTTATAAAGCACATATTAATGATTTAGTTCACCCAGAAATGAAAATTCTGTCATTAATTACTCACGCCCGTAAGACCTTCGTTCATCTTCGGAATACAAATGAAGATATTTTTAAAGAGATCCGAGAGGACTACAGTGGTTCAACCTTAATGTGATGAAGCGATGAGAATACTTTTTGTGCGCAAAAACAAAACAACAATAACGACTTTATTCAACAATATGTTCTCTTGTGTGTCATTCTCCTACATTGTTAAAATCCAGCGCTTACAGGTTGTACGTCAGAACACTGTCTCTGTATGGGCCAACACTGTTCACATGAGCAGCACAACGCATGCGTGTGATGCTGACGCAGGAGCCGGCCAATAATGAGTCGGCATTCTGACATAGAACCTGGAAGCGCTGGAAGTAAACAACGTAGGAGAATGACACACAAGAGAACATAATGTTGAATAAAGTTGATGTTTTTGTTTTGTTTTTGCACACAAAAAGTATTCTCGTCGCTTCATAACATTAGTTTGAACCACTACTGTCTTTACTACCTTTCTGGACCTCGAAAGTGGTGGTTAAATTGCTGTCTATGGATGATTCAGATACCTCTTGGATTTCATCAAAAATATCATTATGTGTTCTGAACATGAACAAGGTCATTTTTGGGTGAGCTAACTACCTTACTATTAATAAGCAGTAATTAGGAGTTTATTGAGGCAAAAGTCATAGTTAACAGTTAGCTAATAGTGAGAATTGGACCCTAAACTAAATTGTGACCATATATGCTAATGCGTTTGGCAGACATAAGATATTATTTGGCAGCAACTTAAGATATTAACATTACATAAGACATATATTCCATCAGGTCATGCATTTCCTTGGAATCAAACCCATAAGCTTGGTAAACTACAGGAACACTTTTGTAATTGCTGTTCTGTTCCATTGTCACTATATGACTGCAATGTTGCTGGACTGGTACACTCTTGTATATGTGACAATAAAACTAAGTAGCTTACCAAGACAAACAAATCACATGCATTGATTTTTACTGTAAATTGTATTGTGGACTGACTTCATGAAAATTAATTTCTGAAACACACACATAGAAATGCTGGACACTGGAAAGAGAGTCTTGTTTTCACGCCCCATAAAAATAGCCAGGAATGTATGCAGTCAAAATGGCTTTTGAAAAGCTCACGCATGTGAAGTAAAAATAGCTATAAGAACCATTTATCTTAAATCCATAAACACATGAAAGGCCTTTCCGAAGTGTTATGTGTCCTCTGACATTTTTCTACAAGATCAGTGTGAGATATTTTATTGAAGGGTACGAGTTGTTGACAGCTCATATTGCTCTCAGGCAGATCATTTTATACAGTTCCTAAATGTTCAAACAGAGCAATTGGGAGGATAAGGCAAAAATAAAAAAAACCCTATATGCTTTATACTTGATATTGATCACTTCAAACAATGCATCCATAGATTACTGAATTTATCAATTTATCCACATCAGAAGAATGAGATAAATAGCCTTTAATGGGTTATTGTTTACCTCTAAGTAAGTGCTGAAAATGGCTATACGTCAAGCAGTTTGGCTATTGTGCAGTTTGGGGTTGCCTTCTCGCATAATGTACACATCTCCCGTTACCTTGTTGTGAAAGGTTATGGCCCATAGGCTCAATACTGTGTCATAAATCACACAGTTTGTGACAGAGGTGATGATCTTCTGCAATGTCACTGATGTCCATTCTCTAAACTGCATACCGCATAATGATTTGTAAACGCTGCTTTTGTAAATGCTACAGCATTATTTTCATTCCCAAACATGTATTTATTTGCAAACTAATCAACATTAAAATTATATTATAAGAGTACCATTTCACACAACCCGACTGCTGTCTTCTATCAAGCTTTACAAGCATATCTAATCAGCACGGCTTCATTGCCAGTGACCAAAAGTCCATCAGCTGGTCATTCACCACTCAGGGAAGGAACATAGTTTTCTTTTACAAGGCTTTTCATAGGAAGAGCAGCCCATGCATGTTCACTTGATCTCAAGGGATTAGCCATAGGGACCATGTGCCCAAGAGTGATGAATGCATTTCATTGCTCTTCCACTTTTAAAGGTATTACTTGAATCAGTTGAATAAACAGGTACAGATAAAACTGTGAGAAAATGATTCTGAAGAAGGTTAAAAAATGTGACCAGGCTCTTTGAGCTGTTGCAAAGGGTTAGTTTCATTTAGGGTGACCAGACGTCAAAGTTTTTGGCATGTCCTTGGCTTGGTCTGTCCCCTTCAATACAATCTGCAGTGCCAGCTATT